>JARQOC010000007.1:28090535-28512862 GCA_033576535.1 Allobates femoralis | reverse complement strand
GGGCTTCAGTCAGCTTGTGGATCCCCTCCGCAGGACGCTGCGGACGGGCCGCAAATGTGAAGCCAGCCTTACTGATATGCTCTTTTTGTGCGAGTTCTCTAAGCACATTCATGTTGGTAATGAGGTGTCACATCTGGGAGGGGGGTGTGGATGTTCACATGTAGGTACTGCTAGGGAGGGGGGCAGGTGGGGGAGTATGGATTGAAATTATATTAAAGCGAACCTGTCACCCCCCCCCGGACATCAAAAGCTAAAATAGCCACCTTCTGCAGCACTAAGGCTGCATTCAGAGAAGGTGTCTATAGCCTTTTGATGCCCTATATACAATGAAATATGCACTTAGATAATATGCACTCCGACCCGCCCCCTGTTGTCAATCGCATGCGCTATGCGCCGGGTGTCCAGGGAGTCGTCGGGCAGCGCGCACAGCAAATGTGCGGCGCCATGCAGGAGAACGGATGCGCGCGTTCTTGTTACACTGTGAGGGGAGGCAGCAGCAGGCGACCAGGATGATTGACAACAGGGGGCGGGTCGGAGGAGCGCGAAACCCCGCCTCCCGGTCACCGGTCTTCTTAAGTGTAAGCATTTATGTAAGTGCATATTTCATTGTATATAGGGCATCAATAGGCTATAGACACCCTCTCTGAATGCAGCCTTAGTGCTGCAGAAGGTGGCTATTTTAGCTTTTGATGTCCGGGTGGGGGGGGGGGGGTGACGGGTTTGCTTTAACATTGCAATATGTTTATTTGTTCTTGTAAATTTGAACACCATGAATTTATTTTCTCTTAGGTTACAGGGACGTATGTGCACTTTGGTAAGATGCTTGTGTTAGTCAGCTTAATATTCTTTCTTAGAATATTAGAGGAATGGTAGATCCTACTAAGCGTTTTGCGGTACTTAAATATCTGAAAAAAACATCGTATTCTAATAGCTTGTATTCAGGAAACGCATTGTAATGCAGAATCGGAAGCCTTTTTGGCTAAATTATGGAGGGGGCCTGTGTATTACTCAGTACATAGTTCATATTCGAGAGGGGTGTGTGTCCTTATACATCCGACCTTACCATTCTCTATGGAGCGAGTGAGTTTAGATACAGAGGGTAGATATGTGTGTTTGGTGTGCAGTGTGGCTGGGTTACGAATGTATATAATTGCTGTGTATGTCCCGCCTCCTTTTTCTGAGAGTAAATTACATGATCTGATTCCATTTGTTGCAGAATATGCCACCATACCTTTATTAGTCATTGGTGATTTTAACATGTATCTTAATGCTGAACTAGATAAATATAGGGGAGACTTGGGAGGTGGAGTTGCTCATGATATGTCTCTGGCAAAGGTTTTGAGGGAGATCCAACTAGTGGACATATGGCGCTCTAGGTTCCCAGATGTTAAACAATATTCTTGTTACTCGGCGTCCTACTCCTCATTTTCAAGGAATAGATTAGGCTCTGGGGAATGGGAATCTGGTTCCATTGGTGACCAAAGTTCAATATCATACTAGGTTGCTTTCGGATCATTCTCCGCTTTTGTTAACTATTACACCAGTACTGTCTATGGCAGGCTGTAGAAGTGTATGGAAATGTAATCCTTTTTGGCTGGCGGTATTTGGAGAGTCTGTGCAATTATCCTTTATCCTGACGCAATTGTTTAGTAGCAATGTGGGATCGGCTTCCATGTCCATAGTGTGGGACACAATGAAAGCGTTTTTGAGGGGTGTCTTGATTAAAGAAATATCACTGGTCAAATCCAAAAATAGGGCCTGTATGCAGAGTTTGCAGGCTGAGGTGGATGTTTTGGAGCACACTTATATGGCCTCACCGACTACCGACTATAAAGTGGACGGATGCCCAATCCAAACGAAATGATTTTGTGATACAACAGGCGGAGCACAAACGATTTTTCCTAAAACAACAATTTTATGCTGAGGGTGAGGGTGCGGTCATCTACTGGTGACTGTGGCTAGGTCGCAGACTGGTGCTCCTGCGATTTCAGCTATTAGGAATGTGGAAGGTGACTTTGTTACAGATGCTGGTGCTGTAGCGAGGGTTTTTCCAATTTTATCAACAATTATATTCTTCTAGACTTAGGAAAACGAGTGCTGAAGTTAAACAGTATGTGCGTAGAGTCGGTCTACCTACATTAACGGATGCTCAGAGGTTGCTACTTGAATCCCCCATTGTTGTGGATGAATTGGCGTCAGCTTTGCGAGACTTTCAAAATAATAAGGTGCCGAGGTCTGATGGTCTCCCTATTGAAATTTATAAAGAAAATGCGAAGGTTTTGCTACCAAGGTTGAAAGAGGTATTTGATGAGGCGTTGAATGAGGGGGTACTTCCTAGGTCAATGAGGGAGGCAGTGGTGGTTCTCCTACCTAAACTGGGAAAGGATCATTTGTTGCCTGAATCATACAGGCCTATACCTTTGCTGTCCACTGACGTTAAGATTCTTGCCAAGGTACTGGCAACGCTGTTAATGGGATTGATTACCCAGGTGGTGGGGGAGGACCAAACTGGGTTTATGCCAAATAGATCCACAGCTATTAATTTGCACAGGCTGTTTTTAAATCTACAGATGGAGTCCTGTAATGGGGGAGGTAGGGCGGTGCTCGATGTGGTGAAAGCTTTTGATAGCGTCGAGTGGGAGTACCTCTGGGTGGTATTGTGGGAGATGGGCTTCGGTGATAGGTTTTTGGCGTGGGTGAAGTTATTGTATACCAGTCCGGTTGCAAAAATTCGTATTAATGGTTTTCTGTCGGATACTTTGTCATTGGAAAGACACACTAGGCAGGGATGCCCATTGTCTCCCCTTCTATTTGCTTTGGCCTTTGAGCCTTTAGCTGTTAAACTAAGAACTAGCCCCGACATTAGGGGATTCTTGCATGACTCGGTGGAAGATCGGGTGGCGTTATACACAGACGATCTTCTGCTGTTTTGAGGGGACACGGTGCAGTCCTTGTCTACGGCTATGAATCTAATAGGTGATTTTGGGGAATATTCAGGCCTAAGAATTAACTGGGACAAGTCTGTGCTGATGCCGGTGGATGCTCTCTCAGTGGATATGGCAGGGGAGACCAGCCTGAAAATTGTAAGGGAAGTTAAATATTTGGGTATTATGATTTCTCCACGGGTCTCTGAATTTGTTCCCTACAATTTAACAGGTATGATAGGCAAATTTCCACAAAAAATGAATACATGGTGTAAGCTTCATTTATTGGTGGTTGGTCAGGCCAACTTGGTGAAAATGGTTTTGATGCCCCAACTATTATACATATTGCACAACTCTTCAGTGTGGATACCTATGAGGATTTTCTATAAAGTGCAGGCGCTTTTCAGGGAATTAATATGGAAGAAAGGGGTGGCCACAATTCGCTTTGATACGTTGCAGAGACCTAAGAATCAGGGGGCATTATTTCCTGACATAAACAAAAATATTGTCTTGATGGAAACACTGGTGTCTAACCAACCTAACATCTAATAGGTTAACAGTGTAACTTGCCGGCCACCACCCAGTTCATTTTACTTTTCTGTGCATTACTGTGTACTGAGACCCAACACATCATACTTTGGTTCACCATAGTACATTTGGGTTGATAGATACACACATCATACCCTTATCCTATGATCAATTGTCTATGCTATTATGCGAGATAATATTTTGCTGACCCTGGAACACTACCATTTATTATATTGATTGTGTCTTTCCCCTATATTGGGCTTGGTATCTGCACACTAACCACGTGATTAATTATTATACCTGACCAACAAATATTATATACTCCTTAAGCTAGTGGTCCAATACACGCATGTATGCACTTTTCATTGTAAATTGTAACAGTCATATCAATTTGCCTATCCTACGGGGTCCTTCTACTGTATATATCATCCAGTGCCGTATATTGTTGCAATTTTATGGTCACTGTTATGTCTGTTCCAAGGGCATAGGGGGGCCTTACAGTTTTAATTGTTTTTATCCAAAAGGTTTTTTGCACATTAATAATAAACTCTTGTATATATCACACAACTTTTGTCTACTTGTCAGTTTGCTAGAGGTTGTGACTTCTAGAAAATGGATGCGGATCTTCATTTGCACCCGTTCTCTAGATGTTTCAACCTCTAGCAACCAGCTGCACCTTGTTAATATATGCAGCCAAGCACATAGAACATGGCAGTAACTTGAAGAAATCTCCAGCGCCACTTTTTCGGATCTTAGCTAACGACTAAGAGACACAACCTCGAAAAACGTCTAGCGTTACCCCTTAGGGGCATTTGTGTGGTGATTTTATGATGGCATAAATAAAGGAATTTGGATCTGAAGAAGTGTTGGTGGAGTTATCTTCAAATTACTATTGTCAGATGGGAGCCAACCGTTGTACCAGCTGCCTGGGAGTCTTGAGAGTAATTGTGGTGGAGCTGCAATCCCGTCCTTTTCCTGTTTCCCAATTGAACACATAGAACATGACGGTGTCGCTGCAATTCCCCCCCCCCTTCCCCCATCCCTCAGTTCTGGTCCTGCAAACATGCACCCATCCTCCAAAACCGGCCTCCAGCACCACAGAATTCCCCCCCCTTCCCCCTCCTCCTTCCCCTCTCTGCAAGAGTTTTTTTTTTTTTAAAGATTCAAATTTTAAGACTCACCCCCGGGGGTAAACAAAAGTGTGTCTTACAGTATGGTACATACAAATACATCATGCTATACCGTATCTTGCTGAATAAAACATGCACTCCAAATTTAGAGGAGGAAAGGAGAATTTTTGAAGGTTGAATGATGTCCGTCTTACAATCTGTAAATTGCTCACCAGGAAGGGGGGGGCGGCAGCGGTGGAGCAGGGTCACAGGAGGCTGGGAGTTTGAAGAGGGGATGGCGAGATGCAGATGCCATTGGTATGCTGGCGTTGAACACACAAAACTTTAGGAAAATGGCTGTGGAGGAGGCTGCATGCGCAGCCATTTTATAGTTTGAAGATCTCGGCTGTCTGAGATCTCCATCCATGCACGCCCCACCTCCGCTGCCATTTTCAGAGAAGTCCATCACATCCACTTCCGGCATACTAATAGCTCCCGCCTCATGCCACCATGACATCCCTTCTCCGAGCCACAGACCCACAGCATCACTGACCTTTCTCATTTGTGACCCTGCTTTGTGCAGCACTCCCCCTGGTGAGGTATATCCAGATTGTAAGATGCACCCTCAAAATTGGGGGGCAGAGGGTTGAGAGTGCATCTTATAATCTGGTAGACATACACAAGGAATATTTTGTGTGTATTCACAGAAATGTCATGTGTTTTATTTTCTTCTGCAGTGTTTATGTGAAGTTGCAAAAGCCAAACGCCGCTATCCGTGACTGTGACAAGGCTATTGCCATCAACCCTGATTCTGCTCAGCCATATAAATGGAGAGGAAAAGCACACAGGTAAGGTGCATGTAGTGGGTGTCATGTAAGGGAATAAGGAATATGGAATGTTAGGAGACCACTGTTTACTAATGGAAACATTGCTGACTCCTATTACACAGATGTCGGATATGCTTGCTCACTGCTAAAGAAACTTGGTGCTCAGAAGAAAAATATTTTCAATAGTGATTGAATTAATTACACAGGTCTGCAAGGGTAAAATAGTATAAAAAAGCTGATTTTTATGTACTTTTGATCCCTGAACTCAGTAAAAACATTGAAAAAATTCCATCATGTACAGTTTTTGCACAAACACTGACTCCATAGGTTTTTCTTACACCACACTAACCCCTTTGCGTGACCTTTGGATGATTTTGGTGTCATTAGATTGGTTAGAAATGAATGTATGCTGTGCTGTGATTGGCTGCTGTGGGCAGAGAAGATTTTCTTAACCCAGCTTCCAAATACAGTGGTGGTGTCCATAGCATCCAATCATAGCATATCTCTCATTTTACCTCCGAAAGAAATGAAAGCTGTACTGTAATTGGCTGTTATGGGCATTAAAGGCAGTTTGACTGTTTTTGTTTGTCTTTTAAGTCACAGTTTCTAACAGTGTGGTGGTGTCCATAGCAACAAATCAGAGCGCAGTTTTCACTTTACCTTAGCAGTATAGGAACTGAAAGCTGCACTGTGATTGGGTGCTGTGGGGAGCAATTGTAGCTTTTAGACAGCACACACAAGGCTGGTTTCACACTTGCGCTCCCCGCCGCAGCGTATTGCGACATGTCACGTTCCTGGTGCGGACAAGACTGTGTGATTTGTGCGCAAGCATCTGCATGCGCACAAATCACATATTGCTGGCAATGGGTGCGCTCAACCATCTGCACCCGAGCGCAGGCACATGCGTCCCCATTTTAAACATAGAAACGCGCGGTGCCTGCGCTCAGCTTGCGCTTCCCCGCCCGCAATACGCTGCGGCGGGGAGCACAAGTGTGAAATCAGCCTAAGTGTAAATGGTGTGCATACCACGATTCCTCTCAGTATTTAGTAGCTGTGGTGGATTAAGCTTTTGTTTCAAACAACAAAAGATGTCATAATTCTCCCAACAACCAAGGAACATTGTGGACTTTGTTAGAAAATTGTATTATGTGGAATGCTGATTAATCCAGTCCTCTGCAACTCACCAGTTGTTGCACAGCTCCATTTATTCATGCATTCCTTAGGAAATGACATTCGTGCGGGAAGAGGGATTGGGAGGCAGCGGACGATGGTACAGGACCCGTTAAAGCTGTGATTCGCCGAAACTGCATGCCGTCGTCCGCTGCCTCCCTCTCCCCGCACCAATGTCATTTCCTGAGGAATGAATAAATAATCGGAGCTGTACAACAACCTGTAAGTGCCGCTTTTCATTTTCTGCATTAATCGGTATTGCACTTGCCACTACTCCAAGCGTGCAACACAGACTCCTGTGTGTGACGAAAGAGACTCGCAGGCTAGATCAAATAGGTCTTGAGACTGAAAAGGTACATGATTTTGGTGCCCGGCTGCAACTTCTTTACCTGCTAGTGTATTATGTTTACTTTGGTGTAAAACTAGTTGATCAGGGCAAGTGGTGGGCTCCACATGTAGGGTGTTCTGTTTGTGTAAAAGAGCTACTGCAGTTGTCTAAAATGAAGAAAGCGAGCTTTCATTCTAGCATGTCTATGATCTGTACGGAATTGCAAAATCACAATTTTATAATTGCTACTTCTGTTTGTGCAACGTGGAGGGATTCAACCTTAAAATTAATAAGAAAATGATATTACCGGGCCTCCTGTTAGCGATTCTGTCTGTGCCTCATGGTACAAGAATACCTGTCCCTTCACCTCCAGAGAAACTTTGAAGATCTACCTGATTCTGATGAAGACTTTCACAGTAGTCCCAACAAGTCAAAGCTTTTTTTTGTTTACAGCTCAAAATAAATTATTTAGACAAAGACTTCGACCTTCCTAAACATTCAGAAGATACTTCAGTCTGTAGACTAAAGGAATAGAATCTGCTAAGCTCCTGGTACCTATTTTTCATGGAATAGAAACAGAAAAGAAATTCCTTCCATAATATCCTCAAGACTGTGTTCTGTTGTATTACAGTGATGTTCCTGGGCTGATGGAATAAATTAACATTGAGTACAATGTGAAAGAGTGGAGACTCTTTATAGATTCATCAAAAAAAAAAAACGTCTAAAGGCCCCGTCACACCTGGCGACGGCGACGGGGCTGGGGATGTCGGCGGCGACTGGCGGGTGCGCGCGCGTTTTTGGCGCGCCGCCAGCGTCGCTGTCCCCCATTTACATGGGGCGACATATCCAGCCCCGCACTGGCGAGCTGACCGGGGTGTCTGAAAACCCCAGCGGCGATGCAGGACGATGGGAGCCTACGGCTCCCATCACCTGACTGGTCGCCGGCGGCCAATTACATGGCGTGATGTGTGCACATCGCCCCAGATCGGTTGCCTGGTTTCAGAGCACTGGTCTGAAACCAGGCGAACTCCCGGCGGCTGTGACATCGCCCCTTTACATGAGGCGACGCAGGGGCGATGTCGCCGCCGATAGGCCACACCCCTACGTCGCCTATGTAATTGGCGGTGATGTCGCCCCGTGTGACGGGGCCTTTAAAGCTATGCTACTGAACAGTGGCAGCAAGTATACTTCACTTCCTGTAGGGCATTCTGTTCACTTGAAGGAAAGCTATGAGAATTCAGACTTCAAGTTTCTTGAGAAATAACTGAGGATCAAGGATGGTCAATATGTGGTGATCTATTGATTAAAGGGAACCTGTCACTTTATCTAGCTCTCCTATCCTATGAATACCTGTCCCTGCAGCCTCAAGCTACTATATTAACTATCCCTGTCTGACCTTTTACAGATATATACAAGTTGAATAAAATGTTTTGTACACTTACTCTATCCATGTCGGACGGGCATTGCTAAAGAGGTCTTTGACGAGAAGGCAGTGTCTCTTGGGCCGCGCTTTCCTCGCCTCGCTGCTAAAATTAAGCCCTAATGGGCGTAATGGTTCTGTGTAGAGCGCGGGCATGATTCAAATTCCCGCCTATTGCCGCATCATTATGACGCGCGTCACGTGGTGCCGGCAATGTGTCACTGAAGAAATGTCCGCACTCACCAGAGATGAATCTTGCAGACTTTATTTCAAGTTCATTCCATAAGGCGAAACGGCAGGCCGTCGTCCGCCGCCCGCCGCCCCTGCACCCCCCTCCCTTGCTTTTACTGTTCAGGACTTATGGAATGAACTTGAAATAAAGTCTGCAAGATTCATCTCCGGTGAGTGCGGCCATTTCTTCTTGCTATACCTTTGGATAATATCTATTTAGAGCCTGCAGCACCGGGCAAAGCTGCAGAAGTCTGTCACGGGAGTGACAAAAGCCTATCCTAATCTGTATGTTAGTGCCCAGTGTATTCTGTTGATGGGATATATATATATATATATATATATATATATATATATATATATATATATATATATATATATATATATATCTATGTGTGTGTGTATATATATACTAGAAGTAGGCCCGATGCTATTGCATCGGGAGTGAGGTGAAGTGATCAGGTGCCGTAGAAATATCAGCTAAATAGTACAGTCCTCTCTCCAGAAAGTACGCTGTTGTTGCAGAATTTATATGGTGTATATGATGGCTCAGTGGTTAGCACTGTGTACAGTGGCTCAGTGGTTAGCACTGTGTACGGTGGCTCAAGTGGTTAGCTCTGTGTACGGTGGCTCAGTGGTTAGCACTGTGTACGGTGGCTCAAGTGGTTAGAACTGAATACGGTGGCTCAGTGGTTAGCACTGTATGGTGTATCAGTGGTTAGCACTGTATGGTGTATCAGTGGTTAGCACTGTATGGTGTATCAGTGGTTAGCACTGTATGGTGTATCAGTGGTTAGCACTGTATGGTGTATCAGTGGTTAGCACTGTATGGTGTATCAGTGGTTAGCACTGTATGGTGTATCAGTGGTTAGCACTGTATGGTGTATCAGTGGTCAGCACTGTATGGTGTATCAGTGGTCAGCACTGTATGGTGTATCAGTGGTCAGCACTGTATGGTGTATCAGTGGTCAGCACTGTATGGTGGCTCAGTGGTTAGCACTGTATGGAGGCTCAGTGGTTAGCACTGTATGGTGTATCAGTGGTTAGCACTGTATGGTGGCTCAGTGGTTAGCACTGTATGGAGCTCAGTGGTTAGCACTGTATGGTGTATCAGTGGTCAGCACTGTATGGTGTATCAGTGGTTAGCACTGTATGGTGTATCAGTGGTTAGCACTGTATGGTGGCTCAGTGGTTAGCACTATATGGTGGCTCAGTGGTTAGCACTGTATGGTGGCTCAGTGGTTAGCACTGTATGGTGTATCAGTGGTCAGCACTGTATGGTGTATCAGTGGTCAGCACTGTATGGTGTATCAGTGGTCAGCACTGTATGGTGTATCAGTGGTTAGCACTGTATGGTGTATCAGTGGTTAGCACTGTATGGTGTATCAGTGGTTAGCACTGTATGGTGTATCAGTGGTTAGCACTGTATGGTGTATCAGTGGTTAGCACTGTATGGTGTATCAGTGGTTAGCACTGTATGGTGTATCAGTGGTTAGCACTGTATGGTGTATCAGTGGTTGGCACAGTATACGTTGGGTCAGTGGTTGGCACAGTATACGTTGGGTCAGTGGTTGGCACAGTATATGTTGGGTCAGTGGTTAGCACTGTATATGGTGGCTCAGTGGTTAGCACTGTATATGGTGGCTCAGTGGTTAGCACAGTATACGTTGGGTCAGTGGTTAGCACAGTATATGTTGGGTCAGTGGTTAGCACAGTATACAGTGGCTCAGTGGTTAGCACAATATACGCTGGCTCAGTGGTTAGCACAGTATAAGCCATTAAAAGTTAACCCCGGCACACAAAAAAATTCAATGGTCATAATGTAAGCACTATGCAATTTTTGGTTGTGATCTGTGTAAGAAATTTTGTACAACCTGTTATTATTTGCACTTATACTTTGTTTTCTTTTTTTCACATGTAAATTAATGTAAAGCAACTGTTTCTGATGAAAGCTCATGCAGAGCTGAAATTTTCTCTCTCTGAGATCTCATGCTGAGCTAAAAAATGTTCAGAAGAATTATGTTGACTGATCTGCATTTTTGTCACAAATAAAGTGAGTGAAATTGCAAATCGACATTCTCCTCCAATTTTTTTGTGTGCCAAGGTTAACTTTTAATAGTCTGATTCTTTACCCCTGGGCACCTTCACATAACTCTGAGCCGAACTTATCCTATGTATTGAGCACAGTATGAGCTGGCTCAGTGGTTAGCACAGTATGGGAGCTCAGTGGTTAGCACAGTATGGGAGCTCAGTGGTTAGCACAGTATGGGAGCTCAGTGGTTAGCACAGTATGGGAGCTCAGTGGTTAGCACAGTATGGGAGCTCAGTGGTTAGCACAGTATGGGAGCTCAGTGGTTAGCACAGTATGGGGGCTCAGTGGTTAGCACAGTATGGGGGCTCAGTGGTTAGCACAGTATGGGGGCTCAGTGGTTAGCACAGTATGGGGGCTCAGTGGTTAGCACAGTATGGGGGCTCAGTGGTTAGCACAGTATCGGGGCTCAGTGGTTAGCACAGTATTGGGGCTCAGTGGTTAGCACAGTATCGGGGCTCAGTGGTCAGCAGAGTGCAGCTGCTGCTGTGTTCCTTGTTCCCCTAGCAATGCTCTCTGTCAGGTGCAGCTCTTGCCTCCTCCTGCTCAGATTACCGAACCCTGTGGCTACTCCAGAGCGGAAGAGGGAAGGACCTGCGCTCCTCACTCTCTGGGTCCCCAGTGGAGCTCCGGGCACGCCTCCTTCAGTGGGAGCCTCAGCGGTGTCCTCTTCGAGCATGGGGGCAGATGGGAGTCTCTGCGGTATTACTCCCCGCTTCGTTGCCGGTAGTGGGGGTGGTACGCTGACTCCCGAGCGGTCCTCAAATGGCACCTGGCAGTAGGTGAGGTCCGCTTCCTGGGAGCTCCGGTCTCTTTGCCCCCCGGCCCGCATGTGCTGGGCCGCAGAACAGATGTGGATGAGGGGTCAGAAAGGCGTCCTGGTCAGTTGGGGGCAGCGGATGGGGTGGCAGCAATCGGTGGGGCTTGAAAAGGGGTGGATTTTGCTAGATGGTGTCTGTGACTCTGGGAGGTATCTCAGGGGCATCCGACTTGCCCGGCAGCCATCTTATTTTTTCATCCCATCACTTAAGTTGGCAAAAACTGATTACGATATTAATTAAAATATTATTTCATAAAAAAAAAAAATATTTTACAGTACAATTTTATGACACATTTAGAGGGGCTCACAGTCCCTTTATGCACTTATACAGGGTTGACATTTAAATGCAAAGGGGTATATTTCAGTTATTAGGGCGCCCTGAGGAAGAGTTTCGTTAACTTCGAAACGTGCGTTGGCGTTTTGACGGGACACTGAGGCAGCAGGGGACAAGAGTGACCCATTACAGGAGCACTGTATACCAGGTATATATTTTATTGCACATTCTGAACCTAGTCTCTGTACATGCAGCAAAAGCAGCTGGTCTGCTTTAGGGCCCTAAAGGATTTTTAGATCAACAGGAGTTAGATAAAGGTTCCTTGGTAAATACAAAAGTGACAGTGCTACTGTAAGGCATTTGATTTATGGTGTGTATTCACGCATAATTGAAATATACCCCTTTGCATTTAAATGGCAACCCTGTATAAGTGCATAAAGGAACTGTGAGCCCTCTAATGTGTCATAAAATTGTACTGTAAATTTTTTTTTTCTTTTATGAAATAATATTTTAATTAATAAAGTAATCAGTTTTTGCCAACTTAAAAATTGGCGTGCAGATTCACTTTAAAATATCAATAGAACCCTTCACGGGAGTTTTTGAGATATTTTGCAAGGTAGAAGTATATATGTGTGTAGTGTATGTATATGTGTGTGTGTATATATATATATATATATATATATATATATATATATATATATATATATATATATATATATATTGCACACACACACCCACACACAAATATAAACACACACGTGTACATATATGTCTATACACACACACATATGTGTGTCTGTATATACCGTATACATAGATATATATATATATCTATAGATAAAAAATTAATACATACACACACTGTACTACATGGTGGCCCGATTCTAACGCATTTGGTATTCTAGAATATAGAAATAGGGATCGCATCAGGAAGGCGGTGAGGGCACAATAGGGATGGACTCTGTGGCTATCTCTCCACCCACCGTGCACTCACCGCACATGTATACAGACACACACATGACAAACACACACGTATAGACGTATACACACAGACATATAGACACATACATACACTTATACAAATACACACGTACACGCAGATATGTATACAGACACACACATGTACAGTCACACATATGGGTACAGACACATGTATACACACACGTACACAAACACACATATACACAAACTGACACACACAGGTATATATACGCACACATGTACAGTACAGACCAAAAGTTTGGACACACCTTGTGATTCAAAGTGTTTTATTTTCATGACTATGAAAATTGTAGATTCACACTGAAGGCATCAAAACTATGAATTAACACATGTGGAATTGAATACTTAACAAAAAAATGTGAAACAGCTGAAAATATGTCTTCTATTCTAGGTTCTTCAAAGTAGCCACCTTTTGCTTTGATTACTGCTTTGCACACTCTTGGCATTCTCTTGATGAGCTTCAAGAGGTAGTCACCGGAAATGGTCTTCCAATAGTCTTGAAGGAGTTCCCAGAGATGCTTAGCACTTGTTGGCCCTTTTGCCTTCACTCTGCAGTCCAGCTCACCCCAAACCATCTCGATTGGGTTCAGGTCTGGTGACTGTGGAGGCCAGGTCATCTGGCGTAGCACCCCATCACTCTTTTTCTTGGTCAAATAGCCCTTACACAGCCTGGAGGTGTGTTTGGGGTAATTTTCCTGTTGAAAAATAAATGATGGTCCAACTAAACGCAAACCGGATGGAATATCATGCCACTGCAAGATGTTGTGGTAGCCATGCTGGCTCAGTATGCCTTCAATTTTGAATAAATCCCCAACAGTGTCACCAGCAAAGCACCAGCACACCTCCTCCTCCATGCTTCACGGTGGGAACCAGGCATGTAGAGTCCATCCGTTCACCTTTTCTGCATCACACAATGACACGGTAGTTGGAATATCTCAAATTTGGACTCATCAGACCAAAGCACAGATTTCCACTGGTCTAATGTCCATTCCTTGTGTTCTTTAGATCAAACAAGTCTCTTCTGCTTGTTGCCTGTCCTTAGCAGTGGTTTCCTAGCAGCTATTTTACCATGAAGGCCTGCTGCACAAAGTTTCCTCTTAACAGTTGTAGAGATGTGTCTGCTGCTTGAACTCTGTGTGGCATTGACCTGGTCTCTAATCTGAGCTACTGTTAACCTGTGATTTCTGAGGCTGGTGACTCGGATGAACTTATCCTCCACAGCAGAGGTGACTCTTTGTCTTCCTTTCCTGGGGCGATCCTCATGTGAGCCAGTTTCTTTGTAGTGCTTGATGGATTTTGCAACTGCACTTGGGGACACTTTCAAAGTTTTCCCAATTATTCGAACTGACGACCTTCTTAAAGTAATGATAGCCACTCATTACTTACCTGTTTTTTCTTGCCGTAATACAAATTGTAACAGTCTATTCAGTAGGACTATCAGCTCTGTATCCACCAGACTTCTGCACAACACAACTGATGGTCCCAACCCCATTTATAAGGCAAGAACACCCACTTATTAAACCTGACAGGGCACACTTGTGAAGTGAAAACCATTTCCGGTGGTGACTACCTCTTGAATATCATCAAGAGAATGCAAAGCAGTAATCAAAGCAAAAGGTGGCTACTTTGAAGAACCTAGAATATAAGACATATTTTCAATTGTTTCACACTTTTTGTTAAGTATTTAATTCCACATGTCTTAATTCATCGTTTTGATGCCTTCAGTGTGAATCTACAATTTTCATAGTCATGAAAATAAAGAAAACTCTTTGAATCCGAAGGTGTGTCCAAACTTTTGGTCTGTACTGTATACAGAAACACACACGTACACATACAGGTATACGCACACATGTATACAGACACGTACATACACATTAAGTATAGAGACACATATGTACACACATGAATGTATACACACACATACACCTGTATACAGACACACACGTACACAGACACACACACGTACAGAAACACACAGATATATACACACGTATACACATGTACACACACGTCTACACACAACATGTACACTGGTATACGAACACATGTATTAGACACACACATACCCACGTACACACTACACACACACACATGTATACAGACAGACACAGGTATACGCACACATCTACAGACACATGTACACACATACAGTCACACACATGTAGACACAGACATATACACATATACAGACACAAGTATTGCTTTTCAGCAATCATCGCTAAAGGTCAGACATCTTTCATGGGATCCTGGATGGGTTATGTAGGAGTAATAAAGATGGAGTCTAAATATGTATTTGTGTTTTTTGTTGTAATAAAAACATTTTTCTCGGTGTTGTGTCTTCTTTACTATTTAATAGAGATTCCTAATGGACGTGTCTTACAATGGCGCGACATTATGAATCTCGGGTTTCTTGCCGGCTGCTAATACAAAGGTGGCATTAACCCCTTATTACCCAGTCTGCCATCGCCACTGGATATTCTGGAGCTGTACCCGGCTCTTCCAGCTGCCCTGTGGCAGTGGCAGACTGGGTAATAAGAAGTTAATGTATTACCAGCTTTGTATTAGCAGCTGGCAATAAGCCCGAGATTCATAATGTCGCGCCAATGTTAGACACGGCCATTAGGAATCTCTATTAAATAGTAAAGAAGACACAACACCGAGAAAAATGTTTTTATTACAACAAAAAACACAAATACATATTTAGACTCCATCTTTATTACTCCTACATAACCCATCCAGGATCCCATGAAAGATGTCCGACCTTTAGTGATGATTGCTGAAAAGCAATACTTGTAGGCTCGCGCAGTGAAGGGGGTCACTTCATGGTCTGTGTCATCTGAGGTCATATAAAGCGAGGTGTTTCTCTGATTTCATGTGAAACTTCCGGCTTCACACCGGAACCAGAATGAAGTGAGTTTCCTGTTACCGCTGTGAGCAGGGTGACGTCAGTGTAGATCTTTTGCGGTCAGGTATAATGTCGAGGATTAACTCAGACCTCAGGAGAACTGTAACGTGTCCCCCAATGTTAGGGCATGATGGTAAACTCTCTCTCTCTTTCTATCTATATCTATATATACACAAACACGCACACATAAATATATATATATATATGGTCTGTATATGTATATCTGTGTGTGTATACTTACGTCTTGATGTATCCATACATATATAGTAGATATACACACACACATATGTGTGTATTTATAAATATGTATATAAATTTATATGCGCATACAGATATATACCTACACATGTGTGTATATGTGTAAATATATACAGTGTTGGCCAAAAGTATTGACCTCCCTGCAATTATGTCAGATAATACTCAGTTTCTTCCTGAAAATGATTGCAATCACAAATTCTTTGGTATTATTATCTTCATTTAATTTGTCTTCAATGAAAAAAACACAAAAAGAATTGTCCTAAAGCAAAATTGGATATAGTTCCACACCAAACATAAAAAAGGGGGTGGACAAAAGTATTGGCACCGTTAGAAAAATCATGTGATGCTTCTCTAATTTGTGTAATTAACAGCTCCTGTAACTTGCCTGTGGCACCTAACAGGTGTTGGCAATAACTAAATTACACTTGCAGCCAGTTGACATGGATTCAAGTTGACTCAACCTCTGTCCTGTGTCCTTGTGTGTACCACATTGAGCATGGAGAAAAGAAAGAAGACCAAAGAACTGTCTGAGGACTTGAGAAACCAAATTGTGAGGAAGCATGAGCAATCTCAAGGCTACAAGTCCATCTCCAAAGACCTGAATGTTCCTGTGTCTACCGGGGGCAGTGTCATCAAGACGTTTAAAGATCATGGCACTGTGGCTAATCTCCCTAGATGTGGACAAAAAGAAAAATTGACAAGAGTTTTCAACATAAGATTGTGCGGATGGTGGATAAAGAACCTTGACTAACATCCAAACAAGTTCAAGCTGCCCTGCAGTCCAAGGGTACAACAGTGTCAACCCGTATTATCCGTCGGCGTCTGAATGAAAAGGGACTGCAGCCTCCGCTCTGCCCTCCAGCCTCCGCTCTGCCCTCCAGCCTCCGCTCTCCCCTCCAGCCTCTGCTCTGCCCTCCAGCCTCTGCTCTGCCCTCCAGCCTCCGCTCTCCCCTCCAGCCTCCGCTCTCCCCTCCAGCCTCTGCTCTCCCCTCCAGCCTCTGCTCTGCCCTCCAGCCTCTGCTCTGCCCTCCAGCCTCTGCTCTGCCCTCCAGCCTCTGCTCTGCCCTCCAGCCTCTGCTCTGCCCTCCAGCCTCTGCTCTGCCCTCCAGCCTCTGCTCTGCCCTCCAGCCTCTGCTCTGCCCTCCAGCCTCTGCTCTGCCCTCCAGCCTCTGCTCTGCCTTCCAGCCTTCGCTCTGCCTTCCAGCCTCCGCTCTCCCCTCCAGCCTCTCCCTCCAGCCTCCGCTCTCCCCTCCAGCCTCCGCTCTCCCCTCCAGCCTCCGCTCTCCCCTCCAGCCTCCGCTCTCCCCTCCAGCCTCCGCTCTCCTCTCCACCTCCGTTCTCCCCTCCAGCCTCTGCCCTAAAGCCTCTGCCCTCCAGCCTCTCCCCTCCAGCCTTTCCCCTCCAGCCTCTCCTTTCCAGCCTCCAGCCAATCCCCTCCAGCCTCCAGCCAATCCCCTCCAGCCTCCGCTCTCCCCTCCAGCCTCCGCTCTCCCCTCCAGCCTCCCTCTCCCCTCCAGCCTCTGCTCTCCTCTCCAGCCTCCGTTCTCCCCTCCAGCCTCTGCCCTAAAGCCTCTGCCCTCCAGCCTCTCCCCTCCAGCCTTTCCCCTCCAGCCTCTCCTTTCCAGCCTCCAGCCAATCCCCTCCAGCCTCCAGCCAATCCCCTCCAGCCTCCGCTCTCCCCTCCAGTCTCTGCTCTCACTTCCAGCCTCCGCTCTACCCTCCAACCTCTGCCCTCTCCTCCAGCCTCCGCACTCCCTTCCAGCCTCCGCTCTGCCCTCCAGCCTCCGCTCTCCCCTCCAGCCTCCGCTCTCCCCTCCAGCCTCCGCTCTCCCCTCCAGCCTCCGCTCTCCCCTCCAGCCTCCGCTCTCCCCTCCAGCCTCCGCTCTCCCCTCCAGCCTCTGTTCTCCCCTCCAGCCTCTGCCCTCCAGCCTCTGCCCTCCAACCTCCGCTCTCCCCTTTAGCCTCTCCCCTCCAGCCTCCGCTCTCCCCTACAGCCTCTGCCCTCCAGCCTCTGCCCTCCAGCCTCTGCCCTCCAGCCTCTGCCCTCCAGCCTCTGCCCTCCAGCCTCTGACCTCCAGCCTCTGACCTCCAGCCTCTGACCTCCAGCCTCCGCTCTCACCTCCAGCCTCCGCTCTCACCTCCAGCCTCCGCTCTCACCTCCAGCCTCCGCTCTCACCTCCAGCCTCCGCTCTGCCCTCCAGCCTCCGCTCTGCCCTCCAGCCTCCGCTCTGCCCTCCAGCCTCCGCTCTGCCCTCCAGCCTCCGCTCTCCCCTCCAGCCTCCGCTCTCCCCTCCAGCCTCCGCTCTCCCCTCCAGTCTCCGCTCTCCCCTCCAGCCTCCGTTCTCCCCTCCAGCCTCTGCCCTCCAGCCTCTGCCCTCCAACCTCCGCTCTCCCCTTTAGCCTCTCCCCTCTAGCCTCCGCTCTCCCCTACAGCCTCTGCCCTCCAGCCTCTGCCCTCCAGCCTCTGCCCTCCAGCCTCTGCCCTCCAGCCTCTGACCTCCAGCCTCTGACCTCCAGCCTCCGCTCTCACCTCCAGCCTCCGCTCTCACCTCCAGCCTCCGCTCTCACCTCCAGCCTCCGCTCTCACCTCCAGCCTCCGCTCTCACCTCCAGCCTCCGCTCTCACCTCCAGCCTCCGCTCTCACCTCCAGCCTCCGCTCTCACCTCCAGCCTCCGCTCTCACCTCCAGCCTCTGCCCTCCAGCCTCTGCCCTCCAGCCTCTGCCCTCCAGCCTCTGCCCTCCAGCCTCTGCCCTCCAGCCTCTGACCTCCAGCCTCTGACCTCCAGCCTCTGACCTCCAGCCTCCGCTCTCACCTCCAGCCTCCGCTCTCACCTCCAGCCTCCGCTCTCACCTCCAGCCTCCGCTCTCACCTCCAGCCTCCGCTCTCACCTCCAGCCTCCGCTCTCACCTCCAGCCTCCGCTCTCACCTCCAGCCTCTGCCCTCCAGCCTCCGCTCTGCCCTCCAGCCTCCGCTCTGCCCTCCAGCCTCCGCTCTGACCTCCAGCCTCCGCTCTGACCTCCAGCCTCCGCTCTGACCTCCAGCCTCCGCTCTGACCTCCAGCCTCCGCTCTGACCTCCAGCCTCTGCCCTCCAGCGTCCGCTCTGACCTCCAGCCTCCGCTCTGCCCTCCAGCCTCTGCCCTCCAGCCTCCGCTCTGACCTCCAGCCTCCGCTCTGACCTCCAGCCTCCGCTCTGACCTCCAGCCTCCGCTCTGAC
Organism: Allobates femoralis; assembly: GCA_033576535.1. Lineage (NCBI taxonomy): Eukaryota > Metazoa > Chordata > Amphibia > Anura > Aromobatidae > Allobates > Allobates femoralis. Next base: position 28,493,764 of record JARQOC010000007.1, on the reverse strand, counting down.
CTCCAGCCTCCGCTCTGACCTCCAGCCTCCGCTCTGACCTCCAGCCTCCGCTCTGACCTCCAGCCTCCGCTCTGCCCTCCAGCCTCCGCTCTGCCCTCCAGCCTTCGCTCTGCCCTCCAGCCTCCGCTCTGCCCTCCAGCCTCCGCTCTGCCCTCCAGCCTCCGCTCTCCCCTCCAGCCTCCGCTCTCCTCTCCAGCCTCTGCTCTGCCCTCCAGCCTCTGCTCTGCCCTCCAGCCTCTGCTCTGCCCTCCAGCCTCTGCTCTGCCTTCCAGCCTCCGCTCTGCCTTCCAGCCTCCGCTCTCCCCTCCAGCCTCTCCCCTCCAGCCTCCGCTCTCCCCTCCAGCCTCCGCTCTCCCCTCCAGCCTCCGCTCTCCCCTCCAGCCTCCGCTCTCCCCTCCAGCCTCCGCTCTCCTCTCCAGCCTCCGTTCTCCCCTCCAGCCTCTGCCCTAAAGCCTCTGCCCTCCAGCCTCTCCCCTCCAGCCTTTCCCCTCCAGCCTCTCCTTTCCAGCCTCCAGCCAATCCCCTCCAGCCTCCAGCCAATCCCCTCCAGCCTCCGCTCTCCCCTCCAGTCTCTGCTCTCACTTCCAGCCTCCGCTCTACCCTCCAGTCTCTGCCCTCTCCTCCAGCCTCCGCACTCCCTTCCAGCCTCCGCTCTGCCCTCCAGCCTCCGCTCTGCCCTCCAGCCTCCGCTCTCCCCTCCAGCCTCCGCTCTCCCCTCCAGCCTCCGCTCTCCCCTCCAGCCTCCGCTCTCCCCTCCAGCCTCCGCTCTCCCCTCCAGCCTCCGCTCTCCCCTCCAGCCTCTGTTCTCCCCTCCAGCCTCTGCCCTCCAGCCTCTGCCCTCCAACCTCCGCTCTCCCCTTTAGCCTCTCCCCTCCAGCCTCCGCTCTCCCCTACAGCCTCTCCCCTACAGCCTCTGCCCTACAGCCTCTGCCCTACAGCCTCTGCCCTCCAGCCTCTGCCCTCCAGCCTCTGCCCTCCAGCCTCCGCTCTCCCCTCCAGCCTCCGCTCTCCCCTCCAGCCTCCGCTCTCCCCTCCAGCCTCCGCTCTCCCCTCCAGCCTCCGCTCTCCCCTCCAGCCTCCGCTCTCCCCTCCAGCCTCCGCTCTGCCCTCTAGCCTCCGCTCTGCCCTCCAGCCTCTGCTCTGCCCTCCAGCCTCTGCTCTGCCCTCCAGCCTCTGCTCTGCCCTCCAGCCTCTGCTCTGCCCTCCAGCCTCTGCTCTGCCCTCCAGCCTCTGCTCTGCCCTCCAGCCTCTGCTCTGCCCTCCAGCCTCTGCTCTGCCCTCCAGCCTCCGCTCTGCCCTCCAGCCTCCGCTCTGCCCTCCAGCCTCCGCTCTGCCCTCCAGCCTCCGCTCTGCCCTCCAGCCTCCGCTCTGCCCTCCAGCCTCCGCTCTGCCCTCCAGCCTCCGCTCTGCCCTCCAGCCTCCGTTCTCCCCTCCAGCCTCCGCTCTCCTCACCCCTCCATATGCAATGTACAGTATCTACTATATAATTGCCGTAGGCACTTTCGTGTCGGTCCCCGAAAAGACCGTGGCTATGTCACTCTGTGACGTCAGCACGGCGAAGCATTGGCCGCGTAGCGGCCAATGCGAGTCGCTGGCCTGCACGAGCAATGGCTGCGAGGCCATTGCTCGCGCAGGCTGAGGATGAGCAATGCGAGTCGCTGGCTTGCGCGAGCAATGGCCGCGAGGCCATTGCTCGCGCAGGCTGAGTACGAGCAATGGCCGCGAAGCGGCCATTGCGAGTCGCTGGCCGAAAATCGAACCAGAGGCTCGGCCTCAAAGTTAACGATTTACCGGTCAGGTAGCGCGAGCAATGGCCGCGAGGCCATTGCGAGTCGCTGCCTGAGCCGCGCTTCTAATTGGTCGGCACCAGCGAGTCGTTACACTTGCGGCGCGCTTGCGGTAATCCTCATACAAAGTATAGTATTCTAGACACCCGATGCATTTGCATCGGGCTCACAGCTAGTATATATATATATATATATATATATATATATATATATATATATATATATTATATATATATATATATATATATATATATGCATACATGTGCGCACTTGTACTATATAATTGCCTAATGGCCACTTCTGTCTGAGGCCAAAATCGCGCGCCGCAGACGGAAGTGGCCAGTATGCAAATGAACCGCACTCCTCTCCCCACAGCGCAGTGTGAGGAAGTAGTCATGATATTGGCGCAGTGTGAGGACACAGCATTGTACTCAGCCCCTGCACATCCCACCGCTGTACCGTGTGATTTGGAGAAGGATGTAGCTGTGGAATCCTCCGCTCCATCTGACGGTCGTTCTCCAGTGAAGCACAGGACGCCGCACTCTCCCCAGTCACACTCAGCCCCAAGTCTCCGCTTTCCTAACCGGCTTTCACTCAGTGGGGCAGTCATGTGACAGGGCCCTGTCACATGACCGCTCCACTGAGTGAAACCTCAAAGGATTGGGAAAGCAAGGTGTGTCACAGTCCGCGCTGCCAAGTCCCCACAAATTACCAGGAATCCAATTTGGATAGCAAAAGATCTTCTTTATTTCCTTTCCTATGCGTTTCGATGCCCCTCCTGGCACCTTCCTCAGGGTTATTACATGGTACATCATGCCAGGGTTTTTATAGCCCCAAAATACAGGTAATTAGGGGTGTGATTTGTTTACATGTGATGTCATTTCTATAGGAGGAGCCTCAGTTTTCCCACAATTTTCAATAAAATTCTCATTCTATACACATATTTAACATCAAAGTATCTCTAAAACATTTATAAAAATCCTATAAAACGATTGATGCAAAAAAATCAGTGACAATCAGAGCGGAACCGCTGCTATAATGCTTTAGACATCCAGAGAAAAAAAATAAATGAATAAAATAAAATAAAATGGGTGTGAATAGCCATGCCATCCTACTACAGGGTAATAGAACCTGTGTTCATGGTGTTTCTTTTAGTCAAAAGATGTAGACTGACTGCCTCAAGATGTAGACTGACTGCCTCTTGTGACATATCTGGTGAAAGCCTGTACAGTACTGAGTAGAATGCTGTTTATTTTATCTTATTTCTAGCCCGAGATGTGATAGAACATGTAAAGTCATACCAGGCCAAAATTCTAATTTGTAATTAACTATAGTTGTACTTCATATAGAAAAAAATAAAAAAAAATCTGAAGACGTCAGGAAAATGTAAAATCTGGGGCTAAAACAAAACTTGTGTAGTAAGAAGCAAATTATTTTTACTTCACCACCAAATTCTGTGACATATCTGTGGTGCCAATGCAATCACTGCACTTATGGGGGATTCTGCCTTTTTGTGACGCTTAAAGCATTCCAGCTAAATCTGCACAATGCTATGGCTCTCCTCGTTTCAGAGCTTTGCACTGTGCCTCTGTAGTTTTTCGACCACATATGGAGTATTGGTGTACTCGGGAGAAATCGCACAACAAATTGTATCATTCATTTTCTCCTATTAAAAACGTAAGGCTTCTTTTTAACGGAAAAAAAAATCATTTTCATTTACTTGTCCCAGTGTTATACTATTCTCACTACACGCCTGGATGAATTCCTTGAGAGGTGTAGTTTCAAGAATGAGGTTATTTGTTTGGGTTTCTGCTGTTTTGGCCGCTCAGGGGATCCTGAAATGTGACATGGCGTTCACAATCTATTCCAGCCAAAATGGCGCTCCTTCACTTCTGAGCTCTGCCGTGCGACCGAGTAGTTTTTCACCACATATGGGTATTGATATACTCAGGAGAAATTGCACAGCAAATGGAACGGTGCATTTTTTTTCTATTACCCTTGAAAAAGAAATTGTTGCTAAAGCAACCTTTTTGTGGGAAAATATTACTTTTTTTTTTATTATTATTTTCATAGTTTAACATAATAAAATTCTGTGAAGCATCTGGGGTTCAAAGTGATCACCACACGTCTAGATAAATTCCTTAAGGGTCTTGTTTTCAAAATGTGGTTATTTGGGGGTGGGTTCCACTGTTTAGGGACATCAGGGGCTCCACGCGACATGGCTTCCGCTACTGATTCCAGCCAATTTTGCGCTACAAAAATGAAATGTCACTCCATCCCTTCTGGGCCTTGCTGTCCATCCAAAAAGTAGTTTTCCCACACACATGGGGTATCAGTGTACTCAGGAGAAATTGCACATCAAATGTTATGGTACATTTTCGGCTGTTGCCCTTGTGACAATAAATTAATTTGGGGCAAATGTAACATTTTTGTGGGGAAAAAGTGGCATTTAAATTTTTTCATTCCACATTGCTTTAATTCCTGTGTAACACCTAAAGGGTTAATGTGGTTTTGAGCAGTCTGAGGGGTGCAGTTTTTAAATTGGTGTAATGTTTGGATATTTTCTATCATACAAAAAAAACCTGAGCTAGTGCGAACTTGTGTGAACATGCCTGTATAGCATGTTCACAAAAACACTAAATTGCATAAAATTAGAAACAAAAAAGTATATGCATGTTATGACCAAATACCTTGCAATAAATAAATAAAAACTAGTGCTGTTAAAGGGATCCTGTCACCCCCAAAACACCTCATAAGCTATTAAAAGATGCCCCTAGAGCATATTCACACTTATTCTACACTCCTTTTAGCTCCCAAATGCATATATTGAAAATGAAGATAAACGTTATTAAACGTTAATTAATTAGTGATGTTAATGAGTGACTATTGTATGCATAGTCACCCAGGCAGGCTCTCCCTCTTCCTAATATCACGCCTCAATAGGCGTGATCTTCAACTCACATTCAAATGCGCGCCTCCCCGCTCTCCTATTCCGGCCGGGGCTGCAGTATGGGACTGTATGACGCGAATCGCGTCATTTCCAGCTTCGGGTGACGTGGGTACACCCGCCCCGCTCTGTTATGCCTCCAGCACGCATGCGCAGTGCGGGGCTTGAAGCTAACAGAGCGGCGTGGGTGTACCCACATCACCCAAAGCTGGAAATGACGCGATTCGCGTCATACAGCCCCACACTGCAGCCCCGGCCGGAATAGGAGAGCGGGAGGCGCGCATTTGAATGTGAGTTGAAGATCACGCCTATTGAGGCGTGATATTAGGAAGAGGGAGAGCCTGCCTGGGTGACTATGCATACAATAGTCACTCATTAACATCACTAATGAGGTAGTTTAATAACGTTTATCTTCATTTTCAATATATGCATTTAGGAGCTAAAAGGAGTGTAGGATAAGTGTTAATATGCTCTAGGGACATCTTTTAATAGCTTAGGAGGTGTTTTGGGGGTGACAGGATCCCTTTAAAAACACAGGGTACTTAATACATAAATTTTTTGCAAAAAAAAAAACTTATTTTTTCTGTCAAGTAGGCCCCTCAGTTTCTTCAAATTTGTTGTGGTGCAGAATAAATTGGTTTTGTAAATTCATTGCAGAAAAAAATGTTTAAAAAATGGTGCTGATGTAAAGTAGACGTGTGGAAATGTTATTACTATATGTTTCACTTTATAAGATGCACTGCATTATAAGACGCACCCCCAAATTTTGTGGAGAAGAAGAGAAAAAATAATTTTCAATGTTATATGGGGTCCATCTTATAATGCCAATGTCCGTCTTACAATCAGTATTTATGTCCTCTATCCTGGTATCCTGGTATATATGCCCCCTCATCCTGGTATATATATGCAACGGCCTCAAGAACCTGGGGTACTCAGCCGGCAATCTTTCAGGGAGGTCATGGAGGCTGTGGCCCATCTTCATGGCCCTGGCCATTCTGAATTGGGGGTTATTTACAGGGGATTTTGAGTCATTACGTGATGCCAACTGTGGTACCTGGTCATGGGTGACCAGCGCTGCTTGTATGAGCCCCTGGGGCAGATAGTGCTGCAACTAAGATGGAGCCTCTCCCCACAGGTGTAGTGGGACCCCAGGGTTGGTATGAGAGTCTATAGGGATGATGAGAATCGTTGTGAAGCTGGGTACAGCCGGAAAGTGCAAAAAGACCAAACAGACACAGTTGATACAGTTCCGTTACCTTTTACAGAAGCTTGTGCAAAAGCAACCCAGCTGGGTATTGTCCCCTGGGTCAGCAGTCCAGCCAACTCCCAGGCAATCCGAGTTCACTCCACCGAGACACCCTTTTATATGCCTCTCCAGGTTGCCCTTTTGTGCGCTGGTCTTCACGCCTACTCCTGCCCTGCACCTTTGTGCTACAGTGTCCCAAGCTGATTGCTGTGGGCCCTGTCAAGCAACATTCTGACCCTAGGTCTAGCCACCGTCCTGCGGATTGTGCGTGGTAGTTGACCACTGCGCATAAAGCCCAGTGGTCACCGGTTTCCTAGTTCAACCTTACAGTGTTGTTGCCAGATTGGGGCCGGTCCCCTCTTGCAACCAGTTCTCCTAGCAACGACCTAGCGGTTGTAGGTTTGGGGTCCATCTGGCTGGGGTTTCTTCGGCCGACCTACCCATTAATATATAAAGTAAAGCATATTAAATATATTTAAAACACCTGGAGGCACTTTATATATTAATATACTTATATCATACACTGTAATGTTTGTATTAATTAGGCACAAGGCACTTTATATCTGTAAATGAGGTAAAAGCACCTGATGATTTATGGTAATAATGTGAGGTTGAAAACCATTGTAAAAATGCACTTTATGGATAATTGATTGAAATAACACTAATGACTGGCACACTATATAAACCTGACACAATCTATGAGTTATACACTGCTGGAAGAAGGTTCTTGAGGAACCGAAACGTTCAGTTCATATGGGCCAATAAAGAAAGGCATGATGTGCAATATGGAGTGCAGTCCGATTTTTTTGGTAGCTTATCCATGTTATGTAAATAAAAGCTTATAACCTGACGTTAAATTTATCCATTGGTTGTATAAATTACTCTTTTAAAAGCTGAAACCCTCCGAAATGTGGTTTAGGTTAAGAAAATAAATTGGCATCAATGCTAAAATATTGATCATTTAATGAACACAGAATGGTCAGATTTTGGCAAGACAAAGGTTTTGTCGCCCACAGAAAGTAATGTGATTTTCAAACAAAAAATTAACTTAAAATACAAATATATGTTGCATAACATTGGTGAATGAAGTTGTGGTGCTATTAGTCATATTTAATATTTTGCGTGACTTCCATGAGCTTGAAGGACTGCATCCATTGCGGTTCTACAATGATTCATACAAATTATTAATGAAGTCATCAGGAATAGCAAAGAATGCAGTCTTACATGCCTCCCAGAGTTCATCTAGATTATTTGGTTTTGTCTTCCAAGCTTCCTCTTTCATCCTACCCCAAACATGCTCAATGATGTTCATGTCTGGTGACTAGGCTGGTTAGTCCTTGAGCACCTTGATCTTTTTTGCCTGGAGGAACTTTGTTGTAGAGATGAATGTATGAGATGGAGCACCATCCTGCTGCAGAATTTGACCCCTTTTATGATTTATTATGATTATTTGATTATTTTCTTAACCTAAACCACATTTCAGAGGGTTTCAGCTTTCAAAAGAGTAATTTATTACAACCAATGGATGAATTTTTAACATCAGGCTATAAGCTTTAATTTACATAACATGGATAAGTGACATAACTTCTGTCAGGGAGTGTGTGTGTATATATATAATATGTATTTTTAAGATTCTGATTTTAACAAAAGTGCGTCTTAAAATCCCAAAATTATGGTAACTCTTCTGTGTTGCATAACTCGCTGGTTTAAGGTCATAAAAATGAAGAGTTTGAAAATTGTAAACTTTTAGCCAAATCCCTGATAATTTCACAAACTCAAAAATATACGTTTACCACTAACATGAGCTACAATATGTCACGAAAAAACATCTCATAAAGTGACACTGGTCAGGATTGTAAACATTCAATATAAATTAGAAAAAGATCTGGCACTCTAAATAGAAAAATGCAATGAGTCCAAAAATTATTTTTGCGTCCTTTTATTAGTGAATATACAGTGACTTTCAAAACGAGTCTCCTGCCCAACGTTTGAAGCATTGGGCAGGAGCCTCATGTGTTGGGCTTCAATTGTTGGGCAGGATCCTCATGTGTTGGCTTCAATTGTTGGGCAGGAGCCTCATGTGTTGGCTTCAATTGTCAGGCAGGAACCTCGTGTTGGCTTCAATTGTTGGGCAGGAACCTCATGTGTTGGCTTCAATTGTTGGGCAGGAACCTCATGTGTTGGCTTCAATTGTTGGGCAGGAACCTCATGTGTTGGCTTCAATTGTTGGCAGGAACCTCATGTGTTGGCTTCAATTGTTGGGCAGGAACCTCATGTGTTGGGCTTCAATTGTTGGGCAGGAACCTCATGTGTTGGGCTTCAATTGTTGGGCAGGAACCTCATGTGTTGGGCTTCAATTGTTGGGCAGGAGCCTCATGTGTTGGCTTCAATTGTTGGGCAGGAACCTCATGTGTTGGGCTTCAATTGTTGGGCAGGAGCCTCGTGTGTTGAATTTCACTATATATTCACTAATAAAAGAACGCAAAAAGAATTTTTGGGCTCATTTAATTTTTCTATTTAGAGTGCCAGATCTTTTTCTATTTGATATTGACGTTTTTTTATCTTTGCACCTACGGGCGGTTGAGCCAAGTCTAACCTAGTGTACTTTTGAAAAGAATTGAAAACACTGGCCTGGTTAGGAAGGTGACAAGAGGTTTGGGGATGAAGGAGTTAAAATGAAGCTGTCACAATGTTTTTGCTTACTCCTCTGAGAGCTGCATAATTTTGGGGCAGAGACGCTGATTTGCGTTATATCACTAAGCTACTGGCTGTCATTTTAATAAAATTGCTATTTTCACTGCTGCAGATATACCAGTTAGTTGAATGTTGAGCTCTATATAACCCCGCCCCTACTACTAATTGGCATCTCTTTGCCCATGTACAGTATAGACAGCTGTCAATAAGTGGTGGGGGTGGGGTCATAAGGAGATCCTGAATATGGAGAACTAATTGACAGCTGGTTTACTAGTGTTCTAGGGATGAACTCCTGCTGATAAGTGATTTTATTAAATCTACAGTAAGTGGTACCTCACTGAAATCGGGGTTCCTGCCTCTACCTTATGCTGCTCTCAGATTAGGTGGCAAAAACCTGGTGACTGAGTCCCTTTAGGGTATGTGTGCACAGGGCATTTTTGCTGGGGCCAAAAATGCGGCAAAACCTGTACAGGTTTTTCGTATTTTTAGATTTCTTGGGAGGAGATTTACTGTGTCATTCCCATGTTTTTTTATGCGTTTTTTTCTGCATTTTTACTGTGTTTTTGCTGCATTTTGGCTGCTGCATTTATTTCTATGCTTTTGCCATTGGCTACAACAAAAATGCAGAAGATAATTGATATGCTCATTCTTTTCCAAACGCAGCAAAACCTGTACAGGTTTTAGTTTCTGCAAAGAAACTGAAGCAATGTGTGTGCACAGCTTTTCCCTGAAACACATAGGTTTTGCTGTAAAGATACAGTATAGATTATCTTACATGGACATAACCATGGTAAAATTGCAGCACAAAAATGCACCATGTGTACATAGCCTTATAGGGACCCTGTCAGGTCTTTTTTTTTCTAATAGTACCCTTGAATAGTGATCGGGCAGCCCTTTAAAAGCATGTAAAAATAATTACTATACCTTCTGTAGTTTTCTTGCTTTAAGCATCTTCACACCCTGCAGGCAATTGGCTGCAGTAGTCCGGTCCTTTACTTGCATTGCCAAATAGTCAATAATATGTAACTGTTAAATGCAATTCTGACCTGTGTCACTTTATGAGGTTACAACTCTGGAATGCTTCAATGAATCCCAGTGATTGCAAGATGTTTTTTTCATGACATATTGGCTTCATGATAGTGGTAAATTTAGGATGATGTTTTTTGCATTTGTTTGACCAAAGAAAGTGTTTACATGCAGTGACAGTTCAATGCCATGATGGATATAGCCATCATTGTTCATTAAAGGGAACCTGTCACCCCATGTAAGACCCCTAACCTATCAATACCTGTCCCCTGCAGCACCCAAATACTTTCTGAATCATCCCTGTCTGAGCTCTTTGGTGTTTGTAAAAGTGAGATAGTATGTTTTAATAACTTACACGATTTTTGTCGGGTGGGTGTTTGACAGTGGGGCAGTGTCCCAGGGCTGCGCTCCCCCTCTTCTCCGCTCCAATTACGCCCCCATGGGCGTAATTCTTGATGCATGAGCACGCTTTATTTAAAATGACCCCACTCTGAATTCTATGATGCGGCATCACGGGATGCCGGTGCGCGTCATTGCCGGTGATGCGCAGTTCGCCAGGTGTAAGGCCGCCTTCAGCATGCCTTCTGTGCATGCTCTGAAGGTGGCCTGTGATGTGTGGAGCAGAAGACACTCCTTCATGCTGGAAGGAAATGAAGATGTCAGAGCTGCAGCTACTCAGCTTCTGCTAAGAGCACACATCTTCCCCTCCTCCTTTCTAGTGCATGTAGTTGAGACAGGATCCACTCGGGAGAGTAGCACATACAGAAGAAATACAGACCCCCTCCATGTGAGTGATTTTCACTGAACTTTCCTTGTGTGCTTGCAGAGAAGGGCTGTACATAGGGCGTAGCAGTGATGTCTCTACATGAAGATTAATTTCCTGGGGAAGTGGGCAGCAGAGAAGTGATCACTTGCTGTGAATGATGGAATTAATTTTTTTTTTTTCTCTTTGCATTTTACAGACGATAAATACATGAATCAACAGGGGAATTAAAAAATATCAGTTATACATGCAGATTTTTGACCTGACAGATTCCCTTTAATTTGCTAACATTCCACTATTTTGTTGATTTCTTATCTATTCTATAGGCTTTTGGGTCATTGGGAAGAAGCTGCACATGACTTGGCAATGGCTTGCAAATTGGATTATGATGAAGACGCAAGTATTATGCTTAAAGAAGTGCAACCACGTGTAAGTGATCTGAACATCTTTTATGAAAATCCTGAACCATAATTTGTCCATTTAGCTAATTATTGAGACACTAGATGGTGGCCCGATTCGAACGCATCGGGTATTCTAGAATATATATGTAGTTGACAGGGGCAGGATGGATGCGAGGGGGGCAGAATGGAGCCTGCGGGGGAATGGAGCTGGCGAGATGGCAGGATGGAGCTGGCGGGATGGCAGGATGGAGCCTGCGGGGGAACATGATGGAGCGAGCGGGGCAGGATGGATGCGGGGGAGAGCAGGATGGAGTCGGGGGGGTGGGGGGGGGAGGGGGGTGGCAGGATCGCTGCGTTTGGGCAGGATCCCCCTCGCTCCCCCTCTGTTCTCACCCGTGACGTCACATCAGCCCGCCCTGTCACATGACAGCTGTACAGGTAGAGAACAGCAGGAGGCAGGGAGGTGAGGAGGGAGGCAGCTGGTACCGGTGCCGGAGGACGCCGCAACTGTACATGTAGCCTGGCGACAGCGACGCTATGCAGGTTACAGGCTATCCAGGTTACAGCTGCTGTATAATCTTCTAATTTTGAATGCGCTCGGCTTTTTGCATATGCGCCACTCAGCGGTTGCCGCTGCTAGCGGCAGCCAATGAGCGCTGGCGCGCGATTTAGGCGTCAGACACACGATTAGGAGATTATATAGTAGATGCATAATTTTAAAATTATTGTGGCAAATGGTCTTGTTACCAGGTCAACAGAAGAATTTTTCTCCTCTCTTTATTCCTGAGTGTACTGCTATATATTATTTATTTATATATTTTGGCTTTTTTTTTTTTTAACTTAAGCCTACAGCTCCAGAAACATGGGCACTTTTTATTTAGTGCTGATTTTAATCCTGCTAGCACCTCCCGATGTTTTATCGGGGGCATGTCGTTAGGCTGCTTTGTGTAATCACTCTGTAAACCACATTCCCTTGTAAAGAGCAGAAATATTAGCACTAAATAAAAAGGCCCAGTTTTCTGGAACCGTATGGTGGACTTCTTATAATATGAACTGCACACTCGGGAGCAGCGGCAATAAAAGCAGCAACAACTAGTCAATTTTGACCCAGTGCAGGTCCTGTTTAACACTAGGCTAAGTTATTGACAATTAATGCAAGAAATTTGACTCAATGTGCATTCTTTCATAATGTTTTACTTTCACACTGGCTAAAATAAAACTTTGTGTGCTGTGGTCAGTGTGTTTTTACTTTTCGCCACCTCTTTAACCCCTTTACGACTTATAGGTACATAATAGGTCGCCTCCTTACCTTTGATTCAAGCTCGCCCTGAGCTTGCATAATTCCCTACACGTGTCGGTTAATCTAATTAGCCGACGTGTGCAGCTGACCGGTGCAATTAGATCAGCGATCTGCCAGCCGCTGTTAAAGGGAAACTATCAGCTCCTGCCCCCAAACCTATCATTACCTGTCCCTGCACCTTCCTAATTAATCCCTAACCATCCCTGTCTAAGCTAAAACTATTCTATAATGGTTGTGAAAAACAACATTGTCACTTACATTTTCGTATGCTAATGAGTCCTCTTGACAATTCCATGTAGTCACACTGGACGGTCTCCAGTGCTCCGTCTTCCCCTTCGATGTTGGTATCACGCCCCGCTGGGAGTGGTGATAGATTTCCCAGGCGCACTCCTGGCTCTTCAATTCAAATTTACCCTTTCTGTGTATGACGCTGTGGCGGCATTTCCGCAGCTACGCATTGTTAGTACTTCTGAGGTGCATTGAGCGGCTTTATAATGCTCAGTGCGCATGCTCAAAGCTCACTGTTGAGTGGTGCTGTCATGAGGGCTTCTGAGCATGTGCACTGAGCATTATGAAGCTGCATAGTGCAGCTCGGAAGTATTGGCATTGCGCAGCTGCGAAAATGCCGCGGCATAATACACAGATGGGGGGTGCATTTGGATTAAAGAGCCAGGAGTGCACCTGGGAAATATATTATTATGCCCAGTGTGGCATGATATCAGCATGGAGGGGCGAGACTGAGCCCTGGAGTACCCCCAGTGCGACTACATATAATAGTCAAGAACTCATTAGCATACGAAAATGTAAAGGATAAAGTTTTTTCCACAACCATTATAGGAAAGTTTTAGCTTAGATGGGGATGGTTAGGGATGTATTAGGCTGGTGTCAAACTGCAGGATTTTCCCTGATCAGTGTTCACCCAGTATGTGTGCCAAAAACTGGAGTGTCTCCAAAACTCAGAACAGGTGTCAATCTTTCAATTATACTTTTTCTCTGCAAGATCCTCTCCTGGTTTTGGCACACAAACTGGATGGACACTGATCAGGGAAAATTCTGCAGTGTGAAATCAGCCTTAAGAAGGTGCAGGGAAAGGTAGTGATAGGTTTGGGGGCAAACACGAGATGATCCCTTTAACCCCTTAGATTGGGCTTTCAAACAATGACAATGTGATATATTTCACTGCAGCAGTGATCATGCTATTCCCTGCTGCCATTGGCGACTCCGTGACACAATTAGGGGGCAAGAATGTGTTGCCATTACAGCAAGGGGTCAGATGAAGACCCCTGCTGCCGTCAAAAGGCCGACTTTCACAGGAGATGACCATTTCTGCTGTACATATGTGCAATCATAAACTACAGTGTTTACAAGCCCTGAGGGGCCAAGTAAAATAAAGGAAAAGTGGCAACAAAAGTTTTTAAAAAATATGAAAAATAAATTAAAAAAAAAAAGTTCAAATCACTCCCTTTTTGCACAATTGAAAATACAACTTACAAAAAAATACACACATTGGTTATTTATCACTGTGTTGAGAAATGCCCGAACTATCAAAATTTAACATCAATTACCGTATATACTCGTGTATAAGCCGACCCATGTATAAGCCGACCCCCCTACTTTTGCCCCCAAAACCTAAGAAAACCTATTGACTCGTGTATAAGCCGAGGGTGGACCCCAGCACAGGTATACAGCCCCCAGCAGTGTGGTATACAGGCCTCCCCAGTGGTAGTATACAGCAGCCTCCCCCTGTGGTAGTGTACGGCAGTCTCCCCCTGTGGTAGTATACGGCAGTCTCCCCCTGTGGTAGTATACGGCAGTCTCCCCCTGTGGTAGTATACGGCAGTCTCCCCCTGTGGTAGTATACGGCAGTCTCCCCCTGTGGTAGTATACAGCAGTCTCCCACTGTGGTAGTATACAGCAGTCTCCCACTGTGGTAGTATACAGCAGTCTCCCCCTGTGGTAGTATACAGCAGTCTTCCCCTGTGGTAGTATACAGCAGTCTTCCCCTGTGGTAGTATACAGCAGTCTCCCCCTGTGGTAGTATACAGCAGTCTCCCCCTGTGGTAGTATACAGCAGCCACAGAGGTATATACAGCAGCCCCTCCCCTGTGGTAGTATACAGCAGCCCCCCCCCTGTGGTAGTAAACAGCAGCCACAGAGGTATATACAGCAGCCCCTCTCCTGTGGTAGTATACAGCATTGCCCCCCCCTGTGGGTATACACAGCCCCCCCCCCCCCCCCCCCGTTGCTGCCGCACACCTGTAAAAAGAAGCGCTTTCATACTTATCCTCCTGCTGTCACCGCGCGCATCTTCCGCTCTCCTTCTTGCACCCGGCGTCCATCCATATGACCACGCACAAATAATGACGTAATTATTTGTGCACGGTCACGTGGATGGACGCCGGGTGCAAGCAAGAAGGAGAGCGGAGGATGCGCGTGGTGACAGCAGGAGGATAAGTATGAAAGATCTTCTTTTTACAGGTGTGCGGCAGCAACGGGGGGGGCTGTGTATACCCACAGGGGGGGGGGGGGGGGGGGCACTGCTGTATACTACCACAGGGGGGGCGGAGGAGCGCTGACAGTGCAATGTAATATGCACCGCTCCCCCTGCCGCTGATGGACAGGGGGATGCAGTGCATATTGCATTGCACTAATGAGCGGGGGCACGTGACCCGCTCATTGTACAGCCTCCCCCACCTCCTCCAGCCACACCGGCCCCCACACACTCAGCCGTGACTGACTCGTGTATAAGCCGAGGGGGGCACTTTTCAGCACAATTTTTGTGCTGAAAAACTCGGCTTATACACGAGTATATACGGTAATCTGATTGGTCATTTTGCGTAAAGGAAAAAAAAGACAAAACAGAAGCAACATGTAGCCCTAAAAGCATTTGACAGGCAGCTCTCTGCACATATACACTACAGAGCATGTTGTCAAAGCTTGGGGACATGCCCCCACCGTATTGTTAGTGGTAACTGTAGCGGCGCTGTTGCATGCCTGTATGACTGAAATCCGTCAGCAGCAGGGACGAATTGAGTTTACACTACCGTTCAAAGGTTTGGGGTCACCCAGACAATTTTGTGTTTTCCATGAAATTTTATACTTTTATTTATCAAATGAGTTGCAAAATTAATAGAATATATAGTCCAGACATTGACAAGGTTAGAAATAATGATTTTTATTTTAAATAATAATTTTCTCCTTCAAACTTTGCTTTTATCAAAGAATGCTCCCTTTGCAGCAATTCCAGCATTGCAGACCTTGGCATTCTACCTGTTCATTTGCTGAGGTAATCTTGAGAATTTTCACCCCATGCTTCCTGCAGTCCCTCCCACAAGTTGGATTGGCTTGATGGGCACTTCTTGCGTACCATACGGTCAAGCTGCTCCCACAACCGCTCAATGGGATTGAGATCTGGTGACTGCGCTGACCACATCGTTACAGATAGAATACCAACTGCCTGCTTCTTCCCTAAATAGTTCCTGCATAATTTGGAGGTGTGCTTTGGGTCATTGTCCTGTTGTAGGATGAAATTGGCTCCAATCAAGCACTGTCCACAGGGTATGGCCTGGAATAGCAAAATGGAGTGATAGCCTTCCTTATTCAAAATCCCTTTTACCTTATACAAATCTCTCACTTTACCAGCACCAAAGCAACCCCAGACCATCACATGACCTCCACCATGATTGAGAGATGGCGTCAGGCATCCTTCCAGCATTTTTTCAGTTGTTCTGTGCCTTAAAAATGTTGTTCTGTGTTATCCAAACACCTCAAACTACGATTCGTCTGTCCATAAAACTTTTCTCCAATCTTCCTCTGTCTATTGTCTGGTTGTTGTTTTTTTGCCCATTTTAATCTTTTCCTTTTATTAGCCAGTCTCAGATATGGCTTTTTCTTTGCCACCCTGCCCTGAAGGCCAGCATCTCAGTCGCCTCTTCACTGTAGATGTTGACACTGGCGTTTTGCGGGTACTATTTAACGAAGCTGCCAGTTGAGGAGCTTTGAGGCGTCCATCTCTCAAACTAGAGCCTCTTATGTACTTGTCTTGTTGCTCAGTTGTGCAGCGGAGCCTCCCACTTCTCTTTCTACTCCGGTTAGAACCTGTTTGTGCTCTCCTCTGAAGGGAGTAGTACACACCGTTGTAGGAAACCTTCAGTTTCTTGACTACTTCTCGCATGGAATAGCCTTCATTTCTAAGAACAAGAATAGACTGTTGAGTTTCACATGAAAGTTCTTTTTTTCATAGAATATACAAATGTAATGCTCCAGATTCTCAACTAGCTCAAAGGAAGGTCAATTTTATAGCTTCTCTAATCAGCCAAACCGTTTTCAGCTGGGCTAACATACTTGTTCAAGGGTTTTCTAAATATCCATTAGCCTTCTTACACACTTAGGAAAAACAATATACCATTAAAACAAAGCAGTGGTGGTTGTTGGAAATGGGCCTCTATACACCTATGTAGATATTGCATTAAAAACCAGACGTTTGCAGCTAGAATAGTCATTTACCACATTAACAATGTATAGACTATATTTCTGATTCATTTAATATTAGCTTCATTGAAAAAAAAAAACGTGCTTTTCTATAAAAAAATAAGGACATTTCTAAATGACCCCAAACGTTTGAACGGTAGTGTATGTTTCGCCAGGTATCCGCACTTTCAGTGAGGCAGCAGAGCAGCATTGTAATCCTACTTATCTGCAGGTTAACCCATAACTGCAGGTAAATTGTGTTTTTCAAGGTGACAGGTACCCTTTCATAAATATCTTGAGAATAAAAAAAAAACTAAAGAAAAAGCACATGCACTTAAACATTTGTATAATTTTTTCGCTGTTAGCATTCTGCACAGATGAAGCGGCTAAACTCAAATAATTTAAATTTTATTTACTTACTTTGTATTAAAGTATTAGTTATGAGAAAATCTAAAATGCCAGATCCTATTTTTTTCTCCCTGTACAGCAAAGTCCAGACATTCCTATACATGTTAGGTCTTTTTCATGCATCAGTATTTTTGGTCAGTATTTCATCAGTATTTATATGCTAAAACCGGAAATGTCTCCAAAACACAGAACAGTCAGCAGAACAGTCTTTCAACCAAAATTTTCCTCTGTAAATTCCACTCCTGGTTTTGGCATATAAACATTGATGGACACGTACTGATGTGTGAATGAGGCATTAGAAGGTTGTCCTGTTCTTTGTTAGAGCCCATTCGGCACGCTATTGTAATGTATAGTAAAGTCCTGGCTGTATTGGCACAGCAATACTGATTACATTGAATATATTTGTTTTTAAGTGGTTCTTTAGTCACTATTTGAAGTTTTCTGCTAATTAGAGTATGGTGCTCAGGGACCAGACTGTACACAGGGTCTTCTCCTCTGTCTGTGATTCCCCGGCCTCTTTTCTGTGAATGACAGGTCACAGCTGAAATTTCATACAGAAGAAGCAGGTCGAGGGACTGGGGAATCAGAGACAGGGAGGAGAAGATCCAATGTACAGTACGGCCCCTGTGCTCAAAACTCTCAATTAAACGATATAAAAAGGGGAAGCGCACATAGGGTAGTACTGTCTAATAAAACGTCACAGTGCCCCCAATCAGTCAGACTCACCTGGTAAAGTTGTGTGAGTCACAACAAACTGGGAACAGCAGAGGTCTGGCCGCTGGGAAAGTAAGATGATCCAGGAGTGTAGATAAGAGCAGAGCCCTGATGAAGTGGCTGGTTAAGACACGAAACACATAGGCTCATTAAAGTGCATTAAGACAAATCCTTTGTTGATGGTGTTACTCCTGGTCAGCGCAGTGATTAAAGCCTGGCTCTTATCTACACTCCTGGATCATCAACACTCTCAATTAGCAGAAACCGTCACGCTGATTAAAGGAGAACAACAAAGCAAATTTCTGCAAAGTTATCAATGTAATCCATTACAGCACCATTACAGCCATGTCTTTGTAATGTAAAGAAAAATCTTGCTGACAGGTTCTCAGTGGGTTTTTCCAAGGTTGTTCTCATGTGTATGGGGACCTATACATAGTTCTGTCAATGATCTGCAGATAAATATTATATTTGTTTCCAGCTTAAGCAGCGCTGATGTCTTAATACAGATGTCATTGATACATAAAACTGTTCCCTTAGGCTCAGAAAATTGTAGAACATAAGCGAAAATATGAACGCAAGCGACAAGAAAAGGAAGTTGATGAACGCAAGGAGCGAGTGAGAAAAGCCAAGGAGGAACATGAGAAGGCACAGAGGGTGAGTGACAACGTATTCTATTTAAAGAAAGAGATAGAAAAATTGAAAATACAAGCGCTACCAATATTATGAAGAACTGTATTTTTCGCTTTATAAAATGCCCCAGATTATAAAACACACCACAAATTTGGTAAAGGAAAAGAGAGAAATTTTTTTTTTATGTTAAATGGGGTCTGTCTAATTAGTACCAACGTTCGTCTTACAATTAGTATACCGTATTTTTAACTTTATAAGACGCACCCCCAATTTTGGTGAAGGAAAGGAGAAAAAAATAATTTTCAATGTTAAATAGGATCCATCTTATAATGCAATTATCCGTCTAACAAATCATATAGGGTATATGTCCCACATAGCCCCCTCATCCTGGTACATGGTCCCTCATCCTGGGATATAGTTCCCCATCCTAAAATTAGCCCCCTTAATCTGGATATGGCACCCTAATATTGGATAAATCCCCCTTGTGCTGGCACACGTCCCCCTTTGATGGCACACGTCCTCCATTGATGGCACACATCCCCCAGTGCTGGCATGCGAACCGAAGAGCTGGCACACGTCCCCCATTGGTGGCACACGTCCCCCATTGGTGGCACACGTCCCCCATTGGTGGCACACGTCCCCCATTGATGGCACGCGTCCCCCATTGATGGCCCACGTCTGCCATTGCTGGCACAAGTATATGCCCCCCACGTCCTGCATTTATCCCTTCTATATGGCCCCCCCCACGTAATACACCCACCCCATATTAAGTGGGGGCACCATACGGAGGGGTGGGTGTATTACGTGGGGGCAGCATATGGAGGGGGTGGGTGTATTACGTGGGGGACATATGGAGGGGGTAAATAAAAGATGAGGGGGCAGAGAAGAGCGGAGGATGAGTGCAAGCTCACTTACTATGCACTTCTTCCCCCTCGTCAATCTCTCCATGCAACTTCGGCACTTAGAGGTTGACAGCGGCAGTGCATGTTTTTTTTTTAAACCATCATTTTTTTATTATTGGAAAACTTCGAGAGATTTTTACATTCACAAAATATTAGAGTAAACTTGCAACATGAATCACAATTAGATGAATAGATCAAATCAATAACCAGATGGACTGTTGAAATATATATAAGAATAAACAACAATATTCTATAAATGTATACGACAAAATTTTTGATCAAATTTGACACTTTAATCGGTGATCATTTTTCTTTTTAATCCTAAGCCTTGTTCTTCCTTAAAAACCTCTACCCCTTCCGTTTCACTAACCCTTAGATTGTAACAACCTTGTATTAAACTGTCTGGGCTACATATTTTAGTCTACCTAAAGTGCCTCCTAGATCCTCCTGTGCGTACCATACCGTGTTAATATATGGCCTCATGAAACTGTTGATATCCGGGGCGTAAAAGTTTTTAGAATGTAAGGTTTCCATTTATTAAAAAATTTTTCCGTTAGTTTGGAGGGGTTCTTAAGCGTTTCAATGGATTCCAAATCCAACATCTTTCTCAAATTTTCATGTATCGCATCCAAGGAGGGAACACGCTCATCAATCCAGTATTGTAATAATAGCCTCTTTGCTAGTATGGATATTGTGTGGAATAGAGCATGCACCCTCCCCCCTGCATCCGTTTTGTCAGAGTAGTGAAACAACCACAGCAACGGGTCATTTTTGTATTCATTGGGGTAGAGTCCTGAAGCCAGATCTCCTATCTTTTCCCAAAACCTTCGTGATTGTGTGCAAGACCATATTCCATGTTCGAGGTCAGTCATAGAGGTCTTGCATTTGGGACAATGGATCCATCTTTTGATGTTAGTAGATGATGGAGGTATATTAAACCCTTTGATAGTCCCATGAATGAGTCTAAATTGGGTATCTCTCCATTTCTCATTTATGACCCATTTCCTTAACGTTCTCCATCCCTCTAGTATTTTTGTAGTTAAGTCAGGGTCTTTTATGTGTTTCTTCCATATTGAGAATGTGGTGTTGGTGGCCGAAGGTCTAAGTGTCCGTTGAAGTTGGTTATATAGTGTGGATATTGAAATATCATTAATTGGCATTTTTATTAGATTGTTCCAATCCCCCCTGTCAAATTCGCCCGACACGTCGCACAGTCGGGATAGTAGATGGTGCTTGACCTGCAGGTATTGGAGCCAGTGTGCCTCAGGCAGGTTGAATTTAGATAAAATTTCTGTGCCGGTCAACCATCTCCTCTCCTCCGAATGCATGAGGTCTCCCATAGTCTTTACTCCCCTTTCTCTCCATAATTTAAATAAGGAGTTCTCGAGTCCCTGGGGAAATGATGGACTAGCCCAGGGGATTAAATATTTAGAGATTTTCCACGAAAGATTCATTTTTTTTCTGACCGTTTTCCAGGTCATCACTGTATCTCTGCATATTGAAGTGTTTTTAATTTTAGAAGGGAGTTCTGACATCGAGGCATGTAACAAGGCAGCTAAATCCCAAGGTTTTGAAAGCTCCCTCTCCAGAGATATATCCGAGAATCTAGACGTCTTATTTACCCAATCTAGCACATTTCTCATAATACAAGCTAAATTGTACCCTCTGATATCTGGAGTTTGCAGTCCTCCCTCATCTTTTGATTGCATTAGAGTTATCAGTTTTATCCTGGCTTTTTTGCCTCTCCAAAGGAATTTGGAAAAAGCCCGATTTAATCTTCTAATGTCTTGGTGTTTTAGCAGCATGGGTATTGTCTGGAGCGGATAGAGTAGTCTCGCAAAGCTTATCATTTTGATAAGATGGTTTCGGCCTAAAAGTGTCAGAGGTAAATTTTTCCAATTTTCCAATTCTTTCTCTATTTTGTCTACTATTGGGAGGAAGTTTAGTTTATAAATCATTACTGGTGATCTAGCTAGGTGAATTCCAAGGTATTTTAAGCTATCTCTTGCTATGGGTATCCCACAATACTGGTTTTCAGATCTACCAAAGGGGCTATTTCTAAGAAAAAGGATTTCACATTTATCTTTATTTAGTTTAAATCCTGAGAATCTACCTATTTTTCCTATATCCTCCAAAACTGAACTGAGATCTCTGCGCGGATGTTGCAAAAATAATACCACATCATCCGCAAAGAGAGACAATTTTATTTCTTTCTCTCCCCACCTCAGTCCCTCATAGACATTTTGAGTGTTTAGATATAAGGCTAGCGGTTCGATCGCTAGGTTAAAGAGGAGCGGTGATAATGGGCAACCTTGACGTGTCCCTTTCTCTAAACTAAATGTATCTGATAAAAATCCCGGTATGCTAATACATGCTTTAGGTTTGTTGTAAAGAGATCTTAGAAACTGGCGGAATGGGCCTTTCAATCCAATAGTATCCAGCACCCAATCCAGCCAAGACCACCTTAAATTATCAAATGCCTTTTCTGCGTCCAAGGTGATCAAGGCTGGATCTCCCTCTCTCTCTGAACCTCTATGTCTTTCAGCATCTATGAGAAGCATTACTCTTCTAATATTCGTAACCGACGACCTTCCTCTGATGAATCCTGCCTGGTGTGGCTGTATCAGTCTAGGCAGTATTGTTGCCAATCTGTCAGCCAGGATCTTTGAAAGAAGTTTTAAGTCCTGGTTGATCAACGAGATTGGTCTGTAGCTGGCTGGATCTGACAAGGGTTTACCTGATTTGGGAATCAGTTTAATGTGAGCCATGTTCATTCTGTCGGGGATCAGTGCGCCTCCCATGACAGAATTATACAAGTCCATTAACACCGGTGCCAGTTGTTCCCTTAATATTTTATAAAAACCCCCATTGAAACCATCCGGCCCCGGTGCTTTGCCTGGTCTTAGAGATTTGATTGCTGAATCTATTTCTCCTAATGAGATAGGGTTGTTTAAAAATTGTTTTTCTTCTTCAGAAAGGTCAGGCAGATTTATTTGTTTTAGCCAATCTTCCTCTTCCATTCCCTCCACCTCCCGATCTCTATATAATGTAGCATAATGTTTCCCCAATATTTGGACGATTTCTTTGGGGTCCGATCTTAGATTACCATGTTTATCACTAATTGTTAGTATAGGAGTGAAAGGTCTCTTGCCCTTTGCCAGCCTTGCGAGTAAACGCCCCGCTTTATCCCCAAACCTGTTTAATTCGATTTCTAGATGGCTACGATACATATCTTCTCTTTTGGCTGCCCAGTTGTCGAAGTCTTTTTTTTCTGAAACCCATCTTTCTTTGTCTAAGTCTGACATGGACTGTTTATATCGAATATAAGTTTCTCGTAGTTTGGCACTGGCAGATAAATAATTTTCTTTTACTTTCTTTTTTAGTTTAATGTTATGGGCCATGATATTGCCACGTAGTACCGACTTCGCTGTCTCCCAGAACAACCCCGGATTCGACCGATGCTCTGTATTATTTTTAGAATAGTCTTCCCACCACTCTGTAAGTAGTTTGCCAAAGTTCTCTTCTCTAGTTAGCATGTCAGGGAATCTCCAGAGGAAGTCCGTTCCCTTTGGGAACTCATCCTTGGTTTCCAATAACATTGGGCTGTGATCGGATATAACCATGTCTCCCACCTGTGAGTCAAGAACTCTTTGAAACATCAATGATGAGGTGATAAACATATCCAGCCTCGACCATGATTTGTGCACATGGGAGAAATGTGTATATTCCCTATCTAGAGGATGCAGCGTCCGCCACGTATCAACTAGTTGGCATTCAAGTAGTAGATTCTCTAGAGGATTCGCCCCAGCTGTGAGCGGTATATTTTTCCTGCTAATAGTCAAGGAGTCCCCACGTTTTCTGTCCTCTATCTCATTAAGCACCCAATTAAAATCCCCCCCCACTATTTTATTGGGTTCTTGATCTAGCAGAATGCGTTGCATTAGCTGTTGGAAAAATACTTTTTGTAAAGTGTTTGGGGCATAAACATTATATAGGCTATATGTTATGTTCTGTATTTGTAGCTTTAGCTGTAGTACCCTACTCTTGTCGTCCGAAGCTTCCGACACCAGCTCATGTGCTATTGATTTGCCGATAAGTACCACCACTCCTG
This sequence comes from Allobates femoralis, assembly GCA_033576535.1. Lineage (NCBI taxonomy): Eukaryota > Metazoa > Chordata > Amphibia > Anura > Aromobatidae > Allobates > Allobates femoralis. Next base: position 28,470,365 of record JARQOC010000007.1, on the reverse strand, counting down.
CTTTGTTATCCACGGCCCCTGAACTGTACACCTCGCTCACCCACAATTTTTTAAGTCTAAAGAAGTCTTTCTGTTCGAGATGTGTTTCTTGAAGTAAGGCTACGTCCGCTCCTAGTCTTTTAAGGTGCCGGAGAACCATCATACGCTTCGCCGGGGAGCGGAGGCCCTTAACATTCCATGTAACCCACTTTACCATCGTTATTTCTAAAAGATTGTTTCATTATATGGTAGTGCATCTTGCGACTTTTAAGTAGAGAGACAATATATCTGAAGGTAGTGATTTTTGGTTGAACAAATTGACAGTTTGGCAGTGAAAAGGAAGATACTCCCAACAAGGCAAATTTCCCGACCCATTTTTCTTTCCCTCCCCTCCCTACTCCCCCCCTACCCGATCTCACTCTCGCCATCTTCTAACCTGTTGACTTCTCTTTCTCCATTCGCCTTCCACGACAGCATTGGAGGATGTCGTCCACGCCCTATTGGGGGACAGGAACACAGAGAGGTTAAAAGCCCCTCCCCTTCCTCAGTACTCCAGTGTCTTCCTGTCCCCCTTGGGGCATGGAGAGGTTCCAGTGCTGTCAGGCCGGCAGAGGCAGCATTGGGGTGTACTTACAGCCGGGCCAGGGATGGACGTCGGGGGCGGCCTCCTCCTCCTTCTCGGGGCTCCCATGGTGGGACCATCCGGCCTTCCTGCGTCCTACGGGGCAAAGCAGGCCGTGTATTGCAACGCCGGAGGCCTGTTCAGCTCTCCGGCGTCTCCCTTCTCCAGCTGCGGTCCCTGGGGCATGCATCAGAGGTGCCGTGGAGGCACTTCCGGTTTCGGGTGTGGCACTTCCGGTTCCGGGATGGCACTTCCGGTTTCGGGCGGCGGCTCCTGTAAGGGCTGTGGCAGGCTGGGCGCGGCTCCAGGGAACCCAGCAGGACTTTCGCGCGCTACTGCCCGCGGCCGGTGACCAGGAGGAGGGAGGGAACAGGTGTTCCTCGTTGGGGGCACGGTACTTCTGGATAAGTACCCGCCGGAAGCTACACCCAGGTAAGGCTGATCCCTGAAACATGGAGGGTGATAGGCTTCCACCTCTGCTTCTGCAGAGCCCAGCGTTCCCCCAGCTCATGTAAGTGTTTCTGGGGGGTCACAAGGGGTAGAGTTATTTAAGCCCTGCACTCACACTGGGACCCCCTTCTCTTCCCTTTTTGTCTATAGGGAGACGAGGGCCGTCTGTGAAAGGGAGCAACTGCTGCACAAAATTTCCCTCTTCCTACAACAAGGTGTCGGCCATGACTGACAGGGTTGTCAGGATGGACTCCCCATCCTTGCTTGAGGAGCTCCAATCCATTAGGGAAGAGGTGCAGGCTTCTATCTCGGCACTGCGGGGTTTTGCTGCAGCTTCCGGGCCTTCCCCTCCGTAAGTGAGGAAGCTCCAGGATTGTGACTCTGTGGATCTCATGGAGGCTGGCCAGAGCTCAGCGTTAGAGGACGGCGAGGATCTTGCCGCTGTTGCCTCTGTCCAGACACGAGAATCTGGACACTACTATTTTTCCACGGAGTCCATGGGTGCATTGGTGGACACTGTCCATTGTACCATGGGAGTAGAGGTGGTGGAATCCCCTTCTTCTGTACAGGACTAAATGTTCAGAGGCCTGAAGGCTAAGCGGCTCACCCCATCCGAGTGGATTGGAGGGTGATGACTTTGTCTGGAAGGTCCCGAAGGTGGACATCCAGGTGGCCAGGGTAGCAATCAGCTGCTATTGTAAACCCATTGTGCATGCCCTTGACACACTGTTGAGGCTAAGCAGCAGGAGCCTCAGTCACGGGCTGGATGGGAGACCTCATGAGAGACCCAATGGGAATCTCTATGGAAGTCTCTATAAAGTCAATGGGACTTCTAACATGAAGGTCTATGGCAGTATTCCATTGGGAAGCTTAGCATATAAGACCACGTTGCCTTTTTGAAGATTCCTCCCGGTTGAAGGACCCCCTCGTTCGTAAAATGGAGGGTGTCCTCAAACAATCCTGGGAGGCGGCAGCTATGTCTTTAAAGGTGTACATTTCCTCTACATGTGAGCAGGTCTCTCTTTAAGTGGCTCACCCAGCTGGGAGAATTCATCCTGCAGGGTACTCCCAGGGAGGAGCTTTGGACTCCATTCCACTTCTGAGACGTGCTACGGGCTTCCTGGCCGATGCCTCTGCTGAGTCGTTCCGCGTTGGCGCCAGGTCCGCAGTGTTGGCTAACACAGCTCGCAGGGCAGTGTGGCTTTACAAGGTGGAATGGGGAGGTCACGTCTAAGCTCCAGCTGTGTGGCCTCCCCTTGCAAAGGGAATTGGATGACATCATGAAAAAGGTGTCAGACCGGAAAAGGTGTCTCCCGGAGCAGGAGCCCTTTCGAAGGCAGTCCTTTTGGCCTGAGCGCAGCCTTCCCTCCCAGTCTAAAGGGAAGGGTAAGTCTGGTCGCTGGGCATTCCAGTACGGGGACAAGACCCGTAATATCTTGCTCCCCCTGCAGGGGCATCACCAGCCGCCCCTAAACAAGGCCGCCTTCCCCATTGCGGGGCGGCTCCTGCGGTTTCTGCCACAGTGGCAAGCAATCTCCTTGTGCCCTTGGATCCTCTCGACCATTTGGGAGGGTCTACGCTTGGAATTCGAGAGCCAGCCCCTCCGTGTCTTCGAGTCCTCTCCCTTCCTCAGGGAGACTCTTGCACGGTTTTTCTTGTCGGGTCTGCGACACCTGTTGGATTCGGTGTGGGGTCCCCGGTTCCTCCTGGAGAGGAGAGCCAGGGGCACTACTCCAGGTTGTTGTGGACCTCCAGAACGCGTATTCTCATGTCCCCATTCACCCGTCCCACAAGCGCTTTCTGCGATTCACGATCTCCGGGGCAGGCGGGACGGTCCATTCTCAGCTTAATGTGCTGCCCTTTGGGATTTCGTCGGCCCCAGAGGTTACCAAACTCATGGGGGAAGCGATCACATTCATCCAGAGCCAGGGGATATGTATGCTTCCCTATTTAGACGACATGTTGGTGGTGGCTCCTTCGGCAGTGCTTCTGCGCACAAAGGTCTCCAACACATTGGAGATTCTTCAGTCCCTGGGATGGGTCCCAATCTTCGGGAATCGGAACGGGTGCCTGCAACCCGACGTCAATTTTTGGGAGTCTTGCTGGCCTCCTCCAGACAGACCTCGTTCCTTCCTGCGGCATATAAGCTTTTGCGCCGCGTGAATCTGACCCACTTCCGGGCAAGGGGGTCGCCCTCCTTGCGGGAAGCAATGTCCCTGTTAGGGGCCATGACGGCCTGCATTCAGTCAGTAACATGGGCTCAGGCTCCTTCCCGACTGCTCCAGGAACACATACTGAGTTCCTGGGACAGACGTCAGGATTCCTTAAACTCGCGGGTCCGGACCCCGGGGCGGGTGGTAACCTCGCTTTCCTGGGGATGAATCCCAGACACCTTCCTGTGACCGCCGTTCCCACTGATGCCAGCGGTTCCGGTTGGGGCACGATGGTAGTTCGCCCACCGTTCCAGGGGATTTGGAGTCGCTCGGTCAGGCGCCAGTCTTCAAACTTCTGGCAGTGGAGGAAGCGCTTCTTGCTGCATCTCACGTTCTCCGGGGTCATCATGTCAAGGTCCTGTCAGACAATGTGACTACAGTTGCTTTCTTGAGGTACCAAGGCGGTACTCGTGGCTTACTCTTGCAGGGGCTGGCAAGACTGTTCTTTTTGTGGGCAGTACGCCATCTTCTCTCCTCCTCGGCAGTACATCTGAAGGGAATGGCCAATGTACAGGCAGATTCTTGAGCCGCACGGAGGTCCACCCAGGAGAATGGTGCTTCCATCCGGAAGTATTTTGCTCTCTTACGGACAGGTGGGGTGTCCTTTCGATCGACCTGTTCGCTTCGGGCTCGAATACAAAGGTGCCAACCTTTTTTTCTCCCTGACGAGGTTGGACCATCCTCGGGGGCTGGACGCTTTTGCCCATCCCTGGGACTTCCGGTTGGTGTATGCATTTCCTCCAATCCCGCCACTTCCCAAGACGTTGCAACGGATTCGGGTGGAGGGGGTGACACTATCCTGGTGGCTCCCCTGGGGCCCAAACTGGCGTGGTACGACGCCATCCGAGACCTGGGCCTGGAGGGACCGATTATGTTAGCCCAGTCTCAACCTACTGTCCCAGGGTCCTCTGTTTCACCCGGGCCCTCAGTGGCTCATCCGGGTGGCCTGGCTGTTGCGGCCGGGATCCTGAGGACCAAGGTCTCTCCCAGGCAGTGATCCGCACGCTTCAGCAGAGCAGGAAGCCTGTGACAAACGCTATTTACGGGAGGGCTGGAATCGGTTCCTGTCCTGGTGTGCTCCTTCCATCCCGACCATGCATCATCCTAATGTGGCCCAACTCTTGGATTTTTGCAGCATGGCTTGGATTTGGGGCTTCGGCCGAGCACTCTTTAAGTCCAGAGGTCGGCACTTGGGGCGGTTTTTGCCCAGGATCTTGCTTCCCATCCATGGCTCAAGCAGTTTTTTACTTCTGCTTCGGGGTGGCGTCCCGGATTCGGCCTTCTGTCCCTCCCTGGGATTTGATGCTTGTTCTCCAAGGGCTTGCTCGAAGTCCCTTTGCACCCTTGTCTGCTGCATCCCTTACGTCTCTCTCACAAGGTGGCGTTTTTGGTGGCCATCACTTCTGCTCCCAGAGTTGGAGTACTGCAGGCACTCTCTGTCCGGACTCCGTGCCTCGTGGTGTCCGTTGTTCGCATTACGCTTCGGTTGCATTCATCTTTTCTTCTGAAAGTTGTCGGCTTTCCATCGGTCCCAGAATGTGGTTCTGCCTTCAATTTGTCAATCTCCCGCTAATGCGGCTGAGGCCGTGTTTCACTCCTTGGATGTTCGTCGGACTGTCCTCCTCTATCTCCGAGAGTCTGCTTCCTGGAGGTTAGATCAGAACCTGTTTGTTCGGCTTTGGGAATAATACAGGGAAGAAGACTTCCCAGGCTACCATCACTTCCTGGATCACGAAGGTGATCTGGGAGGTCTACGTCGCTCCGGTCCTTGCTCCTCCGGTGGGGTTGAAGGCTCCTTCAACTCGGGCTGCTGCTACTTCCTGGACGGAGCAGGCTGGAGCTTCATCGGAGCTGATTTGCAGAGCAGCTACGTGGTAGCCTCTCCTCACGTTTTCTCGCCTCTATAGGTTAGATCTGTCCTTCAGTCGGGATCTGTCCTTTTGTAGGAGAGTCCTACAGGCAATAGTCCCACCCTGAGGAGTATCGGTGGTATTCCTCCAATGCTGTCGTGGAAGGCGAATGGAGAAAACTGAATTAGTCCTTACCGGTAATTCCTTTTCTTGGAGCCTTCCACGACAGCATCAGTTCCCCCCCTTGTTGGTGTTTGGTTCCGGTTTGTATCAGATAATCCATGGCTAAGGGTGATCTTGGTAAACACTGGAGTACTGAGGAAGGGGAGGGGCTTTTAACCTCTCTGTGTTCCTGTCCCCCAATAGGGCGTGGACGACATCCTCCAATGCTGTCGTGGAAGGCTCCAAGAAAAGGAATTACCGGTAAGGACTAATTCAGTTTTTTTCCTCCTTGGTCAAGGTGCAGAAAAGAGAACCTCCCCTCCCTCACTTCGCCCCGCATTGTCTAATCTATATGTCTCTATAAAGAATAAAATAAAATTCCCAGACCCCAGACTTTTAACTAAACGGGTTCTTCCAAGAACAACCTTCTTCTCCTCAGATAGGAATCAACAACAACCCTCGTCATGCACATGTGTTGTGATTGCATAGATCCCACATAAAGTCTGAAAATAAAACCAATACAGCTGATAAACCAAGTCTGTAACCTTATTTCAGCTTGTCGTCACCATCTCCGGAGGGAAAAAACAAAACAAAAAAAAAAAATAAAAAAATAAAAAAATTAAAATTCCCTTTTATAACATTACCACAGTGAAAATACTATAGTGAAGCCCCTCAGCTATTTAGGGGTGAGTCTTCAACTGAAATCTTTGCATCATCAAATCATAGTCTCTTTTCAGGAGGATTGTCCTGACGTTTTCTTTTTCCATCTGGGCGTCGATTGGCGTTGTTGCCTGGGTGTGGAGGCTTTCTCCTGGGGATGTTCCACGAAGGACTCCGACCTAAGTCTATAAGATCTCAAAGATGCTCCAACTCCATCTCGGGTCGTTTCCGCTCCAGAGGCTCCGTCCACTGCCTGAGGATTATTTGAACCTGATCTGTGACTATCAGGGAGGACAGCTTTATTGTTGATTGTCCGCATCGCCTCTTTGGGGTCATTGAAAGTCATTAGGTCCCCCGATTTAGATCTAAATTTTAAGGTAGCAGGGTAGTTAAGTTGAAATCGTACATTCTTCTTGAACAATAAAGTACACGCCTCACTGAATGCCCTCCTCCGTCTGGTCACTTCAATAGAATAATCAGCAAATATGAGGACTTTATGACCTAGTAACATGAGGGGTCGTCTTGTGGCTTTGTAGGTACGTAAGATTTCCTCTTTGTCCCTATGATTAAGGTATTTGGCGATGGCGTGCCTTGGTTTGTTAGGGTCTAGAGCACGTTTAGAATTTTTATCATTTTCCTTTCTCGTGGCAGGGTCTCTGGGGGGTCCAATTCTATGTGTACGTTCGGTCCTGCATTTGTGAGTGAGCCCTAGTTCTTTAGGCAATTCCACCTCAAATATTTCGTCCAGTTGGGCAGAGGATATAGACTCAGGGAGGCCCACTATCTTTAAGTTGCTTCTACGAGATCTATTTTCAATGTCTTCAAGTTTAGCTGCAACATATGTAGACTGATCTTGTAGCTCCTGTACCTGCTGCTCCAGCTCCAGCACTCTGTCTTCAGCTTCTGCCACTCTGGATTCAGCTTCCTGCAATCTTTGTGCCTGCTGATTTAATTCCACAACTAAGTCCTTTGTGCTAGATGCCACCAACTCTGCCACCACTTGTTTGAACTCATCAGCTAGGTGGGTCGCCATCTCCTTTGCTAGCCTTTTGTAATCCAGTTGCAGCATCATCCCTGCTGTATGTCCTGTTTCTCCCTGTGGCCGTCCATCCTCCCCATTGTGTATCTGTCTTGGAACACACTGTGCCCCTTCACTGGTTCCAACAAGGGGTTCCACTCTATTTGGAGCATTTCTAACAATTTGTGCCTCAGTTTCCTCTTCCACCCCTTCATCTCTCTCTAAAGCTGTTGCGGGCTTGTGAGTGTTAACTGGCTGCTCATGCCTCACCTCAGCCGCGTCAGCGGTCACCGCCGCCATGATGCGCTTCCCGCGCTTATCATCAGGGTCTGTCTCCCGGGTGCCCGCCTCCATCTCCTTACTCCTGGTTACATACCGATCCATTGTGATCGGTGGTCCGGGCTTTCCGCCGCTCATTTTCGGCTGCTTTGGGCTTCCTGGGGTCTGGGAGAGATGGTGCAGGGCGACGAGGGCTGCGGAGCTTCGCTACCCGCGTCCGATCATGGAGGCGCCGGAACCGGAAGCGCGGCAGTGCATGTTGAATGAGCGGGAACAGGAGATCTCCTGCACTCTCTGCAGCCCCGCAGCCAGCCTGCTTCAGCCCTGGACACGCTCTAGAGCTGCCCTCAGCCTCCCCTGCAGTGTATAATTCGTATCCCGATTATAAAATGCACCCCCCACTTTCCCCCAAAATTTGGGGGAACAAAAGTGCGTCTTATAATCCGAAAAATACGGTATGTCCCTCATCCTTGTACATGACCTCCCCCCCCACCCCCTTCCCCATCCTTGTATATACAGTCGGAAAAAAAAGTATCTAGTCAGACACCAATTGTGCAAGTTCTGCTACTTCTAAGAGAGGCCTGCAATTGAAAACAAATTCTGAAAATCACATTGTCTGATTTGGAAAGAAAGTTTTTTTCAAATCCAGACTTCCAGAAAATGATGCGCAGTTGGCCCATGCGCAGTTGGCCCATGCGCAGATCGCAGTCCGTGGCCATTTTCTGAAATTCTGGGCGGTAGAGGCAGAGTTACAGCTTGGCAATGCTGCAGGCACATGGAAAATGGTGCCATCACTGCCATGACACCCCTGCAGCTTTTTCCCCACCCTCTGTGGATCCTGCAAACCTGCCTCCTTCACCCCCGCACCACCACTCAGTAGCTTGTTGTGTTTAAAAAAAAAAAAAAGCGCTTCAGATTAAAAAACGCACCCGTTTTTTCCTCAATTTGAGGGGGGAAAAATGTTTCATAATCCAAAAAATACAGTATTTATTAAAATCACATGCAACGTGCTTCTAGGACATAACATCCTCTTCATCAGGCATATTGTGACTGGTCTTTATTCATTATAAAATACTACATTACCAAATGTTATCCAATTAAAATGAACCCTTCCTGTTTCACTAAATTTGGCAAGCAGTTTGCTAACACTAGCATGGGAGATGGGTGGTCTCGTAGGGTGTCTTGCATTGAAATCTGCTGCAATGACCCGGGTACTGCATTCACCAGATATCAACACAATTTCTATCCGCTCCTCACGTGTTAACCTCTGCGACATGTCAATGGCTGTAAACAAAGAGAAACTTGTAAATAACTTATGAAAGAATAAAGTTACATTAAAACCAAGCACATCATTGTTTTTCTTATGAAATTCTCAATATGTTTGATGTGTCACATGACCCTCTTCCCATTGAAAAAAAATAAAGTTGGATCCAAAATGGCCGACTTAAAAATGGCTGCCATGGTCACCACCCATGTGGAAAAGTTTTCCCCCTCCCATATATTAATGTGCCACAAACAGGAAGTTGATATCACCAACCATTCCTATTTTATTAAGGTGTAGCCATATAAATGGCCCACCCTGTAGTTCATCTAAATGAATTAGAATATATTAAAAAATCAATGTCATATTGGTCATATTGCCATGTTCAAGGGGGTTTCTGGGAGCCCGTTGACTAATAAATCAATATTACACTGTGTGCAGAATTATTAAGCAAGTTGTGTTTTAGAGGATTATTTTTATTATTGATCATCAACTATGTTCTCAATCAACCCAAAAGACTCATAAATATCAAAGCTTAATATTTTTGGAAGTTGGAGTGGGTTTTTTTTAGATTTGGCTATCTTAGGAGGATATCTGTTTGTGCAGGTAAGGCTGGCTTCACATTTGCGTATGTGTCTGCATGCTGATCGCATGCAGACACATACTCAGTGTAAGCAGGGCCAAAATGATGTGTCCGCAGCGGAGAATGTCCGCCTGCGGACACATCACTGTGGAGCCCGGGCAGCCAATCAGCGGTGTCCAGGGGCGGAGATCAGCGCCTGAGATCTCCGCCTCCCGGCCGCCGGTAAGCTCCGGGACATGTCGGCGGGGAGATCAGCTGATTTGACAGCTGTTTGAATCTTCCCGCGCCGACACCGAGAGGAGATGTCGGCGCGGGAAGATTCAAACTGCTGTCAGATCAGCTGTTCTCCCCGCCGACATCGCTAGCACATTACCAGCGGCCCGGGAGGCGGAGGACAGCAGAGGCTCCAGTTGATCTCCCGGTGGCCGTCGGTGAGCTCCTGTGACATCATCGCCGGCCACCGGGAGATTTTTCAATGGGTCCGCAGCGTTCTCCTGCGCTGTCAAGCGCAGAACACTGCAGACCCATTGAAGCCAATGCATTTTTTGTGCGCTTGGGGACGCTTGCTGATTTTCCAAGGTCCCCAAACGCACAAAAAAAAACAACATGCTGCGTCCCGGGTGCGGATGCTGGACACCGGAAGCAGCAGACATCGTCCGCATCCGCACCCGAACGCAGCAAACGCAGGCACCATGCGTTCCTATGTTAAACATAGGAACGCAGTGCGCATGCGTTTGACTGCGTATGGGAACGCAGCAATACGCTGCCTTCCCATACGCAAATGTGAAGCCAGCCTAACTATTACTGTGCAGAATTATTAGGCAACTTAATAAAAACCATATATATTCCCATCTCACTTGTTTATTTTCACCAGGTAAACCAATATAACTGCACAAAATTTAGAAAAAAACATTTCTGACATGCAAAAACAAAAACCCCCAAAATTAGTGACCAATATAGCCACCTTTCTTTATGATGACACTCAACAGCCTTCCATCCATAGAATCTGTCAGTTGCTTGATCTGTTTATGATCAACATTGTGTGCAGCAGCTTCCACAGCCTCCCAGACACTGTTCTGAGAGGTGTACTGTTTTCCCTCCCTGTAGATCTCACATTTTAGGAGGGACCATAGGTTCTCTATGGGGTTCAGATCAGGTGAACAAGGGGGCCATGTCATTAGTTTTTCTTCTTTTAGACCTTTACTGGCCAGCCACACTGTGGAGTAGTTGGATGCATGTGATGGAGCATTGTCCTGCATGAAAATCATGTTTTTCTTGAACGATGCCGACTTCTTCCTGTTCCACTGCTTGAAGAAGTTGTCTTCCAGAAACTGGCAGTAGGTCCAGGAGTTGAGCTTCACTCCATCCTCAACCTTAAAAGGTCCCACAAGTTCATCTTTGATACCAGCCCATACCAGTACCCCACCTCCACCTTGCTGGCATCTGAGTCAGAGTGGAGCTCTCTGCCGTTTACTGATCCAGTTCCTGGCTCATCCATGTGGCCAATCAAGAGTCACTCTCATTTCATCAGTCCATAAAACCTTTGAAAAATCAATGTTAAGATATTTCTTGGCCCAGTCTTGACGTTTTATCTTATGTTTCTTGTTCAAAGGTGGTCGTTTTTCAACCTTCCTTACCTCGGCCATGTCCCTGAGTATGTAAAAAAATGAAAAGAGAATGCGCCTAGGTGCAGATCATTAAGTAAGGTTCTAGTCCTTCAAACTCACTGCACTCACCTCTTTTAGTTGTGCAGACTCCGCACAACTAGAGATTCCAGAGTGGGTGAGCAGTGGGCAGATCGCTGGGATGGAGAAAGGGGACGCAGCTGCTGTGTGGTGAGGTCAGCGTGGCAGTCTCCTCCCAAGGGATGTCACTTGATCCAGCCGTGTGATGCAGTGGGGCGTTCCTTTCTGACTACACTCGAAAATTATTAACAGATGCCTATCAAAAATGCAAGGATCTATCACAGGAAACCTGTATTAAGAAACTTGAAGGACGCAAACAGGATGCCCTTCCGGCTGACAAGCCGAAGGAAAACAATTAAGGATGCAAAGAGTCTGACAGCTTTAGTCGATGGAATATGGTCACTACATACAACCAGTCCCATAGGAACATACTAGCCTTTTTTAAAAAAAATTGGTTCATTTTAAAAGGTGACCCTATACTATCTAAACATATCCCAAACCACCCTGGAATTATCTTTAGAAAAAGTCAAAAACCTAAGAGCCTGGTCTAGTGGGGTCGCACCTTTTCACCTGCGTAGAGGCTTCGCGTTTCCACATAATCTGACACCATCCCTTTCCCCTTCCCTTCCCATCCTCCCCCTCCTCCCCCCACCCCCCCTCATGACTACTCTCTTACTGTTCTTTTTCCTCTCTCTTTGGTTTTCCTCTCTCCCTTTTACTTGGTCAACTGTCAATATATGATGTTGCAGCAATGACTTCTACTGTGAAGATTGAATATTGATATAATGTTTTAAATGGAACATTATGTTGTAGATCCTAACACTTTAAGGCAGTGTCTACTCCGTAGACGCATAAAAATATATAGTATTTGCTGAGTTTGGGCCTAACTGGTTTGGCCACCATATCTACGTGATATTTGTTTGGATATACTGACTGAGAAGTAATGTGTGTTTTCTTCCCTGTTATGAAAATTCTAAACTTTTCTAAAATAAAGAATTATAAAAAAAAAACCTAAGAGCCTTGGTAGCTTCGAGTGAAGTAAGGAGGAGTCCCCAAGCCTTGGAGCCAAAAACTTTAGGTAATAATGATATCGGATATTATAAATGTGATTCTGCGAAATGCAAATGCTGTTTAGCTATAAAAAAGGGCAAAAAAAACTTCTCTTCTAACACCACAGGGAAGATGTACGACATCAAGCAGTTTTTAAATTGCTGATCCACTTATGTGGTCTACCTCTTAGAATGTTCTTGTGGCCAACAATATATTGGCTGGACCATTCAGACCATGCAAGCAAGACTAAACAAGCAATAGGTCCAATATTCGTAATGGTTAGATCACGCTACAGATGATACCCCACAGCCTCTTAAATGGGAAACGTTGAAGTGTATCTTAAGGGGAACCTTGATTAAACATGGATTTCGCCTTAAAAAGAACAGGGTTGAACAGATTAAGGACCTCCACACACAGATTAGCAGACTGGAAGCAACACATATGCAAACAATGTCCAACACTGTTAAGGGAGATCTCCTTCAGAAGCGCCTTGAGCTAAGAGTTGCTCGACTGCAACTATACCCGTCAGATGGAGAAATCTAAAAATTATTTTTATAGATCTGCAAATAAATGTGGATGCCCCCTCGCTCACTTGCTTCATCCCAGATTGAGTCACACCTTCGTACCTAAAATTAATAAAGGTGGTAATATGGTAACACATAATCCCATTGAAATTTTGGACGTGTTCCCGTCTTATTATAACACGCTTTACAATATCAAAGGGAAATACGTAGATCTGTCCCCGGAAGACCTAGTTGACAAAATCAGGGCGTACATGAATGCTACTGCACTCCCTGTGCTTGGTGAAGCGGAAATTCTGACTTTAGAGTCTGATATTACAGAGGCTGAGCTTTTGGATGCAATTATACCTACTCCACTTTCAAAATGCCCAGGGCCAAACGGTTTTAACACCAGTTTTCTATCGGACCTTGCAAGATGTGCTTTCCCCACAGCTATTGGCTATGTTCAATTCAATATTGGAGGGGTAGATTTTTCTCATCAATCTTTGGAGGCGCATATTAGTATTCTTCTTAAACCTTGGAAGGACCCAATTTTGGCTTCTAATTATCGGCCCATCTCCCTTTTGAGTGTGGACATTAAAATTTATTCGAAAATCTTGGCAAATAGACTGTAGCAGTTGCTTCCTTCTATCATTGATCTAGATCGGGTGGGCTTTGTCAAAATCCGAGAGGCAAGAGACAACACAATTAAGACCTTGCTCTTGATACAAAAAGCCAAGACAAGACAGCTTCCATTCAGTTTGTTGTCTGTGGATGCAGAAAAGGCCTTTGATAGAGTCTACTGGGGCTTCATGCGACAGATTGGATTAGGCCCTAAATTTATGTCAAAGATCCTCTCTTTATTTTCTAAGCCGTCTGCAAGGGTCCGAGTTAATGGGGCTCTTTTTGAATTTTTCAGCATCGGCAATGGGACTCGGCAGGGGTGCCCTCTTTCTCCCCTCTTATACTTTATAATCATGGAGCATTTAGCGGTAGCATTACGCAACAATGCCAACATATCGGGCATTCAGTTGGGTCAACAACATCATAAAACTGCATTATTTGCAGATGACCTCCTGCTATATGTATCTCAGCCATATGTCTCGTTTCCGAATATCCTGAAGGAGTTTGAAATATTTGGCTCCCCGAGCAATTTCAAAGTAAATTACTCCATCGTAAGCAATGAATATATCTCCCAGCTGGAGATGTCTCTCAGCTCCGTTCCACTTTCCCTTTTCAGTGGAAAACTGATTCCATTAAGTATTTAGGTATTTGTATTCCTGAAGATATCTCCAGGCTCAGTCTCTGTAATCATTTTGCATTACTAGCACAGGTAGAGGGGCAGTTGGCTTCTTACAGACCCCTGAAGCTTTCATGGTGGGGGAGAATCAATGTTATCCGAATGGTTACTCTCCCGCGCTTCGTATACCTCTTTCAAACAGCTCCTACCCTGCTTCCAGGTAGTTTTTTCAACAGACTCAATAAAATCATATCTCGATTCATCTGGGGGGGGTTAAGCGGCCAAGGGTAAAGTTGAAGGTTTTAATGGCTATGAGAAGTTGTGGTGGTGCGGGTCTCCCTGACTTCAAAGCTTATTATCGGGCAACAACATCTGTCAGATTACTGGATTGGCACTTTAAACACACCGTAAAAAAAAATGGGTGATGGTAGAACATGAGGGAGCGTGCGTGCCGTTACGCTAGCTACCTTGGATAGCTCCATTAGACGTCAAAATCTTAGTCTTGGTTGCCGATCTCACCTTGTCTGCTCTAAAAATATGGAACTTCATAAGGTGTTCATTCACACCTGAGGGAACTTTAAGTCCCCTTACACCACTTTTTTTCAATCCGGCTTTCCCCACGTGTTTGGGAAGACGGATGTTCCTAGGCTGAGAGAGTGTGGGGGATGTTCGGCTTTTTCAGTTAACACTTAATGGAAAACTTCCATCTTTTGTGGAGATCCAACAACAGTATCCAACAATAAAGTTGAAATGGTTTGAATACACCCAGTTTAGGTCTTTCCTTTCCTCAGCAGCTTATCTTTGCAGAGTTTGTCCAGTTTTATGCCCTATGGAAAATATTTTTGCTACCGGAACTCCACCCACTCAAGCCATTTCCGATCTCTATAAGACCATCTTGCTGGAGAAGAAGAAGGAGAAATGGGCCTTCCAATCAGCATGGGAAAGAGACATAGGCAGAGAGTTCACCGCTATTGAATGGCAGAAGAGCTTTCTTTGCTTACATTTAATGTCTTCTCCATGTTTGGCTCAAGAAAGAAATTATAAAATTGTGACAAGATGGTATCTCTGCCCCGACAGGCTCTATAAAATTTCTCATTTAGTCTCTAGTAAGTGCTGGCGATGTGAGGAGGCAACTGGCACAATGTTGCATATATGGTGGGGTGTGTGTGAGGGTGTGCAGCTTTTGGGACAGGGTCTTTCGGAACTATTCCTTGATAACAGGTATAACTATTCAGGGTTCACCTGAGATAGCCCTTCTATCCATGCTACCAGGCTCAATCAGTCACATTAAAAAAGATCTTTTAAGATTTTGTATCTCTGCTGCTCGCACGGTCATTCCACGTCTTTGGAAAACTATGGAACAACCATCTATACATGATTGGTATGTAGAAATGACTGATATATGTCTTATAGAGGAGTTAGCAGCAGAAAGCACAGACACACAAGATAAATTCACTCAAACCTGGATTGAATGGATTTTATTCCAGGACTCACCCAACTTTCAAGACCTCTTCCGGTGATTGCAGAAGTTTTGTACGAGAGGAGTAACGGAAACACGCACTGAAACCTCACCTGACCCTTCCAAATTTTCCCTTCCCCTTTATCTTTTTGTTTTTTAGTCTCTTTTTCTATTTTCTTTCCTTTTTCCTTTTGCCTTCTTTCTCACTTTTCTCTTCTGTCTCTTTATCTACATATTTTATTCTTAATAATTATATAGCTGAAGAAAGTACAAGCGAATAATAGTTTGGTTTTTCAGAAGACAAAAAGACTATAATCTGATTTATGTTATTTTTCAGTGGACTTATATGGCACATTAGGTGCCCTATAGTTGATAGACATATGGTTCGCCATAGGTTCTGTTCAAGAGAAGAGGCCACTGCCTGCCCAGTTTTTGCTTAGTGTAGTAGGGGGCACACGACTATTTTTACTTCTCGGTAATTTTTCATCATCTCATTCAATGAAGAAAAGTGGGTCCGGCGTGGCCCCCGGCATGCTCCTTATTCGGCCACCCATAGTTGGGGCGCTGGGTGGAAGCGAGAACCCATACATACTCCTTTCTTGGCCTCCCATTGTTGGGTTGCTGGGTTAAAGTTGAGACAGCCCAGCATAACATCTTCCTTCCTCACTCCCTCGTGGTCCTGAGTTGAAGTCCGAGCTGGACTACCTGCCAGATGACGTCCCCCTAATCACCCTTTGGGTGTTTAGGCTGAGGCACCACTAGTATCAGCAGCACAAGCTGCGTTCTGGGCTGGGACTCTACAAGCTGCCTGCAGAAGCGCAAGCTCACAGCCACAGTGGGGTACTGCCCTTTACTGTACTGGCGGCTTGGTACCGCCAGGGGAATGATGAGGGTTTCTGGGCCCCTCCACAGCGTTTCCCTACACCTCCACGCCGGCCCTTCAATATTTGGGCCTAGCGCTGAAGCCGTCTCCTCTGTGCCGCCCCCATCCCGTCCCTCCAGATGATGCTGACGCATGTCATACAGCGGGCGGAGCTTGCACAGTGTGCACTCTTCTGCTGAGGGCCTCTCGCCAAGCTCTGCCTCTTCCTCCACCGCCGCCGCCATTGCGCTATATGTGGTGACCCTGCGCCTCAGCCATGTTGGGGGACACAAAACCGGGAGCCTCTACTAGGAGTGCGCTGGTAAGACCTCTGCAGGGAACTTCTCTGCAGAGGTTTCAGTACAGTGCCACTGCACAGCCCCTTCTACTAAGGGCTCAAGCACCTAGCTGAATAGTTAGTGTCTGGTTATACAGGAGAGACACCTGGGTTTGACTCCCAAGTTAAACTATCCTTACAGGTAGACTCGTATCACAATGTCTGGCAATAGGAGTAAGAAAAGCTCCAAGGCAGCCAACACTTACTATGCTACCTGCACTGCTTGCAAGGCTGACCTTCCTGCAGGATGCACCTCGCCACATTGTCAGAGCTGCACACAGGCTGTGGATACTGAGACCCCCACTACACGTGCGTCTCCCAGTGTCCCTGCCCCAGCATTGGCCACGGTTATGTCTCAGAATATGATGCAGTCCATTGACAGATTGTCTTCCACATTGCTTCAGTTTATGCAAGTCTGTTCGCCACCTGAGACTGCCGTCCAGGCCGCTGCGTCTGACAGAGGTGTCGGAACCGCGACTGGCTACTGACTCTGCCCCGTCAGTTACTGAGTCTGGGCGTAAGAGAACTCCTAGATCTCCATCTCCAGAATCCCCTGGCGGCTTTAGAGCCTCTCCAACTCACAGACGACAGGAAGACTCACAGGAGTCCGAAGGTCTCTATACTTTGGACTCAGATGATGACTTAAAAGCGTCTCTAGATCTAGATGCAACCGATACGGTGGCTCTGGTTGAGGATTTGATTACATCCATCAACCAAGTTGTGGATGTGTCAGACCCTCCGGCCGATGTTCCGGAGCATAAGGTGTCCTTTTAAGAGGGCCCAAAGGTCACATAAATATTTTTCGGATCATCCAGAGTTTTAGGAGATTCTCAAAAAAACATAGGTTACATCCGGACAAGAGGTTTGGTAACCGTAAGGCCCTGGAAACACATTATCCATTCCTGCCTAAGGTCCCCCAAGATTGGACAGATCCGCCACAGGTGCATCCTCCTATATCTCGTCTTGCTACCAAGATGCTCCTGTCCTTACCAGGCAGTTCGTCCATTAAGGACGCCACTGACAGTCAGGTAGAGCAGATGGCTTTGGTCAGTCTTTGAAGCTTCAGGCTCTTCTCTAGGTCCAACCTTTGCTTCAGTTTGGGTGTCAAAACTATTATGACAAGGGCAGGCTCCTTACACTAGTCTCTACGATCCTCACAGGCTGATCCAGCCTTGTTGGACCAGGTAGCTCAAATATCGGTTACCGCCAAATATTCAATGCATGTCGCTTTAGACTCGGCCAACTGTTCTGCGGCCACAGCTTCCAATGCCGTAACGATCAGACGAGTCCTCTGGCTGAGGGAGTGGAAGGTAGATGCAGCGTCTAAAAAGTCACTCACATGTCTTCCATACATTGGTGGGCGTTTATTTGGATAAATTAATTTCTGACGCCACCGGTGGTAAAAGTACCTCACTCCCGCAACGAAAGATTAAACGGCCCTTCAATCGTCGTCAACAGACCAGTTTCCGGTCCTTTTGGAACTCCTTCGGTTGGTCAGTCTCGAAGCCTCCGTCGGCGGGCAACAGGTCCCCTCGTAGGGAGCGAACCCAGACAACACAGAAGTCTGGTACAAACTGGCAGTCTTATTCTTGCCAGTCAAGATCTAAAGGCTCAAAATCCAGCAGGTTCTCTTCTTCCTGACTTGTCTCTTCCGAAAGACACTCTTCAGGTCGGCGGCCGACTTTTACGCTTTAATCAGGTCTGGCTTGCTACTACCGACGACAATTGGGTAAAAACCTTAGAGTCTTCCGGATACACTATAGAATTCAAAACCCAACCTCCAAATCGTTTTTTCCTGTCGATTCCATCATCTCACCCATCCACGGCTCGCGCCTTCTTTCTGGCGGTAGATTCCCTTTTGAAGACAGGTGTCGTCATACCAGTGCCGTCAGCCGAACGCTTCCAGGTGTTCTACTCAAATCTTTTCGTAGTACCCAAGAAAGGAGGTGCAGTACGACCCATTCTGGATCTAAAACAGTTAAACGCATTCGTAAAGGTTTGTCATTTCCGCATGGAGTCAGTGCGCTCCATCATAGCGTCCATGGAGAAGAACTAATTTCTCGCGTCCATCGACATACAGGACACCTACTTCCACATCCCAGTCGCAACAATCCACCAGCATTTTCTCTGATTCACTATCGACCAAAACTATTACCAGTTTGTGGCCCTTCCGTTCGGCCTAGCGACGGCTCCCAGGGTGTTTTCCAAGGTCATAGTGGCTGTCATGACCATTCTGCACACGAGAGGATTGGTAGTCCTGCCATACATAGTTGATTTGCTCATCAGGGACCCTACCTTCAGGGAGTGTCAGCAAAGTGTTTCCATCACCGTGGACACTCTGCCTCGTCTAGGCTGGTTAGTGAATCTTCAGAAGTCATCACCAGTCCCGTCACAATCTCTGATGCTCGTTGGAATGCAGTTCAACACCCCCAGGGGTCTGGTTCTTCTTCCTCAGAACAAGGCAAAGGCCCTACGTCAGGGAGTCCACAGTCTCCTGCACCCGTTTCCTCGATCGCTTCGATTTGCCATGAGAGACTTGGGCAGGATGGGTGCCTCTATGGAGGCAGTACCGTTCGCCCAACTTCACCTCATGCCTCTCCAACTTGCAATTCTGAGTTTGTGGAACAGGAATCCTTCTGCCCTGGACAGACTATTCCGACTGTCACTTACAGCCAGGAGTTCTCTCCATTGGTGGCTCAAACCACGTTTCCTCACACAGGGGAAGTCTTTTCTACCGGTTCGCTGGAAGGTAGTCACCACAGACGCAAGTCTGATTGGATGGGGAGCAGTAAAACCGTCATCACACTGCGCAGGGAACATGGTCCCCAGCGGAGTCGTCCAAGCCCATCGACCTCCTGGAAATCCAAGCCATATTTCTGGCTCTGAAGGCCTTCCATCCTCTGCTAGCAGTGTCACAAGTCCGGATTCAATCAGACAATGCCACGGCTGTGACATATATCAACCATCAGGGCGGAACCCGCAATGTCCAGGCGATGCACGAGGTGCAACGCATTCTGCACTGGGCAGAATCGACGGACTCAACGTTGTCGGCAGTTCACATCCCGGGAGTGGAGAACTGGGCAAATATGCCATCGCAGGGGGACTCTGGACGTAGACCTGATGGCATCTCGGTTCCAATGTCCATAGCCAGATCTCACGACCCGCGAGCTCCTGGGGCAAATGCCTTAGTTCAAGACTGGTCGCAATTCCAGCTACCTTACATCTTCCCTCCTCTGGCTCTTACACCCAGAGTCGTGCGGAAGATCAAGCAAGACTGCATTCATGTCATTCTCATAGCCCCAGACCGGCCCAGACGAGCATGGTACGCCGATCTCGTCCAGCTCACGGCCGACGTTCCTTGGCGCCTCCCACTTCGTCCCGATCTTCTGTCTCGGGGCCCATTTTACCACCAGAATTCAGACGCCCTGAATTTGACGGCATGGCCCTTGAGATCTGGGTGCTAACCCAAGCGGGATTGTCCACTGCTTTGATCCAGACCATGATCAGAGCACGGAAGTCAGCATCAGCTCGAATTTACCACCGCACCTGGAAAGCTTTCATCTCCTGGTGCTCTTCTCGAGATCATTCTCCTTTTCCTTATTCTTTACCATTAATTCTCGGTTTCCTTCAGTCGGGGTTAGACTCTGGTCTCTCCCTAAGTTCCCTTAAAGGTCAGGTCCCGGCCCTTTCGGTACTTATTCAATGTCGCCTTGCTGTTAAACCACAAGTTAAAACTTTTCTCCAAGGAGTTTGCTGCATTGTCCCGCCATACAAATGACCTTTAGACGCATGGGACCTTAACCTGGTCCTTACGGCACTGCAGGAGCCTCCCTTTGAACCTCTTCGGGACATTTCTCTCCACTTCCTGACTCAGAAGGTGGTTTTTCTAGTAGCTATCACCTCTCTTCGCCGAGTATCAGAACTATCAGCGCTTTCTTGCAAACCGCCCTTCCTAGTATTTCATCAGGACAAGGTTGTACTCCGTCCGGTGCCGCCATTCCTTCCTAAGGTCGTTTCCTCTTTTCACTTGAATGAGGAAATTTCATTGCCTTCCTTTTGTCCGGCTCCGGTTCACAGGTTTGAACGGGCTTTGCATACTCTGGACCTCATCAGGTCTCTTCGCATTTATGAGTCCAGGACTGCGCCTTTCCGAAAGTCAGACACTCTGTTCATTCTGACGGAAGGCCCTCGCAAAGGTATGCCAGCTTCCAAGGATACCCTGGCTAGGTGGATTTGATCCGCTATCCAGGAAGCCTACAGAATGAAAAATTCTCCACTTCTAGCGGGGATCAAGGCACATTCTACCCAAGCTGTGGTAGCCTCTGCTCTTCAAGTGTGTAAAGCGGCCATCTGGTCGAGTTTGCACACCTTTACCAAACACTATAGTGTTCATACCCAGTCCTCGGCGGAGGTCAGTCTGGGTAGGTGCATCCTTCAGGAGGCAGTTGCCCGCCTGTAGGTACTTAGTTGTTCACTGACTTGTTTCAGTATTACTAGTTCCATTGTCTTTACCACCCAGGGACTGCTTTGGGACGTCCCACGGTCCTGTGTCCCCCCAATGAGGCAAAGGAGAAAAGGAGAATTTTGTGTACTCACCGTAAATTCCTTTTCTCTTAGCCTCCAATTGGGGGACACAGCACCCACCCTGTTGGCCGTCCCGGCCTTGTTACTGTAGTTTTTGTTACTCTTACGTTGTCACATTGTGGCCTTCCAGGCTTTGTTGGTGTTAGTTAACCTTGTTAATTTCTCCTACTGCTTTAGCACAAAACTGGGGAGGCAGTGCCTGCTCCAGGGGTGTATACTGCAGAGGAGGAGCCACTGTTACTCTTTTGCAGATTCTGCTTAGTGTCACCTCCTAGTGGACAGCAGCATAACACGCATGGTCCTGTGTCCCCCAATTGAAGGCTAAGAGAAAAGGAATTTACGGTGAGTACACAAAATTCTCCTTTTCTTAAATTGTTTACTAAAGGCGGGAGGGGTATAGCAGGGAAGGTTATTGATAATATCTAGATTTCTTTGCTAGATTGGAGATTGGTTTTGTGTTGTTGTAGTTTAGCAGGGTCAGGGCTGGTTGGGTGATTTTACCCACTCTCAGAGAGAAGCTAAGTTGGGGGAGAGGGAAAGGGCAGTAGGAATTGGGAAAGTTTGTGAGATATGTTTAAAGGGACAAGTGAGGGATGGGTGGGCGAAGGAGTTGGATGGTTAGACAGCAAATGGCAAGGCTCTCTGAGTGGACAGGATTCCATAAGACACAATATGGCTGGAACACTTAATTAGTAATTGCCTGGAATATCCGGGGTCTTGCAGAACGAGTAAAGAGGGCAGCAATATTACGACATGCCCTTTCCTTTCAACCTTCTATTATTTGTTTGATGGAAACACATCTGGTTAAAGAAAAGACTGGCGTGTCGGCCAGGAAATGGATCAGACAGGCGTAGCACGCCTTGTATTCCAGCTATGCAAGGGGGTCTCGATCCTGGTGCATGCCTCAGTACCATATGAAGAGGTTGTAGGTGCGTGCGGACAAAGATGGACAGTATGTGTTTTTGATGTGTCGGGTGTATGGGAGAATGTTGTGTTTGATTGCAGTGTACTTTCCACCGCTGTATACTGGAACAAAATTTCAGGAGATTGTGGCATTAACTAGACACAGAGTGGGGATTCCGGTTTTGATTATCGGGGATATGAACAATGTTATGCATTTGGAGCTGGATAAATGTGAGTGTGGTGTGAAGGGGTCGGGGGAGAACTGGATACAGCATTTGCGAAACACGTACGGGAGTTGGGAATGGTGGATCTGTGGAGAGTGCGAAATACTGAAGTGCGGTGTTTTTCGTGTTTCTCATCCTCACATAGATCTATGTCACGTATAGACCTGGCCCTCGGAGATAGGCTATTGGACTCTTGGGTGCAGGATGTGGAGTGCTTACCTAGGATAGTATCAGACCATAAACCATTGGCTGTGGTATTACACATCGATCTGGCACGTGGGGGTACCAGGAAGGTATGGAAGATACACCCGACGTCTTTGATATCTATAGACATGGAGGGAATTTTAGGAGAGATGGAGGTGTATTTTCAGGAGAATGAGGGGAGTACACTGATGTTGTGTGGGACACCATTTCTTAGAGGATTATTCATACGGGATATCTCGAGGTGTAAAACTGAATCCAATAGGGAGGAGAGACAAGTACTGGATGAGTTGCAGGTCGCGGTGCAAGAGGCGGTTGGTCGGCCCACCCCGGGGGCGCAGTTGCGTTTTAAAGAGAGCACAGGAGGCACAGGACCAACTCTCTTTGAGAAATGCTAAGAGGAGGCAGGAATTTCAGGGGATGACATTTTATGAGGAAGGGGAAAAGGTTGGGCACTTATTGTCCCTAGTAGCAGCTGCTCAGAGGGAATCGTCTTTTGTATATAGCATGTGTGATAAAAGGGATACACTGGTCATGGAGATGAAGGATATTCTGAATATTTTTAAACAGTTTTATGAAGAATTGTATTCCTCCAAATTGAATGCATCTAGGGATGAGATGATGACTTTTTTTGGCGGGAGCTGGCCAGATGAAACTTAGTGCAGAGGATAGCGATAGTTTAGAAACTCCATTGACAATAGAGGAATTAGAGATTGCGCTGGCGTCTATGGCAAATACTAAGGCCCTGGAGCAGACGGCTTGCCGGTGGAGGTTTACAAGCATCTAAAGGATGTGCTGCTGCCCAGGCTTTGCGAGGTTCTTCAGGGGGCACTGAGGGAGGGATGTCTACCAGATTCCATGAGAGAGGCGAAAATAGTGGTGCTCCCTAAAGGTACCTTCACTCGCGGCAATATTGCTAGGCAATGTCACTGGCAATTTGCTGGTTGCAGTGAAATCATGGACACATTGTTCCATTTGTACACGGCAACAAAATAGAACAATGTGTCCATGATTTCACTGCAACCAGCAAATTGCCAGTGAAATTGCCTAGCAATATTGCTGTGTGTGAAGGTACCTTAAGGAGGACAAAGATACCCGTAGGCCGAAATCCTATAGACCCATTTCCTTACTGTCGGGAGATGCCAAGCTACTTGCCAAAGTGATGGCGACCAGGCTGGCAGGGGTGGTACACACAGTAGTGCACCCAGACCAGACCGGATTTATGCCTCACAAATCTACAGCTATTAACCTGAGAAGGTTGTTTTTAAACATTCAATTACCTGCAGATAACGCAGGCTACAGGGCAGTGGCATCCTTAGACGCCCAAAAGGTGTTTGATAGTGCGGAGTGTGGCTATCTCTGGTTGGTTCTTGAGCAGATGGGTTTCGGACCAGTGTTTATCTCATGGGTGAAGTGGCTATATTCCTCCCCGGCGGCAAGAATCAGGGTGAATGGGGAGAGATCGGAGAAATTTTATCTAACTAGAGGGTCACGGCAGGGTTGTCCCCTCTCTCCATTATTGTTTGCCCTGGCATTAGAGCCTCTAGCTGCTCATATCCGTGGGGCGGCTGAGATGAAGGGATTTCAATTTGGGCCGGTGGAGGAAAAAATTGTGCTTTATGCGGATGCCATCCTCTTGTTCCTCAGGGAACCCCTGGAATCCCTGAGTCAGGCAGTGTTGCTGGTTGAGGAATTTGGGAAGATGTCTGGATTAAGAATAAACTGGGACAAATCTAATCTAATGATGGTAGACAGGGATAACTTACCATCCATGCCAAAAACAGAAACCAAATGCACTTACAGGACGCAGTCAGAGCCCAATTGTGGAGCAAGCCCAGCTGCTGGCTGATGACTCACCTCTACCAGCAAAATGTGGGAGGCGAGCTGCCATGCATACACTAGGCCTGCATAGAGCACCATTCACACTGATGCATATGATGCAGAGTGTCTGAAAGCTACCCAACCGCTCTGCTGCCTGAGCATTGGGCCGCACAGTACAATGCTTCTGCACCACTGGATGAATGGCGCCCCTATGGGCCCAACTGCACCCTGGATGGATAAAAAAGTGCAAAAGTTTTTTATATGATAAATAAAAAACCTTTATAGATGGGATTTTGGTTCATGTGTTGGCCCAAGACATTTAAGCTGGTGACCCACGATCAAGGGATCCCATGCTCACCAGTCCTAACTAAATTGTACAAAAAAACTACTAGAAAAAAAGCAGCATCAGAAAACTTACCATCCATGCCAAAAACAGAAACCAAATGCACTTACAGGACGCAGTCAGAGCCCAATTGTGGAGCAAGCCCAGCTGCTGGCTGATGACTCACCTCTACCAGCAAAATGTGGGAGGCGAGCTGCCATGCATACACTAGGCCTGCATAGAGCACCATTCACACTGATACATATGATGCAGAGTGTCTGAAAGCTACCCAACCGCTCTGCTGCCTGAGCATTGAGCCGCACAGTACAATGCTTCTGCACCACTGGATGAATGGTGCCCCTATGGGCCCAACTGCACCCTGGATGGATAAAAAAGTGCAAAAGTTTTTTATATGATAAATAAAAAACCTTTATAGATGGGATTTTGGTTCATGTGTTGGCCCAAGACATTTAAGCTGGTGACCCACGATCAAGGGATCCCATGCTCACCAGTCCTAACTAAATTGTACAAAAACTACTAGAAAAAAAGCAGCATCAGAAAACTTACCATCCATGCCAAAAACAGAAACCAAATGCACTTACAGGACGCAGTCAGAGCCCAATTGTGGAGCAAGCCCAGCTGCTGGCTGATGACTCACCTCTACCAGCAAAATGTGGGAGGCGAGCTGCCATGCATACACTAGGCCTGCATAGAGCACCATTCACACTGATACATATGATGCAGAGTGTCTGAAAGCTACCCAACCGCTCTGCTGCCTGAGCATTGGGCCGCACAGTACAATGCTTCTGCACCACTGGATGAATGGCGCCCCTATGGGCCCAACTGCACCCTGGATGGATAAAAAAGTGCAAAAGTTTTTTATATGATAAATAAAACACCTTTATAGATGGGATTTTGGTTCATGTGTTGGCCCAAGACATTTAAGCTGGTGACCCACGATCAAGGGATCCCATGCTCACCAGTCCTAACTAAATTGTACAAAAAAACTACTAGAAAAAAAGCAGCATCAGAAAACTTACCATCCATGCCAAAAACAGAAACCAAATGCACTTACAGGACGCAGTCAGAGCCCAATTGTGGAGCAAGCCCAGCTGCTGGCTGATGACTCACCTCTACCAGCAAAATGTGGGAGGCGAGCTGCCATGCATACACTAGGCCTGCATAGAGCACCATTCACACTGATACATATGATGCAGAGTGTCTGAAAGCTACCCAACCGCTCTGCTGCCTGAGCATTGGGCTGCACAGTACAATGCTTCTGCACCACTGGATGAATGGCGCCCCTATGGGTGCCATTCACAATTTAGTTAGGACTGGTGAGCATGGGATCCCTTGATCGTGGGTCACCAGCTTAAATGTCTTGGGCCAACACATGAACCAAAATCCCATCTATAAAGGTTTTTTATTTATCATATAAAAAACTTTTGCACTTTTTTATCCATCCAGGGTGCAGTTGGGCCCATAGGGGCGCCATTCATCCAGTGGTGCAGAAGCATTGTACTGTGCGGCCCAATGCTCAGGCAGCAGAGCGGTTGGGTAGCTTTCAGACACTCTGCATCATATGTATCAGTGTGAATGGTGCTCTATGCAGGCCTAGTGTATGCATGGCAGCTCGCCTCCCACATTTTGCTGGTAGAGGTGAGTCATCAGCCAGCAGCTGGGCTTGCTCCACAATTGGGCTCTGACTGCGTCCTGTAAGTGCATTTGGTTTCTGTTTTTGGCATGGATGGTAAGTTTTCTGATGCTGCTTTTTTCTAGTAGTTTTTTTGTACAATTTAGTTAGGACTGGTGAGCATGGGATCCCTTGATCGTGGGTCACCAGCTTAAATGTCTTGGGCCAACACATGAACCAAAATCCCATCTATAAAGGTTTTTTATTTATCATATAAAAAACTTTTGCACTTTTTATCCATCCAGGGTGCAGTTGGGCCCATAGGGGCGCCATTCATCCAGTGGTGCAGAAGCATTGTACTGTGCGGCCCAATGCTCAGGCAGCAGAGCGGTTGGGTAGCTTTCAGACACTCTGCATCATATGTATCAGTGTGAATGGTGCTCTATGCAGGCCTAGTGTATGCATGGCAGCTCGCCTCCCACATTTTGCTGGTAGAGGTGAGTCATCAGCCAGCAGCTGGGCTTGCTCCACAATTGGGCTCTGACTGCGTCCTGTAAGTGCATTTGGTTTCTGTTTTTGGCATGGATGGTAAGTTTTCTGATGCTGCTTTTTTCTAGTAGTTTTTTTGTACAATTTAGTTAGGACTGGTGAGCATGGGATCCCTTGATCGTGGGTCACCAGCTTAAATGTCTTGGGCCAACACATGAACCAAAATCCCATCTATAAAGGTTTTTTATTTATCATATAAAAAACTTTTGCACTTTTTTATCCATCCAGGGTGCAGTTGGGCCCATAGGGCGCCATTCATCCAGTGGTGCAGAAGCATTGTACTGTGCGGCCCAATGCTCAGGCAGCAGAGCGGTTGGGTAGCTTTCAGACACTCTGCATCATATGTATCAGTGTGAATGGTGCTCTATGCAGGCCTAGTGTATGCATGGCAGCTCGCCTCCCACATTTTGCTGGTAGAGGTGAGTCATCAGCCAGCAGCTGGGCTTGCTCCACAATTGGGCTCTGACTGCGTCCTGTAAGTGCATTTGGTTTCTGTTTTTGGCATGGATGGTAAGTTTTCTGATGCTGCTTTTTTTCTAGTAGTTTTTGTACAATTTAGACAGGGATAACATGGTGGACATGGGAGAATTGGGTTGTACCAAAGTGAGACTGGTTGATCAATTTAAGTATCTGGGTGTACAGGTTGCATTGCCAATAGAGAATTATCTGAAACTAAATGTGATGGCTCTCCTGGCCAAACTTAGGGATAAGACTCAGACTTGGGGTAAGCTGCATCTCTCGGTGATGGGCAGGGATGACCTGTTTAAAATATATATTCACAACTCGCCAGTGTGGATCCCGGGGGGGGGTGTCTTTCAGAGACTTAACTCTTTAGAGACCTGGTTTTGGAGGGAAGATAACCCAGGATAAAGCTGGAGGTCCTGCAAAGGCTCAAGGAAGAGGGGGAGTTGGCTTTGCCTAACCCTTGGATATATTTTTTGGCTTTCCAAAGTCAGCATTTAAGAGGTTGGCCTTCTATGAAGGGGGTGGTTCAATACAGGCAGTACTGACGTATTTCATAGGAAGAAGCCCCTTGGTGCAGTGATTGGAATCCGGTGTGTTTAACCGCTTGGGAAGGAAATTCCGCACTCTGTGTCTAATACATAATACTTGGTCTAAAATCAAGAGAATAAGGGGGGTCTCCAGCCTGACTATATTTACTCCCATTTGGATGAATGAAAAACTGTGCGAAGTGTATAAACTTGGGGAATGGAAAGACTGGTATGCTAAAGGGATTCGGTACATGACACAGTTACTAGTGAACCAACAATTGAAAGATATTGACATACTTAAGGAGAAATTTCAGATTTTTCCAGGGACAATGTGTCGTCTGTCCGCGCTGCCACAAATAACTCGAATCAAAAGTTTACTCCATACATTTATTTGGATCCATCCAACGTGTTTCGGAGCCTGCTATGCTCCATCAGGGAGGGAAGGAGCATAGCAGGTTCCGAAACGCGTTGGTGGATCCAACTAAATGTATAGAGTAAACTTTTGATTTGAGTTATTTGTGGTGGCGCGGAACAACGACACATTGTCCCTGGAAAAATCTGGAATTTGACCACATAGCACGTGGAGGTGTGGATCCAGCAGCTGCCACCATTACATGCTTTTAATACTGGTTGTGTGTCACACAACTAGACCAGGTGAGCAGTTATCATTACGGCTCTTAAGCCGCTGATTGTTAAAAAGATAAGACCCTATCTGCGCTTGCTTCTTTCTTTTAGTTTAAGGAAGAATTTGGCATCCCAGACGTGGATAGTTTAGATACCTCAGGATTCAAAATGCATTTAGAAGGCAGAGACGGGAAACTGGACTGCAGATACAAAGAGACATGGTCCTTGACTATATTTGTTTGGAAGGGACTAAGAGGGGGGTAATCTCCAGTGTATACAAAGATATTTTACACACTTTTCTGTTGAAGCATCCAATTGGTGCTCGGAGTAATTGAGAGGTGGAATTACGGGCGCTGGATGATGAGATCTGGGAGTCGGTTTTGGAATATATCCCAAAACTGTCATTAAGTGAGCCGGGACGGCTATCGCAACTGTACTCCATTCACAGAGTGTACAGATCTCCTGAGTTCCTATGTAAGATTGGGATGAGAGACATGTCAGAATGTCCGAAATGTATGAATGAAAATGCAGGACTTATGCATATGTTGTGAGAGTGTCCAAGGCTGCAAGCCTTTTGGATGGTAGTGATTGCGATGATTGAAAGGAAGTATGGATATGTGGTGCCTAGAGATCCTCTGGTGTGCGTGTTGGGGTACATGGAAGAAATACAGGTCACAAACGCACAAAAGATAGCGATAGCCAGACTGTTATATATGGATAGGAAGCAAATCGCTAGGGGCTGGATCAGGGTCAAGCCCCCCTCTAGAAAGGAGTATGTTCAACAGGTGGAATATACGATTGAGTTAGAAGGTATATATCGGAGGAGGGAAGCCATGACAACATTTGAACAAATCTGGGGTTTATGGAGGTGGTAACGCAAGCAATTTGTGGGATGTGCTGTTCTTCAAGGATGATTTATAATTATAAAGGATGTTCTAGTGCTATGATATATCACAACTATTGCTCTAAGACTGATGATATACCTTGTAAAATCACTTTTATAGGGTCAAAGACATTGGTTGTGGAGTTTGCTGTCTGAAGAGGGAAGGGGGGGGGGGGGAAGGGACTTCGGGGTTGCATCCATTCGTTGGATTGTGGTATTTACTGTAAACTTATGTATACCACTTGGTTGTGAATACATGTTTGGTTAATAAAAAAACATCTGATTTAGAAAAGATATACTTGGTTCTGAGATGTTTCACACTGGAGGCCACAAGATTCTGCTTTTGTCAGACTGCGATTTCATCTGAAGATCACTTGTGGGTGGGAGGGAAGTTTTTACCCAGAGTAATGGGTCGTTTTTCAAAATAAAACAATATTTATACATTACCTGTTTAATTTGGTTGTACAAATTACTAAAGGTCATGACTAAATTCATTTTAAAACTATTGTTTTCCTTATCAGAAGTATTTTGACCACTGTTCTGTTTTGTTTGGATTTTTGCTAGACAAGTCTGTTTGGGACAGATTGCTAGCTTTTATGAGGGGATCCTTGAAAGGTTTTTAGGGTACTTTTTTTTTTCTTTTATCCTTTTAGTTGTAATTTTAGATTCGTCAAAAAAGCTTTTTCCTGAGCTACAGTTTTTGGGTAATCTCCAGTATTAGCCATACGGTATGTTAGTTATCCATCTTGTGAGGTGGCCATTGTCGAACTGCAAGTAGCGATTTACGTACACTTGCTTGAAGTGGGTGGACATTTGTATTGATCCTACGCTGTCAATACAAATATTGAGATCTAGAAATGAGACCCTTTTTTCTGGTGTACTCAGAGAGAAGGAAAGACCCAAAGGGTTATTGTTTAGTTCTTCAACAAAGTTTTTAATCTCATCTCCTGAACCCCTCTAAACAAAATTCAGATCACCTATAAAGCCTTTAGGATACGATGCAACCCATCGACAGGAGGTGCTGCGTGATGAAGAGGGACTCAAACCTGACCATGAAAAGTTTGGCATGGCTGAGTGCGAATCTCGTTCCCATCGCGAAGGTCCTCATCTGTTTATATGTCGCACCCTCAAAGGAAAAGACATTGTATGTCAAAATGAACCTAATGCCTTCCTAAATGAATTCTAATTATGACAGGGGCATAGTGTCATCTTTAGCAAGGTAATATTGAACCCCTGCTACACCCAGCACATCCCCCCCCCCACTCACCTATAACACTGCATTATAACCAAATTTTTTGCTTAATTTTTTTCCCCTCTATTTTCTTCCTCTAAAATCTGGGTGTGTCTTATGGTGCGGTGCATTTTATGGTCCAAAAGATATGGTATATATTCTCATATATATAAAAAAAACTCCTTTAATTCCTCTATTTTAATTTTAGGAATTTTTATTAGTAACATTTTTAGGCATCTTTTCATACATTAAGTGTATTAATATTTGTGTTTTTATGATTATTTCTGTATGTGGCTCTAGTTATGTCATTTTAGAATGCTGATATATTCTGGTGTGCACAGGGCAACAATGTAATTTGCATAATTAATTCTTAATTTGCTTAGCCCTGGGTTGCTTTAAAAGGGGCATCAAAAAACCTCTTTGAATACCTGATGAAGGGGAATGTTAAGTTCCTGAAACGTAATGTATAATATTAAATTCCTTTATATGGTAATAGATTGTTTTGGCCAGTCTTCTGTGGTTCACTGCAATACTGCAAATTTTGTTTCAGTTCATTTCTCACTAAAGACTAGCATTTATTTGTTACAAATGTTCTAAGGGGATGAATTCTAGGTTGGTTAGTAAACGGCAGGCTATAGCCAGGGATGCATATATATATAGGGTATTCAGGATAGACTTGTTAAATTTAAACAATCTGTGGAATATGAAATGCTTGAGAAAGTAACCATTCTTAGATTAACCTGATTTGATCAATGAAAAAGGCAAAAAAATGACTGAAGGATTGGCACCATTTCCAAACGGGGTTTATTTATAGTTGCCAGTATAAACTGTATAATCCACCTAAATCAAATGTGTTGGCAGTACTGAAGTGCGAAATATAGAAAATAAATCAACCCATAGCACAAAGTCTTCAATGATGCCAGCAGAACAGTGGGCAGGATTATGGGCGGGGTAGGTGGGTGAAAATGTATTTTTTCATTAACACACATTCCAATCAATGATGCTGGGCCAAGGGGTGGACAGTATTATGGACTGGGAAAGGGGTGAATATTATTTTCATTAAAACTGGCTCCCATCACTGATGTCTTTAAAAAAATAAGTCTCCTCTGGATAAGCCATCAATATTAGATCAGTGGGTGTTAATATTTATGTATTGCTCATTAGAGCAAATGATCTAATAGATTGTGTAATACTTCTCTGATACTACAGAAGAGAAGATTCAAAAAGATCCAAACAAACTGGAACAGTGGGCAGCAACTAATAGTTTATAACGGAGAAATAGAAAGGGAAAGAAAAATGAAAGAGCACATACACAATGGGAGGAATTGGGCTAAGGAACAGCACGTGTGAAAGACTTGGGTATACTAATAGATCACAGACTTAACGTGAGTCAACAGTGTGATACAGCAGCAAAAAAAGCAAACACAATTCTGGGATGTATTAACAGAAGCATACAGTCTAGATCACATAAAGTCATTATCCCCCTCTATTCCTTTTTGATCAGACCTTATCTGGAATTCTGTCCAGTTCTGGAAACCACATTTAATTAAAAAAAAAGACATCAACAAAGTGGAGCAAGTATAGAGAAGAGCGACCAGAATGGTGACCGGTCTGCAAACCATGTCCTATGAGGGACGGTTACAGGAGTTGGGAATGTTTAGCTTTCAAAAAATACAACTGGGAGGAGGCTTAATAGCTGTTAACAAACATTATGTAGACACCTGCTTGCATTTGGTGCTACTAGTTGCACCCCAACTTTTGAAAAACCTGGTGACTTATTGATGGGCCATGAAATATTAATGATACCTCTTTAGATACTTTGGGCAGTTACTAAGTGGTCAGTCTGTCCCTGGATATTCTTCCCAGTTCACTGCACATACTTGTCCATACAATGTGTTAGACATCTTTGTGTATAAAATATAAATCTACATTTTTCTCTCTCATGTTATCAGGAAGAAGAGGCAAGGCGTCAAGCTGGAGCACAATTTGGTGGTTTCCCAGGTAAATTAATCTAGGTTTTTATTACATTTAGCATTACTGGAATTATGATGTCTATCTATCCGTCCTTCCGTCCATCTGTTCGTGATTAGCGTGTAGTAAGATCCTCGGGTTCTGATAGCTCTAACCAAGTAACTAATCCAATGCAAGTCAATGGGGAACATCTCGGGTTTGAATACTGAAACAGTTCATGGTATATCTGAACCTGAGTATCTTACTACTCGCTCATCACTACCAAATGTCTATATGTATATACTGTACGTCTCTCGCTTGGTCTCTGTGTGTCTATGTGCGTCTGTCTCTGTACTTGTGGATATATAATATGTGCATATAAATGAATTAGAATATCATCAAAAATCAATGTAATATTGCCATGTTTCTGGGAGCCCTGAAACACGTTGACTAATTATTATATACTAGATGGCAGCCCGATTCTAAAGAATCGGGTAGTCTAGAATCCATATATAGTTTATTTACTAATAGTTAGGGTAGTGCGGTGAAATTAATTGTGTGTATACAGGCGGCTCTGTGGGTAGCAGAGTATATAGTGGCTCAGTGGTTAGCAGTGAGTGCGGTGGCTCAGTGGTTAGCAGTGAATGCAGTGGCTCAGTGGTTAGCAGTGAGTGCGGTGAGATTGGTCAGCACAGCGGCGTGGGCAAAGTGGTGAGCGCAGCGGCGTGGGCAGAGTGGTGAGCGCAGCGCCGTGGGCAGAGTGGTGAGCGCAGTGCCGTGGGCAGAGTGGTCAGCGCAGCGCCGTGGGCAGAGTGGTCAGCGCAGCGCCGTGGGCGGAGTGGTCAGCACAGCGCCGTGGGCAGAGTGGTCAGCACATACACACACACACACACACGTACATACACAGACATACACACACATACACACACATACACACACTCCGCTATACTTACCACCGCCCCTGCGGAGGCGGGAGGGAGAGCGAGCGGGAGGGGAGAGCAGGCGAGGAAGAGCGAGGGAGAGCAGCGGGGGAGAGCAGAGGCGGAGGGAGGAGAGCGAGAGAGCAGAGGCGGGAGGGGAGAGCAGAGGCGGGAGGGGAGAAGGCGGGAGAGGAGACAGAGGCAGGAGGGAGAGCAGTGAGGCGGAGGCGGAGGGAGAGCGGAGGGGAGAGCAGAGGCGGAGGGAGAGCGAGGCGGGAGGGGAGAGCAAGGCGGAGGGGAGAGCAGAGGCAGGAGGGGAGAGCGGAGGTTGGAAGGGAGCAGGAGGAGGCGGGGAGGGGAGAGGGGGAGGGGAGAGCAGAGGCTGGAGGGAGAGCAGAGCTGAGGGAGGCAGAGCTGGGGGAGAGCGGGGAGGGGAGAGCAGAGGCTGGAGGGGAGAGCGGAGGCTGGAGGGGAGAGCAGGAGGGGGAGGGGAGAGCAGAGGCGGGAGGGGAGAGAGGGAGGTTGGAAGGGAGCGAGGGGGAGGGCGGGGGAGAGGGAGAGCAGGAGGGGAGAGCAGGAGGCTGGAGGGGAGAGCAGAGGCTGGAGGGGAGAGCAGAGGCTGGAGGGGGAGCAGAGGCTGGAGGGGAGAGGCTGGAGGGGAGAGGCTGAAGGGGAGAGGCTGGAGGGGAGTGGCTGGAGGGGAGAGCAGAGGCTGGAGGGGAGATGCGGGAGGAGAGAGCGGAGGCGGGAGGAGAGAGCGGAGGCTGGAGGGAGAGCGAGGCGGGAGGGGAGAGCAGAGGCGGGAGGGGAGAGCGGAGGGGAAGGGAGAGCGGAGGTGGAGGGAGCGAGGGCGGGAGGAGCGAGGCGGAGGGGAGAGCAGAGGCTGGAGGGGAGAGCAGAGGCTGGAGGGGAGAGGCTGGAGGGGAGAGGGAGGGAGAGCGGAGGGGAGAGGCGGAGGGAGAGCGAGGGGAGGGGAGAGCGGGAGGAGGCGGAGGCGGGAGGAGGAGAGCGGAGGCGGGAGGGGAGAGCGGAGGCGGGAGGGGAGAGCGGAGGGGGAGAGGCGAGGCGGGAGGGGAGAGCGGAGGCGGGAGGGGAGAGCGGAGGCGTGGAGGGGAGAGCGGAGGCTGGAGGGGAGAGCGGAGGCTGGAGGGGAGAGCGGAGGCTGGAGGGGAGATGCGGGGGAGGAGAGAGCGGAGGCGGAGGGGAGAGCGGAGGCTGGAGGGGAGAGCGGAGGCGGGAGGGGAGAGCGGAGGCTGGGAGGGAGAGCGGAGGGCGGAGGGGAGAGCGGAGGCGGGAGGGGAGAGCGGAGGCTGGGGGGAGAGCGGAGGCGGGGGAGAGCGGAGGCTGGAGGGGAGAGCGGAGGCTGGAGGGGAGAGCGGAGGCTGGAGGGGAGGAGCGGAGGCTGGAGGGGAGAGCGGGAGGCTGGAGGGGAGAGCGGAGGCTGGAGGGGAGAGCGGAGGCTGGAGGGGAGAGGCGGAGGCTGGAGGGGAGAGCGGAGGCTGGAGGGGGAGAGCGGAGGCTGGAGGGGTGGAGGTAGCGGAGGCTGGAGGGGAGAGCGAGGCTGGAGGGAGGCGGAGGCTGGAGGGGAGAGGCGGAGCTGGAGGGGAGAGCGGGAGGCTGGAGGGGGAGCGGAGGCTGGAGGGGGAGCGGAGGCATGGAGGGGGAGCGGAGGCTGGAGGGGAGGGGAGGCTGGAGAGGGAGTGGAGGGCTGGAGGGCAGGAGGCTGGAGGGCTGGAGGGGCAGGGGAGGCTGGAGGGCTGAGGGCAGGGAGGCTGGAGGGGCTGGAGGGCAGAGGAGGCTGGAGGCAGGAGGCTGGAGGGCAGGGGAGGCTAGGGAGGGCAGGGGAGGCTGGAGGGGCTGGAGGGAGAGGAGGCTGGAGGGTAGAGGAGGCTGGAGGGCAGGGGAGGCTGGAGGGCAGGGGGCAGGGGAGCCTGGAGAGGCTGGGGGCAGGGGAGGCTGGAGGGCAGGGGAGGCTGGAGAGGCTGGAGGGCAGGGAGGCTGGAGGGCAGGGGAGGCTGGAGGGCAGGGAAGGCTGGAGGGGCTGGAGGGCAGGGGAGGCTGGAGGGGCTGGAGGGCAGGGGAGGCGGAGAGGCTGGAGGCAGGGAGCTGGAGGGGCAGGGGAGGCTGGAGAGGCTGGAGGGAGAGGAGGCTGGAGGGCAGGGAGGCTGGAGGGCAGGGGAGGCTGGAGGCAGGGAGGCTGGAGGGCAGGGAAGGCTGGAGGGCAGGGGAGGCTGGAGGGCAGGGGAGGCTGGAGGGGCTGGGAGGCAGGGGAGGCTGGAGGGAGCTGGAGGGCAGGGGCAGGAGGGCTGGAGGGCAGGGGAGGCTGGAGGGCGGAGGGAGGCTGGAGGGCTAGGGGAGGCTGGAGGGCAGGGGAGGCTGGAGGAGGGGCTGGAGGGCAGGGGAGGCAGGAGGGGCTGGAGGGCAGGAGCAGGGGAGCCTGGAGAGGCTGGGGGGGCAGGGGAGGCTGGAGAGGCTGGAGGGCAGGGGAGGCTGGAGAGGTTGGAGGGCAGGGGAGGCTGGAGAGGCTGGAGGGCAGGGGAGGCTGGAGGGCAGGGGAGGCTGGAGGCAGGGGAGGCTGGAGGGGCTGGGGAGGCAGGGGAGGCTGGAGAAGCTGGAGGGGAGGCTGGAGGGCAGGGGAGGCTGGAGAGGCTGGAGGGCAGGGGAGGCTGGAGGGTAGAGGAGGCTGGAGGGCAGGGGAGGCTGGAGGGCAAGGGAGGCTGGAGGGCAGGGGAGGCAGGAGGGGCTGGAGGGCAGGGGAGGCTGGAGAGGCTGGGGGGGCAGGGGAGGCTGGAGAGGCTGGAGGGCAGGGGAGGCTGGAGAGGTTGGAGGGCAGGGGAGGCTGGAGAGGCTGGAGGGCAGGGGAGGCTGGAGAGGCTGGGGAGGCTGGGGAGGCAGGGGAGGCTGGAGAAGCTGGAGGGGAGGCTGGAGGGCAGGGGAGGCTGGAGAGCAGGGGAGGCTGGAGAGGTTGGAGGGCAGGGGAGGCTGGAGAGGGTGGAGGGCAGGGGAGGCTGGAGAAGCTGGAGGGCAGGAAGGCTGGAGAGGCTGGAGGGCAGGGGAGGCTGGAGGGCAGGGGAGGCTGGGGAGCAGGGAAGACTGGAGAGGCTGGAGGGCAGTGGAGGCTGGAGAGGCTGGAGGGTACAGGCGTAGTTGGGTGGGGGGGTGTAGACTCACCGCGGCCGGCGTGCGGAGGAGAGGAGGGACGGGCAGAGGTGCAGGACAGGAAGTCCCGTCCTCAGTCCCTCCTCTCCGGGCGCGCGGCGGGCGGCTGGCACCACGGGGCCCCCCAGGGGGTGCGGGCAATGGGCCCCTCATGCCTTGGGGCAGAGGGCGCTCGGCTCCCCTGCTCCACGCTAGGTACGGTAGTGGGTGGAGGGGAGAGGCTGGAGGGCGGACGGAACTTCCGAGAGCGGAACGTTCCTCCGCCGCTCCCTGTAGCCCTGGGGACCGCGCAGTGGTGACGCCAGCACCATGGGTCCGGAGGCCGTCACGGAAGTAGCCTTCGGCTATTCCGGAAGTGGCCTTCGGCTTTTATATATTAAATACTCTTTGATGTCTCTTGGAATACTTGAATTTTCTAAAATAATGACCTTTGGATTTTCATTGTCTGTAAGCCTTAATCATCGACTTTAACAGAAAAAAGCAGTTGAAATAGATCACTGTTTGTAATGACTCTAATTAATATATATATTATAAATTGACACTGTATGTATGTACAGTGCTGTGCAAATTAATTTGGACCGAGAAAGTTTTTCTTAAACTACTCAAAAAGGCAGCATCAGAAAATCTTACCATCAGCAGCCAAAAACAAAAACCAACAGAGCACTTACAAGATGC
The DNA here is from genome assembly GCA_033576535.1 of Allobates femoralis. Taxonomy (NCBI): domain Eukaryota; kingdom Metazoa; phylum Chordata; class Amphibia; order Anura; family Aromobatidae; genus Allobates; species Allobates femoralis. The sequence continues at coordinate 28,433,484 of JARQOC010000007.1, read as the reverse complement.
AGTCAGACCCCATTATGTAGAGCAAGCCCAGGTGCAGGCTGATAAAATCACATCTACCTACAAAGACATGAGGGAGGTGACTTGCTATGCACATAGGGAGGATATCAGGTAACAGCTGGAAAGATGTAGGGCGCTCCCAAAGTGATGGAGTAAAGCCGCCTTCTTATTATTTTTCAAAGGTTTATTCAAAAAAATAATTCAAAAACAAAAAAAAAGGTTTTGATGCATAAAAAAGGGGGGTCATACAACACAGATGTGTTAAGTGAAACTTTCCGAAAACAAATAGGCCTCGATTCCACAAGTCTGGCGTTGTTCATGCCGCTCTGAATGAGATGGCATGCTGGAGTCTGATGCTCCTCATTCAGAGAAGCGTTCAGTAAAAGAAAAGGGATTGGGACCACGCTCCTGTCCCAAAAAAAATAAAATTTGTAGTGAAAGTTGATTGTGATTTTATTTCTATGCATTTCGGGGCAAAAAAACCCTTCTAAAGGAAAATCACAGATTTACATCATATCCATGGACAAGAGCACAATATATATGCTAGTATTGTATACTATCATGACGACACAAATCAGGGAGGAGTACAAGTGATGTATAACATGACTTTGATGTGCAATTAAATGCTGACAGGATTTTTTTTTTTCCCCCGTTTTTATCGAGTATTAGTCATTCATATTTTTGTTAATGTATACCGATCATAAATAATCAGTACATACAGTTGTGGCCAAAAGTATTGACACCCCTGCAATTCTGTCAGATAATACTCAGTTTCTTCCTGAAAATTATTGCAATCACAAATTCTTTACTATTATTATATTCATTTAATTTGTCTTCAATGAAAAAAACACAAAAAGAATTGTCCTAAAGTCAAATTGAATATAATGCCACACCAAACATAAAAAAGGGGGTGGACAAAAGTATTGGCACTGTTAGAAAAATCATGTGATGCTTCTCTAATTTGTGTAATTAACAGCACCTGTAACTTGCCTGTGGCACCTAACAAGTGTTGGCAATAACTAAATCACACTTGCAGCCAGTTGATATGGATTAAAGTTGACTTAACCTCTGTCCTGTGTCCTTGTGTATACCACATTGAGCATGGAGAAAAGAAAGAAGACCAAAGAACTGTCTGAGGAGTTCAGAAACCAAATTGTGAGGAAGCATGAGCAATCTCAAGGCTACAAGTCCATCTCTAAAGACCTGAATGTTCCTGTGTTTACCGTGCGCAGTGTCATCAAGAAGTTTAAAGCCCATGGCACTGTGGCTAACCTCCCTAGATGTGGACGGAAAAGAAAAATTGACGAGAGATTCCAACACAAGATTGTGCGGATTGTGGATAAAGAACCTCGACTAACATCCAAACAAGTTCAAGCTGCCCTGCAGTCCGAGGGTGTAACAGTGTCAACCCGTACTATCCGTCGGCATCTGAATAAAAAGGGATTGTATGGTAGGAGACCCAGGAAGACCCCACTTCTTACCCCAAGACATAAAAAAGCCAGGCTGGAGTTTGCCAAAACTTACCTGAGAAAGCCTAAAACGTTATGGAAGAATGTTCTCTGGTCAGATGAGACAAAAGTAGAGCTTTTTGGGCAAAGGCATCAACATAGAGTTTACAGGAGAAAAAAAGAGGCATTCAAAGAAAAGATCACGGTCCCTACAGTCAAACATGGTGGAGGTTCCCTGATGTTTTGGGGTTGCTTTGCTGCCTCTGGCACTGGACTGCTTGACCGTGTGCATGGCATTATGAAGTCTGAAGACTACCAACAAATTTTGCAGCATAATGTAGGGCCCAGTGTGAGAAAGCTGGGTCTCCCTCAGAGGTCATGGGTCTTCCAGCAGGGCAATGACCCAAAACACACTTCAAAAAGCACTAGAAAATGGTTTGAGAGAAAGCACTGGAGATTTCTAAGGTGGCCAGCAATGAGTCCAGACCTGAATTCCATAGAACACCTGTGGAGAGATCTAAAAATGGCAGTTTGGAGAAGGCACCCTTCAAATATCAGGGACCTGGAGCAGTTTGTCAGAGAAGAATGGTCTAAAATTCCAGCAGAGCATTGTAAGAAACTCATTGATGGTTACCGGAATCGGTTGATCGCAGTTATTTTGGCTAAAGGCTGTGCAACCAAGTATTAGGCTGAGAGTGCCAATACTTTTGTCTGGCCCATTTTTGGAGTTTTGTGTGAAATGATCAATGTTTTGCTTTTTGCTTCATTCTCTTTTGTGTTTTTTCATTGAAGACAAATTATATGAAGATAATAATACCAAAGAATTTGTGATTGCAATCATTTTCAGGAAGAAACTGAGTATTAGCTGACAGAATTGCAGGGGTGACAATACTTTTGGCCACAACTGTATATAAACAGTAGAAAATATCAAAACAAAATTATTTTATCCGTTAAAAAAAAATACACACATCAGATGCATCCATACAAACAATATAACAGTGACATTCTACATCAGGGGTCTCAAACTCGGTTGGGTTGGTGGGCCGCACGTAGAAAAAAATTGATATCGGGGGGCCGCATTGCTTGTAGGACTAAAGGTACTGTTACACGTCGCAACATTGCATGCAATTTCACAGGCAATTTGCTGGTTGCAGTGAAATCATGGACACATTGTTCTATTTTCTTGCTGTGTACAAATGTAACAATTTGTCCATGATTTCACTGCAACCAGCAAATTGCCAGTGACATTGCATGCAATGTTGCGACGTGTAATGGTACCCTAAGTGACATTTTAGCAATACCAGAATTTTTTGCTCAATCTAGTAAAGTACAAATTATGATCTTCTTGTAGTAATGTCCCCACCCTGGTCTCCATCTTGTAGTAATGTCCCCATCCTGGTCCTCGTCATGTAGTAATGTCCCCATCCTGGTCCTCGTCATGTAGTAATGTCCCCATCCTGGTCCTTGTCATGTAGTAATGTCCCCATCCTGGTCCACCTCTTGTAGTAATGTCCCCATCCTGGTCCACCTCTTGTAGTAATGTCCCCATCCTGGTCTCCATCTTGTAGTATGTGTCCCCATCCTGGTCCTCTTCTTGTAGTAATGTCCCCATCCTGGTCCCCATCCTATATTAATGTCTCCCATCCTGGTCCTCATCTTGTAGTAATGTCCCAATCTTTTAGTAATGTTCCCTCCCTTGTCATCTTGTAGTAATGTCCTGGTCTCTGTTCTTTTTGTTCTCTCGCTCACACACACACTCACATAGGGCTTGTCCACACACCTGCGCTCTCAGTATTTAGCGCTTCTGCGCTAAATACTTAGGTTTTGACAGAGAAGTGCAGGTGTGTGTATGCGGCCGCTTTCAGCAGACGCTGTCCCTGGTTACCCGATCTGTATCGTGGTAACCAGTTCATACAGCAGCCTGCATAGTGTGCGCTTATCCAGAGCGCACAGGGAAACACTGCAAGCAGCGTTTCCCTGTGCGCTCGAGATAAGCGCACACTATGCAGGCTGCTGTATGAACTGGTTACCACGATACACATCGGGTAACCAGGGACAGCGTCTGCTGAAAGCGGCCGCATAACACACACCTGCACTTCTCTGTCAAAACCTAAGTATTTAGCGCAGAAGCGCAGGTGTGTGGACAAGCCCATATATACACACCCGCACATTCACACTCGCATACATACACATATACATCCTCAGACATATTCACACAAACACATACACACTCACACATTGACACACTTACATAGGGACATATTTGGAGTTCCTGCCGCCCTAGGCACTTTCAGCAGTCACGTTCCCCTCCCCCTCCAGTATGCTATCTTCGGCTGTAACAGCGCCTTACCTGACTCCACTCTTCTCATTCCGGCAGCTTCTTCCTCAGTGGCTCACAGTCTTCCGCTTGCCGGCACCAGCCGGCACCAGCCAGCACGCGCAACCAGCCTGCAGCCGGCACCAGTCAGCACATGGCACCAGCCGCCGGCGATGTGCCGCTCAGGCGGCGCGGGAATACACTCACACATATACATACACTCACACACATATACACACTCACATACAAATATACACGCACACACATATACACACTCACACATATACACACACATACACACTCACTCACATATACACACAAATACACACACACTCACTCACATATACACACAAATACTCACACATATACACATACACACTCACTCACATATACACACAAATACACACACACTCACTCACATACACACATATACACATACACACTCACTCACATATACACACAAATACACTCACTATTATACACATGCACACACTCACATATACACACAAATACTCACACATACTCACATATACACACAAATACTCACACATATACACACTCACACATATACACACACATACACTCACACATACACACTCACTCACATATACACACAAATACACTCACTCACACTCACATATACACACAAATACACACACACTCACTCACATATACACAGAAATACTCACACATATACACATACACACTCACATATACACACAAATACACTCACTATTATACACATGCACACACTCACATATACACACAAATACTCACACATATACACATACACACTCACTCACATATACACACAAATACACTCACTATTATACGCATACACACTCACTCACATATACACTCACACATACTGACACTCTCTCTCTAACACTCACTCATACACACCTGATTCCCCGGGCTCATTATACATGCAGCCGACGCGGTACTGCTTTACTGTGACGGGTACCGCGCCGACTCAGCTCACACAAGCGCCTTCGCGCCTGTACATTCATGAAGGCAGGCGGCCAGTGGACCAATCAGAAGCCGCCTGTGACATCACAGGCGGCTTCTGATTGGTCCACCGGCTGCCTGCGTTCATGAATGTACAGGGCAGGCGCGAAGGCGCTTGTGTGAGCTGAGCCGGCGCGGTACCCGTCACAGTAGTCACAGTAAAGCGGTACCGCGGCGGCTGCATGTATAATGGCCCGGGGCATGCATTTTTCTTTCATGCTGCCCGGGCCGCACTGGGGAGCGTGGCGGGCCGCGAGTTTGAGACCCCTGTTCTACATCATACATGAATAATAATATTTTTGTTGCTTTCTTTTTTTTATTAGGATTATGTGAACCTAATCTTTTTTGGATTTGAACCCTACTGTTGGAAACTATGACTATGAATCAGTGTTCTTCTCAGACGTGCCACACATCTTGTGTATATAATGAGTGAAAAAAGAATTATATGTACTAAAAATAAACAAAAGAATTGGGCATTGATGAATAACTGTGTGACTAATAGTGTATGAAGATATAATAAAATTAAAATGTATTTTCATCTGCATGTGTGAAGTGTTTTACTATATTGATTTTATTAATAATGTTATCTGTGTAGGTGAAAAAAAAAATATATTTTTTTAAGAATAAGGGATATTTTGATGTATAATATATCAAAATAATAATAAATTAGTAAAAAATTTAGGAATACTTTCTTCCTGTATCAATATTAATAAAGGATATGGATATATATAATATAGTAATATAATAAATATCGTTTTATTAAAAATAGTAAATGTAGTAAAAAAATTGGCTATTAAAATAACCATTTATTAAAATCATATAAATTGGTAAAAATATTTTATTTACAAATTACATAATTATTAAAGAGGACCTGTCACCACCTGTGCATGGCAAGCTAAATGCAGCACTGAATGCAGCATGTCTGCTGCATTCAGGGAAGGTGTCCCCCATGGCTCTAGCCCCCCTGTAGGCTTTAAAAAAGACTTTAGAAACCTTACAGTTAAGAGGTCGCCTGGGTGGGTTCTTATTAAGAGGTCCTGGCCGCTGGCACAGTCCTCCCTGCCTCCTCCTTGAGTGTTCCGCCTCCTCTATGTGTCTGGCGCCGCCTCCTCTTCTCCTGGGTCTGCCCTCCTCTTCTGCTCTTGCTCTGTGAGACGTTACTGCATTCAGTGCTGCATTTAGTTTGACATTCATCGGGAGGGGGGGGGTGACAGGTCCTCTTTAAGAAACAAAAATGCCATTATAAAAAAAAAAGTTTGTTCAAAAGTTTTTTTGTGGTATTTTCTCTATATGTAGAGGGAATTTACTAACCTAGTAAAAGTACCCCGTATAGACTGAGAATTTTTATTTGGAATAAAAAAACTTAAAGAAATACATACATTTTTACATCCAAATTAAAATCCTCAGTCTATACGGGGTACTTTTACTAGGTTAGTGAATTCTCTCTACATATGGAGAGAATACTACCAATAAACTTTTTAACAAAATTTTTTGAGGGGTTTTATAATTATATTTTTTGTTTCTTAATTATATAATTTGTAAATAAAATATATTTACCAATTTATATGATTTTAATAAATGAGGTTATTTGAATAGACATTACTTTTTTTACTATATTTAATAATAAACCTATTTTTATGATATTACGTTATATATATCCTGAATTAATATTGATAGAATTGATATAAGAAAAAAGTATTCCTTAATTTTTACTAATTTAGTATTATTATTTTAATATATATTACATCAAAATAGCCCTTATTCCTAAAAAAATTATTTTATTTTTTCACCTACACAGATAACGTTATTAATAAAATCAATATAGTAAAACACTTCATATATGCAGATGAAAATACATTTGATTTAATTTCATTATATCTTCATACACTATTAGGGTACCCGTTACACAACGTAATATCGCATGTAATTTCACTGGCAATTTGCTGGTTGCAGTGAAATCATGGACACATTGTTCTATTTTGTTGCTGTGTACAAATGTAACAACGTGTCCATGATTTCACTGCAACTAGTAAGTTGCAAGTGAAATTGCATGCAATGTTGCGCTGTGTAAAGGTACCCTTAGTCACACAGTTATTCATCATTGCACAATTCTTTTATTTATTTTAGTACATATAATTCTTTTTCACTCAAATATATACACAAAATGTGTGGCATATCTGACAAGAACACTGATTAGCAGTCATAGTTTCAAACAATAGGGTTTGAATCCAAGCAAGATTAGGTTCTCATAATCCTGATAAAAAAGAAAGGAACAATAAGATTAATATGTATGATTAACAATGTCACTGTTACATCCATACAAACATACTGTATTTTTTTCGGACTGTAAGACGCACCGGACCATAAGAGGCACCCAGGTTTTAGAAATACAAAATAGGGGGAAAAAAAGATTTTGAGTGAAAAATGTGGTAAAAGGGGGAGGTGGTGCTGCGGGACTGAGTGGTGTTGGTAAAGTACAGTATAAAAATGCCAGAAGGTGTATATAAGAACAAGGGGAGGGGGCTTATATTTAAAGCGCCACTCCAGTGCTGACGAAAAAACACTGGAGTGCTGCTTTAAGATCTCATAGGTGGAATTCATATCAAGGGAAAGCTATAACTTCCAGCATACCAAAAGGATCTACAGGACATGCTGGGAGTTACAGTTCTCCCTTGATATGAATTGCACCTATGAGATCTTAAAGCAGCACTCCAGTGTTTTCAGCACTAGAGTGGTGCTTTATATGTAAGCCCTGTCCCCCGATTCTTATATTTACATTTAAAGCACCACTCTAGTGCTGAAGAGAAAACACTGGACTGCTGCTTTAAAGGGATCCTGTCACCCCCAAAACACCTCCTAAGCTATTAAAAGATGTCCCTAGAGCATATTCACACTTACCCTACACTCCTTTTAGCTCCTAAATGCATCTATTGAAAATGAAGATAAACGTTAATAAACTCACTCATTAGTGATGTTAATGAATGACTACTGTATGCATAGTCACCCAGGCAGACTCTCCCTCTTCCTAATATCACGCCTCAATAGGCGTGATCTTCAACTCTCATTCAAATGCGCGGCTCCCTGCTCTCCTCTGCCGGCCGGGCGCTGCAGTGTGCGGTTGTATGACGCGAATCGCGTCATTTCCGGCTTCGGGTGACGTATGTACACCCGCGCCGCTCTGTTAGCTTCAAGACCCGCACTGCGCATGCGTTGCGGCTGTATGACCCAAATCGCGTCATTTCCAGCTTCGAGTGACGTATGTACACCCGCGCCACTCTGTTAGCTTCAAGACCCGCACTGCGCATGCGTTGCGGCTGTATGACCCGAATCGCGTCATTTCCGGCTTCGGGTGACGTATGTACACCCGCGCCACTCTGTTAGCTTCAAGACCCGCACTGCGCATGCGCAGTGCGGGTCTTGAAGCTAACAGAGCGGCGCAGGTGTACATACGTCACCCCAAGCCGGAAATGACGCGATTCGGATCATACAGCCGCACACTGCAGCGCCCGGCCGGCAGAGGAGAGCGGGGAGGCGCGCATTTGAATGAGAGTTGAAGATCACGCCTATTGAGGCGTGATATTAGGAAGAGGGAGAGCCTGCCTGGGTGACTATGCATACAGTAGTCACTCATTAACATCACTAATGAGTGAGTTTATTAACGTTTATCTTCATTTTCAATAGATGCATTTAGGAGCTAAAAGGAGTGTAGGATAAGTGTGAATATGCTCTAGGGACATCTTTTAATAGCTTAGGAGGTGTTTTGGGGGTGACAGGATCCCTTTAAGATCTCATAGGTGCAATTCATATCAAGGGGGAACTATAACTCCCAGCATATCCTGCAGATCCTTTTTCATGCTGGGAGTTCTAGTTCGCCACAGGAGTGGTAGAAAGCCTGTATGTACAGTTGTTTATTAACAATTACAATTCATTCTAGGCTTTTTCACTTACATTAACTGCTGTCACTATCATCCTGCAGCTGATCTATAACAATTCTATCTCAAATTGAAGGACCTGTGATGAGGTAATGAAGAAGGCGGGCTGGAGCATCACATGACAGCTCATTACATGTTATGTTCCAGTCCGCTGAATTCATTATCTCATCACAGGTCCTGCAATTTAAGAGAGAAGTTAAGTGTTATAGATCGGCTGCAGGATGGCAGTGACAGCAGCAGTTAATGGGAGCACACGCTGTGCTCCTGAGGTATGATGTCACCTCTGCAGCAATCCCAGCTCTGCCTGCTCTCCCCAGCACAGTGGACTCCCAATCTCCCCATGTGGAGGAATATTCATTAGCTGCTCACTGCTCTGCGCTGACAGGTGGGCGGGGATGCAGCTAATGAATACTCCTCAACTCTAAGTATCAGCACCACGTAATTTCCCCTGCGCTAGATCCAGCACAGGGGACATTCTCCTGCCTCCCCCGTGCTCCCGCTGCCCCCTCCCCACAGCCAGACACAGTACATTCAAACCATAAGACGCACCCCCCACTTTCCTCCAGAATTTGGAGGGAAAAAAGTGCGCCTTATGGTCTGAAAAATATGGTAAAAAGAATATATGTGATGTCTGTATATTTTCTTTGAAAGAATAAACTAATTTTGCTTTGATATTGTTTCTACTGTTTATGTAATACTGATTATTTACTGATTATTTATCGATATATTTTAACAAAAATATGAATGACATTAATTCTTAATAAAAAGGGGAAAGAAATGTTAAAGTCGTCATTTGACATCAAAGTCATGTGATACAATGTCATTTTATATTCCTCCCTGATTTGTGTCCTCAGGATTGTTTACAATACTAGCATATATATAGCGCTCTTGTCCATGGATATGATGTCATCTGTTATCTTCCTGAAGAAGGGTTTTTTTGCCCCAGAACGCGCAAAAATAAAATCACAATAATAAACTTTTACTACAAGTTTTATATTTTCAAAAAGGAACGTGGTCCAAATCCCTTTTCTTTTACTTAACGCTTCTGTGGATCTTTCCTGAGGGAGACTGCTGCAGACCGTCACCGCTGAGATATCGAGGGGGTATCACAGGTTTTCTAAGGTGGTTGTGACTTACACAACCATACATGGTGAGCGAAAAAATCTCTCAGTATATAAATTGCTCTGAAACAGGTACACCCTTTCTTTCAGCCGTGTTTACTGCTTCTCATCCAGAGGCAGAAGCATCTACAGTGCCTTGTGAAAGTATTCGGCCCCCTTGAACTTTTCAATCTTTTGCCATATTTCAGGCTTTAAACATAAAGATAGAAATTCTAATTTTTTTGTGAAGAATCCGCAACAAGTGGGACACAATCGTGAAGTGGAAAGAAATGTATTAGATATTATAAACTTTTTTTAACAAATAAAAAACTGAAAAGTGGGGCGTGCATTATTCGACCCCTTTACTTTCAGTGCAGCAAACACACTCCAGAAGTTCAGTGAGGATCTCTGAATGATCTAATGTTGTCTTAAATGACAAATAGAAATGATAAATAGAATCCACCTGTGTGTAATCAAGTCTCTTTATAAATGTACCTGCTCTGTGATAGTCTCAGGGCTCTGTTTCAAGTGCAGAGAGCATCATGAAGACCAAGGAACACATCAGGCAGGTCCGAGATACTGTTGTGGCGAAGTTTAAAGCCGTATTTGGATACAAAAAGATTTCCCAAGTTTTAAACATCTCAAGGAGTACTGTGCAAGTGATCGTATTGAAATGGAATGAGTAATCAAACCACTGCAAATCTACCAAGACCTGGCCGTCCCTCTAAACTTTCATCTCGAACAAGGAGAAGGCTGATCAGAGATACAGCCAAAAAACCCATGATCACTCTGGATGAACTGCAGAGATCTACAGCTGAGGTGGGAGAGTCTTTCCATAGGAAAACAATCAGTCGTACACTGCACAAATCTGGCCTTTATGGAAGAGAGTCAAGAAGAAAACCATTTCTCAAAGATATCCATAAAAAGTCTCGTTTGAAGTTTGCCACAATCCACCTGGCAGACACACCAAACATGTGGAATAAGGTGTTCTGGTCAGATGAAACCAAAATCGAACTATTTGGCCACAATGCAAAACGATATGTTTGGCGTAAAAGCAACACAGCTCATCACCCTCAAAACACCATCCCCACTGTCAAACATAGTGGTGGCAGCATCATGGTTTGGGCATGCTTTTCTTCTCCTCAGCAGGGACAGGGAAGATGGTTAAAATTGATGGGAAGATGGACGGAGCCGAATACAGGACCATTCTGGAAGACAACCTGTCTCAGGTCTGCAAAATACCTGAGACTGGGACGGAGATTTATCTTACAACAAGACAATGATCCCAAACATAAAGCAAAATCTACAATGGAATGGTTCAAAAATAAACATATCCAGGTGTTAGAATGGCCAAGTCACAGTCCAGACCTGAATCCAATCGAGAATCGGTGGAAAGAGCTGAAAACTGCTGTTACAAATGCTCTCCATCCAACTTCACTGAGCTCGAGGTGTTTTGCAAGGAAGAATGGCCAAGAATTTCAGTTTCTTGATGTGCAAAACTGATAGAGATAAGTGACTTGCTGCTGTAATCGCAGCAAAGGTGGCACTACAAAGTATTAACTCAAGGGGAACGAATAATATTGCACGCCCCACTTTTCAGTTTTTTATTTGTTAAAGTTTCAAATATTCAATAAATTTCGTTCCACTTCACATTTGTTTCCCACTTGTTGATTCTTCACAAAAAAATTAGAATTGATATCTGCTAGTGCATTTTTGGATTTGTTTTTGGCCGCAAATGGTGAAAGTTCAAGGGGGCCAAATACTTTCACAATCTCAAAAACAAGGGAGACAAAGAGGCGCAGATTGTGCCTTATCACTCGTTTGTACCAAATGGTGACCCCAGATGGACCTTGCTCACCTGGTTTGGTTGTGTTCACCCACAACCGGCTTGTATGCCTTAGCTGACAGCTGCCACAGGACCCACACCACCACGTGCACCGTGGGAAAAGATCCAGAATCATCCAAGGTAGGAGTAGTGTCTCTGGTTCGCACTGCTGCTTGATAAATGATACTCAGGGAGCCAACACTTGTATCTGCTGCTCCTTTATTCCTCCTCACACCAACGCGTTTTGGTGCTAACCTTGCACCTTACTCAGGGTTACATTAATTTACTTTCACAAGGCACTGTATGTGCACCTATTAACCAGTCGTATCCGAGTGCCTGCTGGAGTAAGACCTGTGGTGTAGCGAACATGGCTGCTTGTCATGCCGACTTTGTTGGAGCTGGGCAAAAATACTATGTGAACCCCAAAATTCTTAGTTTTTTGTGTGGGATGAGTTGTGGTAAAATTTTGCAACTTTTCACAAGAAAAGTAGTAGTCGATCAACTTTCTAAATGGTCTTCATTAATTCCATATTGCTGGTACAGAGTTAGTCTGGATGAGTGATTTGTAAAAATGTTACAAATTTGTTAGAGCGCCTACTTTTGTCAACCGTTTATGGGCCGGATTCAGACTAGTGTATTTCATGGTTCTTATAAGGACCGCAATTCCTTGGTAGATCAAGGACTCGCAACCAAACCTACAGCCTCATGTGTGTCAAACACTGTATGTTTAGTCCACGAGACGCCCAGTCAGTGCGTTGCAATTATGGATCTTAAAATACGCCTGTCCGAACCGGATGTTGAGATGGTCACAGAGAGGGCAGAGGATTTACAAAAAACAATTCAAAAGGAAAGAGGAATGGGTATAGCTCACCATACGCCTTCCATGAGTCCACCGGTGCTCTGGTAGTTGGTGGTGTCCACAGATAATAGCAGAAAAGAGGAATCCATCACCAGATCTCCTGAAAAACAAATTTTCTTTATTAGTACTTGTAAAACATATTAAAAGCACACAAGGGTAAATGTCCTGGACCCGATAGGTTCTTACCAAATTTCTACAAAACTCTTAAATCCCAATTGGCTCCCCCGATGTTAGCTGGCTTCAACACTGTGATGCATGGATTGGGCTTTGTGCCGCAGTCTGTAGAGGCCCACATCAGCGTCCTCCACAAGCCAGGAAAGGATCCATCTTCAGTTTCGAACTACAGGCCGATTTCGTTACTGAATGTGGATATTAAACTCTTTTCTAAACTATTAGCGGACCGCTTGGCACCGTTTCTCCCTTCTGTGATTAACTCAGACCGAGTGGGCTTTATCAAAGGCAGAGAGGCGAGAGATAATACTATTAGAACTCTGCTCTTGACAGCTAAGGCAAACAATAGCTCGATTCCACTCGGTCTGGTTTCTGTGGACGCGGAAAAAGCCTTTGACAGAGTCCACTGGGGCTTCATAAGTGAGGCGCTGTCCCAACTTTGTCTGGGCCCGAGGCTCCTGCACGGAGTCCTTTCCTTGTATTCTTCTCCCTCGGCGAGGGTGAGAATTGGTGGCATCTTGTCCTCCCAGTTTGTTATAAATAACGGAACTAGGCAGGGATGCCCATTGTCCCCTCCCCTTTATATTATTATAATGGAACATCTAGCCACGGCTATTAGGGACAATGTGGACATCCACGGGATTAAGATAGGGCAGATACACCACAAAGCGGCGTAGCTTGCAGATGATCTTTTGCTATGTTTCACAGCCCCTGATTTCTATCCCTTCCATCATGAAGGAGTTTGAACAATTCGTCCATCTGAGTAATTGTAAAGTTAATTGCTCCAAAACCGAAGCGCTTAACATCTCCTTACCCGGGGAGATTGTTTCCTGTATGGCAAGGAAGTTTCCTTTTAAATGGAAACCTGAGGCCATAAGGTACCTGGGAGTATCCATTCCAGCAGACCCTTCGCAATTCTACCAATTGAATTACCGGCCCCTGCTAACCAGCGTGGAGACAGCGTTAATCTCGTACAGACAACTTAAATTATCATGGTTTGGGAGAATGAACGTCATCAAAATGGACATTTTGCCCGACTCTCATACATTTTCCAAATGGTCCCTCTCTCACCCGATAAGGGATTTTTTCCCAGGCTGCAGTCTCTAGTAACCAAATTTGTATGGGGTAAAAAGCGACCCAGGATATGAATGAGTATCCTCACATTGCCACGGACCAAGGGAGGGGTTGGCCTGCCTAACGTACGGGCTTACTTTATGGCCTCCTCCATCACTAGAACTATAGATTGGCATTTTGGTCCTTCATCCAAACCATGGGTTGCTATAGAACAAGACGGCCTGACGATTCCACTGAAACACCTGCTTTGGATCTCTCACCTTGATGTAAATAAGGTGGCCCCACTGACTGATATGACTAGGTAGACCCTGATGATCTGGAACTCTGTGGTGAAAACCTTCTTGACGGATAGCAGGCTTAGCCCGCTTACCCCCCTCTTCTCCAATCCAGGTTTCCTGCCGGGATTTCATAGACGCCGTTTTCTATGCTGGCAGACTGTGGATGACACCCGAGTAGGTCAGATGCTTTTAGAAGGCAACCTGCCCTCCTTTATGGAGCTCCAGTCAAAATCCCCTTCGGTGCCACTCCGATGGTTCTAATTCTTCCAATACAGATCCTTTTTGTACTCAGCTGACTACACTTGTCGGGTGAGGTTGACGCCTACTCCGTTGGAGGGACTCTTCTTACAGGACTCGCCCCCGAGTCGCAAGATATCTATGCTAGATCAGCTCCTGGTGGGTTTGAAGGATCACAGTATTCTCCATTTCCAACGTATGTGGGAGAAAGATTTGGACAGGGAGATTTCTGAGAGAGACTGGGAGAAGTGTTTTCTCTTCACCCACAAACTGGCCAATTCTTGTGTCGTGCAGGAAAGGAACTACAAGCTGCTTACCAGGTGGTATCTATGTCCGGCTAACCTGCACAGCATTTTTCCCAGAGCCTCTGAGATCTGTTGGCGTTGTGGTGAGGCAAGAGGTACGATGCTTCATGTATGGTGGAGTTGCAGAGAGGTTCGGCAGTTCTGGTCCAAAGTGTTTGCCAACTACACCTTAATAACCGGTTGGAGGGTGAATGGTGGCCCAGAGGCGGCACTACTGCCTATTTTCCCTGAATCCATCAAGCTTCACAAAAAAAGATATCCTCTGATTCTGTGTTTCGGTGGCACGCGCCGTGATTCCGAGGTTTTGGAAGTCTTCCCGGGTGCCTACCATGCTTGATTGGTACAGGGAAATGATGGATATCTTCCGGTTGGAGGAACTTGCTGCAGACGCTTTGGACTCCCGTGATATGTTCTCCACCGTTTGGACTGAATGGATCCTCTTTCAAGACTCCCCAGTCTTTAGAGAGATTTTTGTAGAAGGAATGAGCCCAAGGTCCTGACCCTACTTAGCGATTCATGGCCGATGTGGAGACTGAGTGCCCTTCCCCCCGCCCTCCTTGTCGGCCCCTGTCCCATTACCCCACCTTCTCTTAGTCCTATTTTTGATGCCTCCTTTTTTCCCCTTTGAATGTCTTTTCCTTAACTTTCCCTTTTCCTTATCCTTTGATCATTTAACCTGATTTCTACCTCCTCTATTCAGTCGAGACTTAAAGCACAATTGAGGCCTTACTGGGAGCTCCTTAACTGAAAGAGCGCAACAGTTGACTTATAATTTTGTTGAGGCAATTTTACAGAGTGACCTTTATTGTGCTCTAAGCCGATGAATAAATGTGGTATAATAATAGTAAGCGCTGAGAGCTAAAACAGGATACACAATGCTCTTAAATATATTACCTTTGAGTTTTATTCATTCAACAAATAAAAGCCCTCCTGCCACAACGCGTTTCGACGCTGACTGCGTCTTCCTCAAGTGGATGATCATCCACTTGAGGAAGACGCAGTCAGCGTCGAAACGCGTTGTGGCAGGAGGGCTTTTATTTGTTGAATGAATAAAACTCAAAGGTAATATATTTAAGAGCATTGTGTATCCTGTTTTAGCTCTCAGCGCTTATACTTTTATTATACCACATTTATTCATCGGCTGATCCACAATCTCCCTTTGGGGAGCGTGGTGTTGTGAGCTGCTCCGGAGCAGGACCTGGCTACATTTATCCATCCTTAAAATCGGCACATGATCCTTCACGCGAGCCAGCTAAGGAGAAGGCAGGAATCTTATATTAAAAACGTTGAAGGGGAACACCAAAGATCAGAAGATCAGTGAACACAAACCTTCACTCACCACATATCCACAATCTAGTTGTGCGGATACGGCACAACTAGTAAAGGTGAGTGAAAATCCTGAATATCGCTAATCTAGATTCCCCAATGCAGCGTGGCGCAACCTTTGTTTTTTCTTTTGCATGCTTTATTGTTCTCTGGACTCTTACATCCTGGACGTTATTGTCAGCCGTCAGGTTGAATATGGTACCTAATGTAATGCTCACAGCAATGTGAAAACTTATACTCCCTTTCTCTCTCATTTCCATTTTAATCTCTTCTGAGCCTGCCTGATAAAAGAGTTCATTCAGGTCAATGTTATGGCTTAAATCTGTTGACCCTATGATTGCTATTTTGTTAACATGAGGTATGACTGTGAGAAGGTTCAGCAAAGGACTTCTAGACATTTGTTTGATGCGATGGCTCAGCATTCTGTTATCGCGATATGAAACTCTTACTTGTGATGTTAGCTCTAACATGATCTTTTCACCACTAAGATTGCGTTATATCATCCAGATGACATACTTGCTATATGTATGACTTTTAATTTATGCTTGAATACTTTTGAATTGTTTATTTGATTTCCAATAAAAACAGATGGGCTATGTGGCTTGGGATAACCTTTGTGTGCTTTTAATGTTTTACAAGTACTAATAAAGATTTGTTTTAAGGAGATCTGGAGTTGGATTCCTCTTCTTTTTTTTTTTTTTTTTTAAACAGTAAAATTTTTATTCAAATAAATTTTTTAACAGCATATATAAATTGTTTACGCAATTATATCAATATAACAGTCATGTCCAAATCACCACCAGTGTAAATCAATTCCAAACTGGATATTATAGGGGAAGAGAGGGAAAGAAAGGACCACACAGTAGGAAAGGGGCAGCCAAGATTGGACACACAAGGTAAATTAATGGATGGGAGGAGGAATACATTTTAGGAGCTTTGTTTTAAATAATTTTGTATATCAATCTAATTATGAAAAGACCAGAATCAACCAGGAAAAATATTAAAACCATCCTAAGTGTGAGCTATTGCCGATCCAGAAGTCTCCCAAATCTCCCACTGGCGACTGACTCGTTTTTTCAGGTTTTTTTGCATTATCGAGTGAACCAAACAACGTTCATGTAGATAATGAGAATTTATCATACCTCCTGTGTAAGTGTAGAAGCTCCCTCCAGTGCCTTGCCATGCTCTGATGGGCTGCTATCAAAACATGGGTTATCACTGGGGGAAGAAGGTCCAACCCAATATTTAAGGTCGCCAAGGGCCCCTTTAGAGTTAAAGGGAAACCTGTCAAGGTTCTGATTATGTCTGCCACCACGATTTTCCTATCTTGAGGCACCACCACCACACATGACCCAGATCCCCTTTTTTACCATATCCATTTCAGCTAAATGGGGAATATGATTTGTTAAATTTGGAAATTTTGTAAGGGGTCAGATACCAGTTCATATGTATTTTCTTTAGTTGTTCTAGATGGTTAATGCAGGAGGAGTGCCTTTGAGTAAATGTGGCCGCAGTCCACCAGTGTTCAGGGGGTGGATGAGAAAGAGCGTGCCTCCTCCCAATATTGCTAGGCAATTTGCTTGTTGCAGTGAAATCATAGGCAAATTGTTCTATTTTGTTGCTGTGTACAAATGGAACAATGTGCCCATGATTTCACTGCAACCAGCAAATTTCCAGTGAAATTGCCTAGCAATATTGCTGTGTGTGAAGGTACCTTAAGGGAGTTTGACCGACTCTGCTGGCGAATTAAGAGTCCTATAGAACAGAGACAATCCATGTTAATTGGGTTATTCTACTTTAAAGTATTTCTGCATCATGTCTGATGGGCAGGGCTCCACCAAGCTGGAAATGTGCACGACTGGATAAAATGACCAATTTGGAGTTACTGATAAAATAATGTTTTAGGAATCTTGTAAAGTTGGGACAAATCTGCAAAGGAGGGTTATACAGGGCCATCTAAGAGTTTGTCAAGCGTGTTTACACCTGATTTCACCCACAGGTCTAGAGACAACCCAGAGATGTGTGCTTCGATCGCTTTTACAGAAATGTATTTAAATAGGGATTTTGTCAGTGTTCTATCAAGGTTATTCCAATAAGAAATCAACGAGGACGTCGTATGTGAGGATAAATTCGATTTCAGGGGCTTCAGTAGCTCGATCTCTAGGAAAAGTCTAATAGACCTGTGGATGTTGTGAATTCATTGGCGCTACCTCCGGTGGTTGTTGCTGGTGATGCAGCTGACTGTGTGGGCTTCACAGGTGATGGTGATGATTGGCAATCTGGTTCTTGGAGCATATAATGGTTTGAAGTGGATCAATCCTTGCCAGTTGTCTTTGGTTCCTGGAGGTGTTCACATCTCTCTGGTTTCTTCTGCTCTGTGGAATTCTTTGCAAGCCAAGTGGATGTTTTTTTTATATTTTGTGTCACACTTTTGTGTGCTGAAGGTTCTTCTTATGTTTTGTCTTATTCTGAGCTGTGGGTTTGCAATTTAGTCTGTATATTTGTTTATCTGCTCTCAGATAGGAAGTTTTCTTTGTAGGAATTTTACCATTCACTATTATCTGTTATTTCCAATTCTGCTGGCATTTGATTTATAGATGTCTGCAGATATAGAGGGCGCCGAGTCTTAGTGACTCAGTGTAATTTTTGTTCTATCTGCTGTTGGTGTTTTTTTTAATAGTCTTCTATACTTACTGTAATAGTATTCTATCCTGTCTTTTCTATATAGCTAGTTTGGCCTCTTTTGCTAAACCTTTTACTCTGCCTGTGTTTGTTTTTCTTTCTCTTGTTTCCCAGTTAATATCTGTGGGGGCTTGCTATTCTTTTGGGGTTCTGCTCTGAGGCAAGATAGCTTTTCCTACATCCATCTTTAGGAGCAGGTAGTCCTCCGGCTGTGCAGAGGTGTCTAGGTTTGGTTAGTTACATCCCACGTCTACTTCTCGTTGCGGTGTGTAGTCAGCGACTGCGGTCAGTACAGTTACCAACAAATTCTATGGAATCTGAATGTTACTCCCGAGTCATCGGTTCATACCAGTGGGGAGCAAATTGTCTTTCTATTTGGAGCCATCTATAATTAAGATCCCCAGCCCACCAATCTTTTGCAGCCTCGAATATAGCTGCCTTGTGGTACAAAGATAGATTTGGTACACCCATTCCACCACAAGAATATTGGAAATGTAGAGCCTTGACCGCCACTCTTGTTTTTTTGTTTTTCCAAACAAATACACCAAGTAAGGATTTAGGAGCCCTATCCATCTATATGAGAATTTGAGAGGGAGAAATCTGAACAAGTAGGTAATCTTAGGCAGCAACATCATTTTTACAATTTGTATTCTGGCAACCCAGGACAGTGGGAGAAGGGTCTGCCCTTCCAAGTCCCCACGTACTTCCGAAATCAGTGATTCACAGTTCAACTTACCGTATATACTCGTGTATAAGCCGACCCCCCCCTACTTTTTCCCCCAAAACCTGGGAAAATCTATTGACTCGTGTATAAGCCGAGGGTGGACCCCAGCAGTGTGGTATACAGCAGCCTCCCCAGTGGTAGTATACAGCAGCAGCCCCAGTGGTATATACAGCAGCAGCCCCAGTGGTAGTATACAGAAGCCCCAGAGGTATATACAGCAGCCCCAGTGGTAGTATACAGCAGCCCCAGTGGTAGTATACAGCAGCCCCAGAGGTAGTATACAGCAGCCCCAGAGGTAGTATACAGCAGCCCCAGAGGTAGTATACAGCAGCCCCAGAGGTAGTATACAGCAGACCCAGAGGTATATACAGCAGACCCAGTGGTAGTATACAGCAGCAGCCCCAGTGGTAGTATACAGCAGCAGCCCAGTGGTAGTATACAGCAGCAGCCCCAGTGGTAGTATACAGCAGCAGCCCCAGTGGTAGTATACAGCAGCAGCCCCAGTGGTAGTATACAGCAGCAGCCCCAGTGGTAGTATACAGCAGCAGCCCAGTGGTAGTATACAGCAGCAGCCCCAGTGGTAGTATACAGCAGCAGCCCCAGTGGTAGTATACAGCAGCAGCCCCAGTGGTAGTATACAGCAGCAGCCCCAGTGGTAGTATACAGCAGCAGCCCCAGTGGTAGTATACAGCAGCAGCCCCAGTGGTAGTATACAGCAGCAGCCCCAGTGGTAGTATACAGCAGCAGCCCCAGTGGTAGTATACAGCAGCAGCCCCAGTGGTAGTATACAGCAGCAGCCCCAGTGGTATATACAGCAGCAGCCCAGTGGTATATACAGCAGCAGCCCCAGTGGTAGTATACAGCAGCAGCCCCAGTGGTAGTATACAGGAGCAGCCCCAGTGGTAGTATACAGCAGCAGCCCAGTGGTAGTATACAGCAGCAGCCCCAGTGGTAGTATACAGCAGCAGCCCCAGTGGTAGTATACAGCAGCAGCCCCAGTGGTAGTATACAGCAGCAGCCCCAGTGGTAGTATACAGCAGCAGCCCCAGTGGTAGTATACAGCAGCAGCCCCAGTGGTAGTATACAGCAGCAGCCCCAGTGGTAGTATACAGCAGCAGCCCCAGTGGTAGTATACAGCAGCAGCCCCAGTGGTATATACAGCAGCAGCCCCAGTGGTATATACAGCCGCCCCAGAGGTATATACAGCCGCCACAGTGGTAGATACAGCCGCCACAGTGGTAGTATACAGCAGCCCAGAGGTATATGCAGCCCCAGAGGTATATGCAGCCCAGAGGTATATGCAGCCCCAGAGGTATATACAGCAGCCCCCCCATATCAGTATACAGGCCCCCCCCTTGGGTAGTAATCCTGTAAAGGAAGAGATTATTATACTTATCCCTCCGCTGTCCCGCTGCCGCTGTCCCGCCGCCGCCATCACGCTCCTCCATCTTCATCCAGCGTCTTCCGTCTTCTTCCGGCTTCCTCCTCTGTCGCGCAGGCAATGACGTCATTGCCTGCGCCCACCGGAGGAAGACGGAAGACGCCGGATGAAGACGGAAGAGCGCGATGGCGGCGGCGGGACAGCGGAGGGATAAGTATGCTAATCCCTTCCTATACAGGATTACTACCCAAGGGGGGGCCTGTATACTGATATGGGAGGTGGGCACTGTATACTGTATACAGTATACAGTGACTCGCGTATAAGCCGAGGGGGGGACTTTTCAGCCCAATTTTTGGGCTGAAAACTCGGCTTATACGCGAGTATGTACGGTAATTAGTTTTACAAATGTTGTAATTTTAATTCCCAAATATGTAAATCCCGCTTCCTCCCACTTAAAGAGAAAATGATCTAGTATTCTATCCTTTACCAAAGGTGTAATATTTATGGGGAATATGACAAACTTTGTGGCATTTACTTTGTAATATGAGATTCTGGAGAATTCAGCCAGGGTGTCCATGACACCCACCAGGAACCCCTCCCTGCGGTGAGAGATATCACATCACCGGCATTCAAACCACATGGTCCGTATCTTCCACACAGACTCCATGTATGATTGGGTTAGTTCTAAGAGCCTCTGCCATTGGCTTCATTAAGAAAGCAAAGATAACCGGCGAGAGAGGGCAGCCCTGCCGGGTGTCATTAGTTATCCTAAACCGATCTGAGGTGAAGCCAGACGCAATCACTACCGTGTTCGGGTTAGAGTATAGGGCCAATATAGCTTTTTTAATATCTCCCACAAAGCCAAACTTATCCAGAACCTCATCCATATAACCCCAGTGCACTCTGTCAAATCCCTTCTTGGCATCAAGTGACAGCAGTACATCGGGGAGTTTTAGTCTCCATTATCTCCAACAAATCTATTACTCTTCTAGTGCTGTCCTTGGCTTATATCTCCCAGGGACAAACCCAACCTGGTCAGGTGCTATCAGATAGGGAAGGACAGATATTATTCTGGCTGCAAGGATTTTAAAGAATATTTTTAGGTCACAGTTTATTAAGCAGATAGACCTAAAATTACCAGGAGTGTTTCAGGGTAATTACTGCCTCAAGGTTTTTATGGCTAATTGAAGAGCTACATTTCCAAAAATTGAACGTTTTTAGGAGGTAAGGAGCTAAAGTTTTGACGAAACAATGATAATAGGTGTTAGAAAAACCGTCTGGGCCCGGAGCAGAGGACTTTTTAGTAGAACAGATTATATGTTCTATTTGAATGATAGATATGGGAGTATTTAGATCACTTAGCTGAGCCACTTATACTTTGGGGAGTGAGATTTTTTCTAGGAAGCTACCAGTTTATTGTGGTTTAGACTGAACTGTTCGGGATCCTCTTTTATCTTGTACAGTGAATAATAAAATCGCCTAAATTCTTTAGCTATGTTGATCGGATTTAGTACTTTAGTCCCATCAGCTTTATTAAAGTATGCAATCCTATTTCTTATCTCCCTTTTTTTTTTATTCTCCTAGCTAAAATCTTTCCTGCTCTATCTCCCATTGCATAATATTTTGTTTTGGACTTTTTAACTGCTTATTCATACTGGAATAAAAGTAGAGCACGCAACTTCATTCTATGTTCTGTTATTTTTTGGGGACAACTGTGGGGTGGGGTTTTTCTTGTTGATTTGTTCCAGATTGTTAATTTGAGTTAATAAGTCTGAGACTGCCGTCTCTCTTCTTTTCTTTTGTACTGCTGCCATCGTAATACAAATACTGAGGTGGAGTTACCATCTATATCCAAAGAAGTCTTTTAACCCCTTCCCGACCTGTGTCTCACCCTTTGAGACATGAAAACCAGTGCGTTCCTGACCTATGTCTCAGGGGGTGAGACATCTGGGGAACGCACTCCTGCAGCTCAAGTGAGGGTCTCACTGACCTGTCACTTGAGCTGCAGGTACATGGGGACATGCACTATAGCCCAGGGGAAGTCGCTTTGCCTCCCAAGGCTATAGCCACGGTGATTTGCGGTTGAAAATTAAACTGCAAATTACCGCGACTTTACAGTCCTCCTGTTTCCTGCTTCTCTCCTGCCTCCCGATCATCCCCGCTGTCATCTCCTGTGCTCCCTTTCACTCGTCCACCCTGTCCCCTGCTGTCTCTTGCCCCCCTTGCTCATCCTCTGTCCTGATCACCTCCCCGCCGCTGCCGCTCACCTCCTCCTCCCCCCACCGCCTCTGCCCTCCACCTTCTACTGCCTCTGCCGCTCATCTGCTCCTCCCCCCACTGCCGCTGCCTATCACTTCCTCCTCCCCCCGCCGCCGCTACCATTCGCCTCCTCCTCCCCACACGGCCACTGCCGCTTACCTCTTACTCCCGCTGCCGCCCACCTTCTACTGCCGCCCGCCGCTGCTGCTGCTCCCACTGCCGCCCGCTGCTGCCGCTCACTTCCTCCTCCTGCTGCCGCTCACCTCCTCCTGCTGACGCTTACCTCCTCCCGCTGCTGCCCGCCGCTGCGGCTCCCTTCCTCCTCCCCCCGCCGCTGACATCCTGCCACTGCTGCTCAGGGTGAGTCCCCCTGCCTGTGGGATCCCTTCTCTGCAGCTGGATCGAGCTGCAGTGAAGGGATCTGAAAGCCCTGGCACAGTGATCACAGGCAGGGGTATTCGGGCTGCAGAGTAGCAATCTGACAGCCCAGGCACAGTGATCTACTATGTGGATCACTGCACCCAGGCTGTGAGATCACTTTCTGCAGCTTGATCCCCATGCAGGGGTGTCGGGCTGCAGAGTAGTGATCTGACAGCCCGGGCACAGTGATCCACTATGCGGATCACTGCACCCGGGCTGCCAGATCGCTGCTCTGCAGTCCGATCCTCCTGCATTGGGATCGAGCTGCAGAAAGCGATCTCGCATACCCGCCGCGGTAATCCACATAGTGGATCACTGCACCCAGGCTGCCAAATCGCTGCTCTGCAGTACAATCCTCCTGCATGGGGATTGAACTACATAAAGTGATCTCGCAGCCCCAGCGCTGCACCTGGGCTGCTAGATCGCTGCTCTGCAGTCCGATCCTACTGCATGGGGATCGACCTGCAGAAAGCTATCTCGCAGCCCCAGCGCTGCACCCGGGCTGCCAGATCGCTGCTCTGCAGTCCGGTCCGCCTGTATGCGGATCGAGCTGCAGAAAGCGATCTCACAGCCCCAGTGCAGTGATCCACATAGTGGATCACTGCACCCGGCCTGTCAGATCGCTACTTTGCATTCCGAACCGCCTGCATGGCGATCGTGCGTCGTGCGACCTTCGTTGTGGACTACGTTGGAGGCAATCGAGCGTCGTGGGACCTTCATTGTGGACTACGTCGGATCTTTTTATAATAAAGATGTCCAAATTTTGTGTGTGTGTTTTTTTTTTTCCTTCAAATAAAAAGATTTTTCTCTGTGTTATTTTTTGACTATTTACTAGAGATTCCTAATGGCCGGGTCTAACATTGGCTCGACATTATGAATCTTGGGCTTAGTGCCAGCTGCCAATAAACAAGCTGGCATTAACCCCTTTATTACCCAGTTTGCCACTGGCACCACGGCAACTGGAAGAGCCTGGGTTCAGCGCCAGAAAATGGCGCTTCAATGAATGCGCCATTTTCTGGGGTGGCTACGGACTGCAATTCGCAGCATGGGGGAGCCCAAAACGCTTGGGCCTTTCCATGCTGAAGATTCCAGCCCCCAGCTGCCAAGTTGTACCTGGCTGGGCCAAAAATATGGGGGAGCCCCACGTCATTTTTTCTTCTAGAATTAGTTCTAGAAATAAAAAAAAATGGGATTTGCTGTAGTTTTGGTTGCAGCCAGGTACAACTAGACAGCTGGGGGTTGCTGGCAGTCTGTCGCTGCCAAGTTGTACCTGACTGGACCAAAAATATGGCGGAGCCCCACGTCATTTTCTAGAATTAGTTCTAGAAATTAAAAAAAAAGCCTTCACTGTATTTTTTGTAGCCAGCCAGGTATAACTTGGCAGCTGGCGGACTGGAATCCTCAGCGTGCAAACTGCAACCCACAGCCACCTAAGAAAATAGCGCATTCATTGGAGGCGGCATTTTCTGGTGCTGTACCCCAACTCTTCCAGTTACCCTTGTGCTGGTGGCACAAGGGTTCTCCATATGCGACATGGTGTCCGCTAACAATTTCAATGGAAAATTGGCTCCAATTGTTAGCGGAAACCATGTCGCGTATGGAGAGCCCCTCCCTGTGTGCCTAAACATTGGAGCTCCCCAATAAGTGACCCATTTTGGAAACTAGACCCACCAAGGAACTTATCTAGATACATAGTGAGTACTTTGAACAAACACGTGCTTCACAAATTAGTCCGTAAAAGGGAAAAGATTTATTGTGAAATAAAAAGCAATTTTTCATTTTTATGGATCAATTTGTGAAGCACCTATGGGATCAAAGTGCTCACTATGCATCTAGATAAGTTCCCTGGGGGCTCTTGTTTCCTAAATGGGGTCACTTGTGGGGGAGCTCCAATGTTTAGTCACACAGGAGCTCTTTATATGCGACATGGTGTCCACTAATAATACCAATTGTTAGCGGACCCCCAGGGAACCTATCTAGATGCATAGTGAGCACTTTGATCCCCCAGGTGCTTTACAAATTGATCCGTAATAAAGGAATAAGTACTTTTTTTTTAATTTTCTTTTTTCATTTTTACAGATCAATTTGTGAAGCACCTGGGGGTTCAAAGTGCTCACTATGCATCTAGATACATTCCTTGCGGGGTCTACTTTCCAAAATGGGGTCACTTGTGGGGGAGCTCCAATGTTTAGTCACGCAGGAGCTCTCCAAACGCAACATGGTGTCCGTTAACAATTTGAGCTACCGTAATTTTCCATTCAAATTGTTAGCGGACACCATGTTGCATTTGGAGAGCCCCTGTGTGCCTAAACATTGGAGCTCCCCAACAAGTGACCCCGTTTTGGAAACTAGACCCCCCAAGGAACGTATCTAGATGCATAGTGAACACTTTGAACCCCCAGGTGCTTCACCAATTGATCCGCAAAATTGAAAAAATATATTTTTTTTTGTGGAAAAAAAAAAGTACTTTTTCATTTTTGCATTCCAGAGTTATTACCTCATAAATGGACACTGGTCAGAATTGACAAAAATGGCAAGGTCAGGAAGGCCAAAATAGGCTGGGTCCTGAAGGGGTTAATTTGGTCTCTATTAATTCAATGTTTTGATTGTTGGTCAGTAATAAATAATTTAAAAGCCACCTATTGGCTTTGACCGAAGACTTTCTATCAGATATGGTGAGTGAGACATGAGCATGGTTAGACCACGAGATCACACCTATCGTTGCCTCAAGCGCACAACCTAGATTCTATCATCCACCAAAATATAGTCTATCCTGCTATAGGAATTAAATCTAGGGAGAAATGGGAGTAATCTCTCTGAGCTGTGGAGATATCTCCAGATGTCATGCAACTTATATTCTGAAACCAGTGATTTCATCTCTCCTCTAGCGCCACATCGGTTTGAGCAGTCTAACACGGCAGACATGGGGAGGTTGACCTCTCCACAGACAATTTTAAACCTCCCCCCCTCCTGAGACTGCCACATGTGAAGAGCAGGAATAATGAGCTGGGGAGTTGCAGCCATGTTGGAGGCTGTATTCAGTACCTAGTCTCTGGAGAAATATGCAGTCACCTTCTTTGGAGATCTCCACCTTGTTGACTTGCCACACACCATTGGAACCACTGTGTTCTCAGGTCACCAGGTAATTTATTTAGGGCTTTCCAGAGTGGTTTTTCACCTTGTTGTGCCGAGTTAAAGTCGCTCTCTGCTGGAGCTCCTGCTCTAAGCAGCCTGTGACATTCAAAACTCGACCACATCCCCCGATTCCTCCTCTCTTCTGATGTACAAGGAACTCCAGTGCTGAACTTCACTGTACATCTGGATTATTCTATAGCGAGGGTTCCTGAAAACACCATAATTTTACTAGTCACTTGTATTTCTTTTCAGCACATCTTGAATCCCCTGTGGAGCACCACTACGAGATATATATATATATAATTAAAACCTGATTTTAAGTCATTACGTTTATATTTATATTTTGCCTTTGTTCTTTATAGGTGGATTCCCAGGAGGCATACCAGGTATGGCTGGAGGATTCCCGGGTGGCATGGGTGGAATGGGTGGAATGCCCGGAGTAAGCGAGATACTCTCTGACCCGGAAGTTTTGACTGCAATGCAGGTAGGTGCTATAATTCACTGTAAACTAGATAAAGTATTGGCCTCCAAATTAAGCATAAATAATTCACATTTGAAAATATTTAGTTGAATAGATCACATAAATAAACTTATTCAAAACCTAAACAGTCACTCTTGGCTGTTAAATAAGCCCTGTAATGCTTCAGTGGAGAATAAAGGGTAAAAACCCACACTGGTGTTGCATGTTGCATTTCTGGTGCGGACGAGACTGGGTGTTTTGTGCCAGATCACATATGGCAGTGAATAAGTGCGCGCAGTCAAGGGCAGCACCGTGCGCTCCCATTATAAAGATAGGGGCTTGCGGTGCTGCGGTCACATTGCGGCTCCCCTCCGCAGAACGCTGCGGAGGGGAACGCAAATGTGAAAGCACCCTAACTGCCCTGCATTCCCACACCCCCGTCCCAGAGATTCATTGATGGCATTCCGCACTTGGGGCACACTGTAATCCTGTCAGGGAATCTAGGAGAGGATGGAATATTGAAACCATTTAATGCTGTGTGTATGAACTTAAAATAGGTCTCCCTCCATCTTTCGCAAAGAATGGATTTTTTGACCTGCTCCCACCCCTGTAGAATTGTCTCTACAATATTTTTATCCCCAGTCCATTTCTCCCAAGTCGTTAACAGCTTGTTCTGCTTTAACTTCAGGAATTTGTTATGTCTTACAGTATTGTATATTGAGGATATTCTGGATGTTCCGATCTACTCTATTATCTAGATTATGTAGTCCCACTTCATTAAATAACCTGTGAAGTCTACTTGGCAAAAAGAGTGGACTTGCATGACCTGTAGTATCTGCTTTCTAAATGCAATTTGTCCATGATTTCTTGTGGGCTCAGACATCGTTTAACCTCCTTTTGCATCATATTCCCTGCTTTCCTCATGTTATCACCTGCTTGTCCTATCGCTTTTTTGATTTCCGTTCCCTGGGGAAATTCCGGGTGACCAAATATTGGCATAAGTTCAGAGATCTGTAAGGGAAGACCAAATGCCTTCCTTACTGTCTTCCAGCATACGATGGTATCCCGAAGCAGTGGGCATGATTTTACATTTTTTGGAGGTTTGGCCTGTTTTGTATGTTTTCTATTTAATTCCCATGGCGCTGCTAACTGTCTTTATAATTGGATATTAGAGTAGCAGTTAAGGCCCTGTTACACCCAGCGATCCCAACAATGATACGACCTGGCAGGGATCGCTGGAATGTTGCTAAGTGGTCGCTGGTGAGATGCCACACAGGCAGATCTACTCACCGATGCGGCGACTCCCAACGGTCGTTGGGATCTGTAACGGACGTAACGATCAGCGATCACACAGCGGGGGGCTACTCGCTGCTACATGTCACACGCAGCAATATCGCTACGTGTAACGGGTCCTTTAGTCTCCTGTAGTCAATCTATCACGTCTAAAAAGACTTGTTGTTTTGTAGGCTCTGACATTCGGAAAATTGATCCCACCTTCACTTCTACTTAGCATCAATTTTCCCAATTTGATTCTGGGCCTTTTATCTACCCAAATAAAATAGATGAAAGCTATTTAATTTGTTTATATCTAGATACTTGAGTATCAGGGGTAATGTCTGTTATGGGTATAGGAGTCTTGCAAAGCTGATAATTTTAATTAAATGGCATCTTCCCAGAAGAGAGTGTGGCAGGTTCTGCCATCTCTGAAGTTCTCCCAATATTTTTTTCGATCAGAGGTGTATAATTTAGTGAATATACAGTACAGACCAAAAGTTTAGACACCTTCTCATTCAAAGAGTTTTCTTTATTTTCAGGACAATGAAAATTGTAGATTGACACTGAAGGCATCAAAACTATGAATTAATACATGTGGAATTATATACTTAACAAAAAAGTGTGGAACAACTGAAAATATGTCTTATATTCTAGGTTCTTCAAAGTAGCCACCTTTTGCTTTGATTACTGCTTTGCATTCTCTTGATGAGCTAAATGAGGTAGTCACCGGAAATGGTTTTCACTTCACAGGAGTGCTCTGTCAGGTTTAATAAGTGGGATCTCTTGCCTTATAAATGGGGTTGGGGGACCATCAATTGTGTAAGGCTGCCTTCACACTGGCGTTCCCCTCCGCAGCGTTCGCTCCCATTATAAAGATAGGAGCTTGCGGCCGCTGCGGAGGGGTCCGCAAATGTGAACCCAGCCTTATGCAGATGTCTAGTGGATAAGAAATGAAGGTCAGTCTGTCCGAAAAATTGGGAAAACTTTGAAAGTGTCCCCAAGTGCAGTTGCAAAAACCATCAAGTGCTACAAAGAAACTGGCTCTCATGAGGACCACCCCAGGAAAGGAAGACCAATGGTGAGGGGGTGCTTTGCTGGTGACACTGTTGGGGATTTTTTCAAAATTGAAGTCATACTGAACCAGCATGGCTACCACAGCATCTTTCAGCGACAATCTATTCCATCTGGTTTGCGTTTAGTTGGACCATCATTTATTTTTCCAACAGGACAATGACCCCAAACACACCTCCAGGCTGTGTAAGGGCTATTTGACCAAGAAGGAGAGTGATGGGGTGCTACGCCAGATGCCCTGGCCTCCACAGTCACCAGACCTGAACCCAATCGAGATGGTTTGGGGTGAGCTGGATGGCAGAGTGAAGGCAAAAGGGCCAACAAGTGCTAAGCATCTCTGGGAACTCCTTCAAGACTGCTGGAAGACCATTTCCGGTGACTACCTCTTGAAGCTCATCAAGAGAATGCCAAGAGTGTGCAAAGCAGTAATCAAAGCAAAAGGTGGCTACTTTGAAGAATCTAGAATATAAGACATATTTTCAGTTGTTTCACACTTTTTTGTTAAGTATATAATTTCACATGTGTTAATTCATAGTTTTGATGCCTTCAGTGTGAATCTACAATTTTCATTGTCCTGAAAATAAAGAAAACTCTTTGACTGAGAAGGTGTGTCCAAACTTTTGGTCTGTACTGTAGTTGTGCTGGAAGCCTGCCTATCTTAATTCCTAGATAGGTGATATGTGTCTTTGCAATATGAAGTTCTAGGCCTAGTTTCCTCCATTGTTCCGCAAGCGTTTTTTTCTCCCAATTCTAAGAGTTCATTCTTGGCGATATTGATCTTATAACCCGAGTATTCCCCATATTGCTGGATAAACTGAAAGATATTTCCTATTTGTTCCAGTGGCCGGGACAAAAACAAGATGACATCATCTGCAAATAATGCTATTTTAGTGTTGCCTAGTGCCCATCCTGATTTCCTCAAATAGATCCAACTCTTTCATGTACTGAGCAAAGGGCTCCAATGCCAAGTTGAACAGCAATGTAGACATCGGGCATCCCTGCCCTGTCTGTTTATATAGGTGAAATGGCTCAGAGAGGAAGCCTGGCATGTGTATTCTAGCTGTCGGGTCCCTGTACACCCCCTCCAGGTATATTCTAAAGATGCCCTTTATGTTGAACGAGTCCAGAGCCGCCAAAAGCCAGTCCCAGCAAACATTATCAAAAGCTTTCTCTGCATCCAGAGCCAGCAAAGCCGATCTCTCTCCCAACTGGCTGCGCCGACCCACCCCGTCCAACACCGTTAGTACCTATCGGTATGTTTTTCACTGCCGCTCTGCCCTTAATGAATCCTACTTGTGCAGGGTTCACCAGTTGGGGTAATAGTGCTGCCAATCTGTCCGCCATTATTTTTAACATAATCTGATCTACATCAATAAGGGAGATGGTTCTATAAGAGCAGGCTTCCAGAGGGTCCTTGCCTAGTTTGGGTATGACTTTAATACAGTGTCGGCCAAAAGTATTGACACCCCTGCAATTCTGTCAGATAATACTCAGTTTCTTCCTGAAAATGATTGCAATCACAAATTCTTTGGTATTATCTTCATTTAATTTGTCTTCAATGAAAAAAACACAAAAAGAATTGTCCTAAAGCCAAATTGGATATAATTCCACACCAAACATAAAAAAGGGGGTGGACATAAGTATTGGCACTGTTAGAAAAACCATGTGATGCTTCTCTAATTTGTGTAATTAACAGCACCTGTAACTTACCAGTGGCACCTAACAGGTGTTGGCAATAACTAAATCACACTTGCAGCCAGTTGACATGGATTAAAGTTGACTCAACCTCTGTCCTGTGTCCTTGTGTGTACCACATTGAGCATGGAGAAAAGAAAGAACACCAAAGAACTGTCTGAGGACTTGAGAAACCAAATTGTGAGGAAGCATGAGCAATCTCAAGGCTACAAGTCCATCTCCAAAGACCTGAATGTTCCTGTGTCTACCGTGTGCAGTGTCAAGACGTTTAAAGCCCATGGCACTGTGGCTAACTTCCCTAGATGTGGACGGAAAAGAAAAATTGACAAGAGATTTCAACGCAAGATTGTGCGGATGGTGGATAAAGAACCTCGACTAACATTCAAACAAGTTCAAGCTGTCCTGCAGTCCGCGGCTACAACAGTGTCAACTTGTACTATCCGTTGGCATCTGAATGAAAAGGGACTGTATGGTAGGAGACCCAGGAAGACCCCACTTCTTACCCCGAGACATAAAAAAGCCAGGCTGGAGTTTGCCAAAATTACCTGAGAAAGCCTAAAACGTTTTGGAAGAATGTTCTCTCTTTTTGGGCAAAGGCATCAGCATAGAGTTTACAGGAGAAAAAAAGAGGCATTCAAAGAAAAGAACACGGTCCCTACAGTCAAACATGGCGAAGGTTCCCTGATGTTTTGGGGTTGCTTTGCTGCCTCTGGCACTGGACTGCTTGACCGTGTGCATGGCATTATGAAGTCTGAAGACTACCAACAAATTTTGCAGCATAATATATGGCCCAGTGTGAGAAAGCTGGGTCTCCCTCAGAGGTCATGGGTCTTCCAGCAGGACAATGACCCAAAACACACTTCAAAAAGCACTAGAAAATGTTATGAGAGAAAGCACTGGAGGTGGTCAGCAATGAGTCCAGACCTGACTCCTTTAGAACACCTGTGGAGAGATCTAAAAATGGCAGTTTGGAGAAGGCACCCTTCAAATATCAGGGACCTGGAGCAGTTTGCTAAAGAAGAATGGTCTAAAATTCCAGCAGAGCATTGTAAGAAACTCATTGATGGTTACCGGAAGCGGTTGATCGCAGTTATTTTGGCTACAGGTTATGCAACCAAGTATTAGGCTGAGGGTGCCAATACTTTTGTCTGGCCCATTCTTGGAGTTTTGTGTGAAATGATCAATGTTTTGTTTTTGCTTCATTCTCTTTTGTGTTTTTTCATTTAAGACATTAAATGAAGATAATAATACCAAAGAATTTGTGATTGCAATCATTTTCAGGAAGAAACTGAGTATTATCTGACAGAATTGCAGGGGTGTCAATACTTTTGGCCAACACTGTTTATGTTTCTTTATATTTTTCTGCTGTGAACCCCATTAAGAGGATGGTAATGTAATAAATTGTTAGCAGTGGGGAAATATGTTCCCTGAGGGCATTATAAAACTATCTAAATCCATCTGGGCCTGGTGTTTTCCCATTTTGGAGATGACTTATAGTTTGTATCATCTCTCCTTCTGTTATTTGTGCATTAATTGCGTCTTGTTGTTCTTGTGTCAGTTTTGGAAAAGTGACTTGTTGGAATTTTTTACCTTCTGCCAAATTAGTATATGAGGGTTTATATTATTCTTTGTAAAAGCTTTGTAGTAAGTATTTCATTGATTTTCCTAGGGTCGGAGGCTATAGTTCCATGGCCATCTCGTAATCTATCAATTGGATTTGCCTGCAGATGCCCTTTTGCCAGTCTTGCTAGCTATTTCCCCGCTTTGTTCCCGTATCTCAGCAATTCAACCTCCTGTCTAGAGCGGTACATCTGCTCCCTCCTATCAATCCAGGTTTCAAACTCTTGTTTGGCCAGCTTCCATTTTTCCCTGTTTTAAATTGTGGGATTCTGCAGGAACTATGTATATATGTTTCTAAACTTTGCTCTACAGTTTGAGTATTTTTCTGCTATTCTTTTTTTTTTTTTTTTTTAGGTGAGGCCACAAACATCATAATTTTGCCTCCTAGCACCGCTTTCGCCGTATTCCAGTACAACACGTGTTGGTTTGCATGTTCCTTGTTGTCCCGTTCGAATTCCTCCCACCAGCCCCATAATTTGTCATTAAATCCCTCATCTTTTGTAAGATAAAATAGAAATTTCCATATTTAATGTGTTCCTTTTATCTGGTTAGCCACCAGAGTATGGTCAGCTATGACCAGGTCGTAGATCCCCACTGACTTCAATGTATTTAATAGTCTCTCTGAGGTCAGTAGATATTCTATCCTTGACCAGGATTGGAGAGCATGGGAGAAGTGGGTAAACTCTCTGTCTTCTGGATGTAACCAACGCCAAAAACATCCCTCAATCCAGTTTGTTCAAGGAAGGAGAGGAAAAGTCAGGCTCTGGCTCTTTCTGTCCTCCTCCCCATTGTGAACCGTGTTCAAGTCTCCCCCAGTAATTATCAGAGGCGAGTTGTCCAAGACAATCTTCCTCTCCATGTCATCAAAGAAGACTCTGAACCATTAGGTCCATATACATTGTAGATTGAATAGACTTCTCCATGCTCTATGGTAACTCGAACCATTTCCCCTGATCATCACACTCCTGGGACAGCAGATTAATTACAAAATTACGATGGAGCAGTATCACTACCCTGCGTGTCTACCTTAAGCTGACAAGTCCACTACTTTACCCACCCACAATTTGCTGAGCCTAAAAAAATCGTCTTCCTTTAGATGGGTTTCTTGCAGCCATACAATAGCGGGTAAATAACTTTTCAGATGTCTCAATATCTTTACACTTTTATTCGGCGATCTTAGGCCTTTCACATTCCAAGAGATGACCTTCATAGCCACTGTCACTGTAGCCTATTACCTCCCGCTTTGTTTTCCTTATGAGGGCTCTAGTGATTAAAAGAACATCCTCAGGTGGTTAGAGAAGGGTAGAAAAGAAAGAAAAAAGACTTAAAGATATGAAAGGGCATAGATATTTAAACCTTAAAACAAATAAACAGTGAGCTCTCAATATGCTGTAGTGTATTTCTAGCTTCTTACACCACTAATAGTGTTGTGGACTTCACTTATTTTCTGAGGAAGTAAGGGCTACCAAAAAAAATCTGTGGGAAGAAGCATATCCCACACCACACATTGTAAATAATTGTCAAAATGCCATCTGCATCTTCTCCTCCGCCCTGATTCATACCTTTGCATAACTCTCTGCCCTCCACCCCTCCAGAACCCGGGTCCCTTCCCCAAATAAGGGGCAAATGGGCACTTCCCACCAAAACCCATCTTCATTAAGGCGCAACATATATCAATTGGCAGTACTCAAACACGTTACCAACAGCATCCAGTCACCTGGGGAGACACTGTCCTGTTTGTAGAAGTAGTGCCTGGTGGGGAGAGAACCATCAAGAGCAAGATGTTTATGATTCAGTGCATTTCAATAGTGCTTTATCTGTGCCGGCCAGCTGCTCTCTGAGGCTTTGGTGTTGAGGGGAAGCTGTCTTCCTCACGACCTCCTCTTCGTTCGTTGCTTTTTACGTTGCACAGTATTTTTTCCGTGTCTTTTTCTGCGTCGCTTGCCGATTTGCAGATGAGATTATCACCGTCATTTTGGAAAATCCTCAGTTTTGCCGGGTATTGCAGTGCAACACTTTTCTTTGCTTGGTCGAGTGCTGCACATATTTTACTAAAGGCTCTCCTGCGTTTTGCCACCTCCGCAGAATAGTCTCCAAATAATAGGACTTTCATCCCTCTCAAAGTCACTGGCTGGGAACATCTTCTATATGCTCTCATTATGTCAAACTTGTCATTATAGTCCAGGAATTTCATGATTACTTGACGTGGTCTGGACGTCCGGTCATCAGATTCTTGATTGTGAGATCGTAGATCTGGCCAACCTCTGTGAACCCTTTCGACCCTACAACTGTGATTAATTCCCAGGGCCATTGGTAGGTCTCTTTTGCAAAGCCTTTGTAGTTCAGCTACAGGGACTGACTCAGGGAGCCCCACTATCCTTTGTTTGCTGGGCCTTAAACTGATCTCCAGGTTCTCGACCTTCTCAGACAGGCGGTTTATTTCCGCAGTTGTCTCTTTCAGCAGCGAGGAGAGCTGTATGTTAACACTCTCCAGTTGCAAGACCTCCTGTTCCAGCTCCACTATCCATTCTTTGTTTGCTCATTCGTTTTGGAGTTGCTGGAGGACATTCTTGTTAGCCTGTTCCAGGTTCTTTTGGATTTCTGGTATGATGCTACTTGCCACATCAGCCGCCAGTTTGTTAAAGCCTATTGTTTTCAATCTTGAAGGGTCTTCCCTGCTACACTCATTTAGGTCTTCAATGTACTCCTCACTTACTGTTTTCTGTTGCGAGTTTGTTGCAGGAGTGTCCTCTCCCGCAGGGCTTGGGTTGCCGAAGCCCTCCTCCTCTCTGTGGTTTCCACTGCTTGTTTGCCGAGGGCCTTCCGGCTTTTCTGAGCTGCGTAACACGTAGCAATCCATTTGCTGAATTGGTGACAGCGTCAGGTCCCTCTGTCGTTGCCGTTTGGCGTTTTTTCTGAGATTATCAGTTCTTATGTTTCTTGGCAGCTATGGAAATGTCGTGCTGCAGTATACAGTAGGCACTTGTAGTTATTCATTTTTTGTGTGTGCTGCTTTTTTTTTTTTTGTCCACTAAGTGGCAGCAGAGCTTTTCCGTGTCTCAGTTCACTATGGCGACCACCAGATGTCACCAGTATTTTTTTCCAGCTGGCACGAGGAGAAATGACTGGTCGTATGTGCTTATGGTCGTATGTCATTGCTGGAGAGACGGATTTCTCTCTGCTTAGTCTGATCGCAGCCCCACTTTTAGGGGCCCCTTTACAGGCTCCTTTACAGGTGTCACTGGGAAACCGGAGAGCAGCCCTGCAGAATCTGCCCTGACCTCTGATAAGTAGATCTCCGTTGTTTCTGTGGGGGGAAGGGGGTTCTATGTGCGGCTTGTAGGATTATACCTTTAGTAGCAGTGGGTTTTTGGCGTGTGCAGGCCTTGGGTGTACACGTGGGCAGCAGGCCTCAGGATCCTCCAGGTCTCAGAAATGATCCAGGATTGAAGTGACTGACCTTTTATAGGTAGTGTGGAGTGGGAGTTGGTGGTAGCCAGTCTTTCTCTTGTGTTCGTGCGGTGGATGTCCACAAATTTGTCAGTACGATTCTTGTCGGTGTGGGAGCTGCCTCTCAGTAGGTGTTATCTTATCCCAGCCCAGACCGGAAGTCAATATTACATTTTGATAATGTTCTAATCCATGTAGAATCAGGTTTTCATTTGGAACGTCATATTTTTCACCATACTGAGATTTTTTTTTTTCCATTACTCAGTTTTTTATGTACGGTTAAATGAATGGCGCCATTCAAAACTCCAATGTATGCCACGGGAAACAAGCCCTCACAAAATGGAGGAAAAAAAACAGGAACGCAAAAAGTAAAATTACCATTTCATGAAGGGGTTAAATGTACTTTTTAAAAATAAATATTGTGTTTATACAAAAGAATACTGTGAAAGGGTTGTTCACTACTTTTAAAGATAGCCATAGTGCTAACATGCATATTGTTGCATTAAAAAAAAAGTATTTTAGGTGCCACACTAAGGGGTTGGGTGATGTAAGAAGTAAAGAGAAAATAAACCTATTTTCTTTATACTCTGCCCTTTATTCCCCACTGGTCTCCTGGCATGAACATTCGAATAATGGCATCACACGACCACTCCTACCAATTAGGATCCACTGATCGGCTGCAGCTTTCACATGCAGATTGAACACAAAGAAACATGTATATTCCTGTTTTGATGGAATAAGAAGGCTGCAGTGGATCTGTGGCCATTGATTAGCTGCAGTGGTCATGTAATGCCCCTCCGAATACACCAAGGGAGGGGGGACTGAGTACTGAGTTCACAGCCATTCAAATAGGTAAGTATAGGGGTGCTTTTTTGTTTTCTTTTTTTTTTTTTCACCACACCTTGCTTATTACATGTAACCTTTTTATTAACATAATGATAATATGGATTGTTTTTATTTATGTATTTCTTACCTTCAGGATCCAGAAGTGATGGCTGCATTCCAAGATGTAGCCCAAAATCCAGCAAACATATCAAAATATCAAGGCAACCTAAAAGTGATGAACCTGATAAGCAAATTATCTAGTAAATTTGGAGGAACTGTGTAGCCTTTGGCAAATCTTGGGAGAAACACAAAACAATGACAACGAACCGCTGCATATTCTGAATACTGCTGTTCTCTAATCTATGGTATTCCTATTTTGAAACTGAAATAAATACTGTTCTGTTAAAGCATATATTCATAAATGAATTTCTAGAATAAAAGTGCTGCCTGTTTTTTGTTTTGTTTTTTTCCTTGTCTTTTTTTACTTCAGACTAGTTGAAGTAATCTTAATTCCTACAACTGCTGGACTAGGTCACAAAATAATCCTTTAAGCAATATCTGAGTAGCAATATAATAAAACTCTAAAATGGAACTATTTTGTGAGTGTACTGTTATAACAAAGAGTACTATGTAAAAAAGTGTTATGCTTGATAAATCAAATCCAATCACCTAATTTTGGAAGATGGAGAAGGTGGCAACTAATGTTAGCACTCACCCCCCTCCCCCATTGCTTGGATGCCCAGTTATAGTTGTATGTGGGTTTCAATTACTTATTCTTTGGAACATGCGTCATGGCATAATCTGGTGTTTTGAAATGGTTAATACTGATCTCACATTGTTAACATCTTTCCAGCATCAAATTCAGTTCGTGTCATGCCGGCCCAAAAAGGGTATGTGCATAAAAGGTGGCATCAATGTTGGCAAATGCCAATTTTTTAACTGCAGCTAGTTTTAACCTTTTTGAAGTAAACATGCAAAAAATAATTTCAAAACTATATGACCAGGGGATACTAGATTCAATCTCCTTCCATGCTGAACCAGACATGCAACATAATACAATTCTATTAGTATACTCAAAAATATTGACTCTCTCTGTATTTTTATTCACAAGAGCAAATAATAGAGACCTATGTGTAATATAATATATTTTATATAGTCGCTCATTATCGATAATCAGGAGAGAGCATACTACACTCCCTGACAGAAGTTATGTCGCTTATCCATGTTATGTAAATAAAAGCTTATAACCTGACGTTAAATTCATCCATTGGTTGTATAATTACTCTTTTAAAAGCTGAAACCCTCTGAAATGTGGTTTAGGTTAAGAAAATAAATTGTCATCAATGCTAAAATATTGATCATTTAATGAACACAGAATGGTCAGATTTTGGAAAGACAAAAGTTTTGTCACCCACAGAATGTAATGTGATTTTCAAACAAAAAATTAACTTCAAATACAAATATATGTTGCATGTCATTGGTGAATGAAGTTGTGGTGCTATTAGTCATATTTAATGTTTTGTGTGACTTCCGTGAGCTTGAAGGACTGCATCCGTGCGGTTCAATAATGATTCATACAATTTATTAATTAAGTCA
Source organism: Allobates femoralis (assembly GCA_033576535.1). Lineage (NCBI taxonomy): Eukaryota > Metazoa > Chordata > Amphibia > Anura > Aromobatidae > Allobates > Allobates femoralis. The sequence goes on along the minus strand of JARQOC010000007.1, from coordinate 28,395,014 downwards.
TCAGGAATAGCAAAGAATGGAGTCTTGCATGCCCCCAGAGTTCATCTAGATTCTTTGGTTTTGTCTTCCAAGCTTTCTCTTTCATCCTACCCCAAACATGCTCAATGATGTTCATGTCTGGTGAATGGGCTGGCCAGTCCTTGAGCACCTAGATCTTTTTTGCCAGGAGGAACTTTGTTGTAGAGATGAATGTATGAGATGGAGCACCATCCTGCTGCAGAATGTGACCCCTTTTAGGATTTGGAATATAAGAGGTAGTTAATACTTCTTGATATTTTAGGCTATTGATATTGCCTTCCACCTTGCAAATGTTTCACACACCCCCATACTGAATGTAACCCCAGACCATGATCTTTCCACCACCAAATTTAATTTAATTAAGTTTTCTAGGTGTAGTTTGGATCAATACGGGCTCCATTAGGTCTCCTGCAGTATTTGCGGTGGCTGTAGTGTAATTCTACTGAAGGTTCATCAGAGAAATCCACCTTCTGCCACTTTTCCAGCATCCATCTGTTTAGCAGGCTGTGGGACTTTGCAAATACCACGTAGTTTTTTATTTGACTTTTGTTTAGTGCTGGCTTCTGGGCACTGATTCGACCATGGAGGCCATTTCGAGACAGAATCCTACAAACTGTTCTAGTTGACACAGGAACTTGAGGTGACCAGGCCTGTTGGAGCTCTGCTGCAGTGGAAGAGGGGCTTGCTTTGGATTTTCTAACCAACAAATGTTCCTCCTGAGCAGTTGTCTAGCGGAGTCTGTCGGACCTGGGCTTGTCAAACACATCTCCAGTTTCTTCAAATCTTGTTTTAATTCTTTGTACTTGACGCTGAGACACATTAAAGGTGCCAGCCACCTCTGCAGTGGATCTGGTTTTCAGCCACTTGATAATCAAGGCTTTGGTTGAAGGGTAGATTTTTGGCATGCTGTCAGAGCTCAAGTTGCAGTTCAAGTGAAGGTCTGGGGTGCTGGGTTCCTTTTTAGACACACCCACTAATTAACCGATCATTTACTGAGCACAGGTGAGGATGTAAACTAGGATTGGGTGCATTATATGGCCAGGCGACAAAACGTTTGTCTTTCTAATGGCCACTTTAACACACACCAACTTATCTGTCCAACTTCTGAACAACTTACTGGTTGCAGTGAAATCATGGACACATAGTTCCATTTGTACACAGCCACAAAATGGAGCAATGTGTCCATGATTTCACTGCAACCAGTAAGATGTTCAGAAATTGGACAGATAAGTTGGTGTGTGTAAAGTGGCCCTAAAATCTGACCGTTCAATAAATGATCAATATTTCAGCATTGATGCCAGTTTATTTTCTTAACCTAAACCAAATTTCAGAGGATTTCAGCTTTCAAAAGAGTAATTTATACAACCAGTGGATGAATTTAACGTTGGGTTATAAGCTCTTATTTACATAACATGGATGAGCGACATAACTTCTGTCAGGGAGTGTAGCTAATCTCTACATAATATAAAATACAAAATAATCGCTCAGTAACCATGTCCAAGGGAGAAATTGCTAAGCAATTTCCTTAACCTCTTCACCACCCAGCCTGTTGTGACCTTGGTAACCGGGCCATTTTTTGCCATTCTGACCAGTGTCCCTTTATGATGTAATAACTCTGGAACACTTCTATGGATCCTAGTGATTCTGAGTTTGTTTTGTCATGACATATTGGGCTTCATGTTAGTGGTAAACATAGGTCAATAATTTTTGTGTTTATTTGTGAAAAAATCGGAAATTTGGCAAAAATGTTGAAAATTTTGCAATTTTTAACTTCCATTTTTTTTAAACTAGAGAGTTACGTGACATAAAATGGATAACATTTCCCACATGGCTACTTTATATCCGCACAATTTTGGAAACTTTTTTTTTTTTTTGTTGTTAGGAAGTTAGAAGGGTTCAAAGTTCATCAGCAATTTCTAATTTTTCCAGCAAAATTTTTACAAAACCATTTTTTTAGGGACTACATTACATTTGAACTGGCAGGCCTCAGAAGGGAAGGAGCGCCATTTGACTTTTTGAATGGAAAATTAGCTGCAATCGTTAGCGGACACCATGTCATGTTTGAAAAGTTCCTGATGTGCCTAAATAGTGGAGCACCCCCACAAGTGACCCCATTTTGGAAAGTAGGCTACCTTCCCCCCCCAAGGAACATACCTAGATAAATGGTGATCACTTTGAACCCCCATATGCTCCGTACATTGTTCCGTGAGAGTGAAAAAATACTTATTTTCCAATAAAATGTTCTTTTAGCCTTATTTTTTTCATTTTCACATGGGCAACAGGATAAAATGGATCCTAAAATTTGTTGGGCAATTTCTCCTGAGTACACCGATATCTTGTGTGACCGAAAACCACTGTTTGGGTGCACGGCATCATCACTCTATGGCAGTCTCTGACTGCTGCAGGTGACGTCACTCATGGAGTCCCTGCGGTCAGTGTGATTGCAGACTCTACAGGGAGAGGATGCTTGTTCTCTCCCTGCAGACTGTGGATGCAGGATCATGAAGGGTTATGTGGGAGTACTAAAGATGGAGCTGAGATGTTTGTTTTTTGTTCTAATAAAATTATTTTTCTCTGAGTGTTAAGTATTATTTACTATTTACTAGAGATTCCTGATGGCCGGGTCTAACATTGGCCCGACATTATGAATCTCGGGCTTAGTGCCAGTTGCCAATGCAAAGGTGGCATTATCTCCTTTATTACCCAGTTTGCGACCGGCAACTGGAAGAGTCTGGGTACAGAACCAGAAAATAGTGCCTTTAATGAATGTGCTATTTTCTGGGGTAGCTGTGGGCTGCAATTCGCAATGCTGAGGATTCCAGTCCCCAGCTGCTAAGTTGTGCCTGGCTTGCAACCAAAAATATGGCGTAGCTCCATGTGTTTTTTTTTTTTTTAGTTATAGAGATAATTTTAAAAAAATGTGGGGCTTTGCTGTATTTTTGGTTGCCAGCCAGGTACAACTTGGCAGCTACAGACTGCCACCCACCCCCAGCTGCTTAGTTGTATTTGGCTGTCGATCAAAAATACGGTGAAGCCCGACATTTTTATTTATAGAAATTATTTTTAAAAAAAAAGACTTGGAGCTTCAACGTATTTTTGGTCCAGCGAGGTACAGCTAGCTAGGGGCTAGAATCCTCAGCATGGAGAGGCCCATGCATTCTGGGATCCCCTTGCTGCAAATTGCAGCACACAGCCACCCAGAAAATGGCGCATTCATTGAAGCGCCATTTTCTGGTACTATACCCAGACTCTTTCATCTTTCTCTCTGCCCATACATGTAGTATCTGCCTAAACATATCTGGTGACATGCAAATTGAAGAAAAAAGCAAACATGATGACCAGAAGCGATCACAGTATTAGAAAGAATACAAATAAGTTTTATTGGGATTGACAGAGAACAACACAAAGTTAAATTCAATTAAAAGGGGCGAAACACCTCACGTGTGTGGGTCCCCAAAAGATGTTACAAAGAACCACTAGAGCATAAATGTATTGAGGTACACATTCCAGTATCAGTCACTAGTTCAAATAAATATTGAAGGAACTCCTGCACCAGACTTGTTGCAGTTAAAATTCCAGATCTTTATTCAGACATCATTAAAAGCATTAGTGGGGTACGCAGCCCCCTACCTCCATGCCTGACGCGTTTCGGATACAAAATCCTTAGTCTTAGGCATGCTTGCAAATGTGAACATCACATATTTATAGAGAAACTAAAAGCATTCATACCACCCCCCTATCACATGTGCCATCATTCACCATTAATTAAGATCTGGATAAGTTGCTTTTCAGCAGTCTTTTCATTTTAACTATATCAATACTGGACTAAAAACTGCTAACTTGATATAAACCGATAAATATATTGCACTAGTAGATATAATATAAATCACTTTTGTAAAAATTCATACAATATTACAAAAATATATGATTCACATTGAGTGATAAGGTTCCCCATATAACTCGTTTTTAAAGAGTATGCCAAAAAATTGGAGAAACATACCCACTCACATGAAACACAATTTCTTTATACACATGCAATACATCATTTTTACTCTTTCGATACAGCTTGTTACATCTCAGGTAAGCTCACTGATACATGTCTCAGTTGACTCTTTTCTCACCACATCTACTATTATTATTCTGCAAAGGGCAACCAAGGATAGTGTTACTATTAGTTTCTACATAGTTCTCCCCTATATATTATATTCACCTTAGGAGCATGGAATTGCGAGGCGTGGCTTGCAGCTCTATGGAGTAGACGCTCATACATAGAGCTCCGGTGCCTAATTAAGCGACGAGGGTACTATAGTCTTTTTTTAAGACTGGAACCCACTTCAAAGTCGGTCCACAAGCATATATAATCACTGTGGACATCCAGACTAAATTTAAAGCAGATCTACAGGAGGATTCTCACAAAGAAGCCTGGGACCGGACCTGGACCTTCAGCTTGGGCGCCATTTCTCCCCCCTGGTGAGTGTTACTCACACTTCCCACTCTCCTCCATCCTCCCAAGAGACTGGCAGATTGCAACCGGAGGGAGAGACCAGCTACCAGCCTCACCGCACATACCTGCTAACCCCCTTCCCCCTCTGGACTCGTGCGGGCTCCCCGGTCTGTCACCGGTGGGAAGAGTTAGACAGACGGCGGTCTGCTGGGACTTGCTCCTGCGGAGGAGGAGGTGAGGGAGCTCCTTCTACCATCCTCGCCCCTGCAGTGGCCCTAGGCACCCGCGGTCTGGTCCGGTGTGCGGCGGCCGAAGACACGAACCAAGAGGCCCCCACCCCCCTGGGTCGGTGCAGGCTTCCCGGCCGACCACCGGAGAGAAGAGTCTGCCGGGACTTACTCCTGCGACAGTGAGGGTGAAACCCCTTGCCTCATCCTCACCCCTGCGGTGGCCCTGGACTACTAACCTCACCGCACATACCTGTTAGCCCCCCCCCCTCTCTGGATCGGTGCGGGCTCCTCGGTCTGTCACCGGAGAGAGGAGCCAGATGAACGGAGGTCTGCTGGGGCTTGCTCCTGTGGCGGGAGAGTGAGGAAGCTCCTTGCCTCATCCTCACACCTGTGGTAGCACTGAGTACCCGCGGTGCTGCTGGAGGGCAACTGAAAATCACCGGAGGGACTATTTTCCTCCCGGAGGGTGAGGAGCACGTGGGCGGAGGGATACTAAGAAACAAGCCCTCAGATCAAGAAGCTCCGGCAGAATATCTGTGAAGCCCAGTGACATCACATGCATTAAAGGGCACCAGCAGGGTTGTGGCACATAACCTGCTCTGCCCAGAAATTAGCCCAGAAGCTGCACAGCTAGGTTTTGTAATTACTAAATCTAATCGTTTAAAGAAGCTGCAGAACATTCCTCAGACTAATAAACTCCAGTTCCATCTCCATCTCATCATCCTCCCCCTCTTCCTACACAGATGAAGGTCGGACACGGAGGCCTCAAAGATCACAAGCACTGCTGAAGTGGCCTTCTGATCATCTACAGGCAACACAACTTTAAGAGAGGTAAATCACAACTTTCCAACACTAATAGCTACACAAAACCTTGAGACACAGTACTATACCTATACCAACCACAAGGGGATCCTAAAACATTACAAAAACTAAAACGCTGTATGATAACCCCTTAACTACTAGATGACAGCCTGACAATAATTGATTGTCCTATTTCTGTAACTGTTCTGTCATAAAACACAGACTTAGTTCCATCAGCTTTACAGATCTACAAAAATAGAGAGTGTCTACAACTAGTAACCAATTAGGATAATTGATTAATATATATTAATTAATTAGACACATTCTAAACAACATACCTGCTTGACCACTTTTGTGCACAACTCTTTGGGTCACCCCCTGGATTAACCTACAAATCATATACTACAGTGACAACTTTGCACAAAGGACTATCACCATCGACATAGAACCACATCCCACACTAAAGGATTCTACTTAGTGACTTAACCTTATAAAGCCACTCTCGACTACGTTTGACCAGATATAAATATAAGATAATACTATACCACCATGCCCACAAAATCTAAATTAAGCTCAACCACTCAAGGGATTGAGGCCGCGGGAGACCTACAAAAGTCCCCCTTGAAAAGTAGACTACCAACTCCACCCCAAACCTCACAATCCATCAAAAAATACAAAAATAAAGAGGAAAATCAATCTCTTAAAGATCATAGAACAAAAGAGTGGGCATCCTCACTTGAAGATGTAGAAGAAACCTCTATGAATGAAACACCCTACTCATCATCAAAACGGAAAGAAATGAGTACCCCTTCGAAAATCTTTCCGGGTCCTACTTTAACGGCAGACATAGCAGAAACAAATCAAGACCAAAACACTAAGAGTCCTGCAAGGCAGAAACAAAAAACAGATAATTCAGAACTAGAACTCCTTTTCCCCCCAAACCAACCATTGGACAAAAACTTTATGGTAAACCTATTCTCATCTTTTCAGTCCAAAATTGAGGGTAATATGAAAACACATCTAGGAGAAATAAAATCAACAGTTGCCACTATGGTTAAGAGAATTGACGACCATGACCACTCCATAACTAAACTTACGACAGCCTCCATCACAGTCAAGAAAGAACAACACATAATGAAAGAGGAAATTACATACCTCAGAAACAAATTAATAGATAAGGAAGATAGAGATCGAAGAGTTAATCTGAAATTTAGAGGTGTCCCGGAGACAGTTAAGGACTCTGACCTACCAGAATATATCAAAAACCTAGCTAAAACAACAATTCCAGGCAAACATGAACTAGAATACTCCATTGAGAGAGCTCATAGGCTCCCTAAACCAACAAGACTACCTGACGACATACCTAGAGATGTTATTGCGAAATTCTCGTTTTTTTCTACCAAAGACCAAATAAACGAATATCTAAAGAAAAGCAAATCCCTACCAGCTCCATACCACTCCATCAAAGTCTTCCTAGACTTCTCGAAAGAGACGCTTACCAAGAGAAGGACACTCAGACCAGTCACGGAGGTCCTGAGAAACAATCACATTTTGTACAGATGGAGTCATCCCTCTTCTGACGTCATCTTTTCCCACAAAAACAAAACCTACAATATTGAAGAAGTCGAAAATGGACTTAAAACTTTAAAAAACCTCCGAATTGGAGATCAAGGATGATCACGACCAGGAAATTATAGACTTTGACAATAACTATTAATTGGCACCATAGCCGAAACTTTAGCCCGAGGAAGTATTCCAACGGTTCTGTTGAACCCTTCCACGAAGAACAAGTTGTTGAGTTTCACGTTTGACATTACGTTTATAAGATTGAATTTTGCTACACACGTTCTGTAACAAACACAAACCCAACTAGTCCATCCTTCCCAAACTTTCCTACCACCTCCCATTCACTGCAGAGTCGTACCAACCCTACCTATCAAATTTGAATTTACAAGTCATGTCCCACAATTACCTTTCACTTAACACAAATGGGCTTAACTCCCCACAGAAGCGTTTTTACGTGTGGAAAGAGCTCAAACGGCACAATATAGATGTTGCGGGCCTCCAAGAAACCAGATTTAGCATTGACAAAACACCAAAATTCTCAAACCCACTCTACCCACATATCTTCTTATCATCAAATAAGAAAAAGAAGTCAGGAGTAGCCATATTAATAAAAGAGACAATTAAATTTGAAAAAAAAGAGATTATATCAGATCCAGAAGGCAGATTCATTATACTCAAATGTTTATTAGACAATGCCATGCATACATTGGTAAATGTATACGCACCTAACTCAGGTCAGATTACATTTCTTAAAAAACTTCTGCGCACTGTTAGAGAAGTACAGGAGGGTGCCCTATACATGTTCGGAGATTACAATGCAGTTCCAAACCCCTTGCTTGACTCATCTAATAAAAATAGAAATACGAACACCCAACTAGACCCAGTAATGAAACAGGAGGAATTATTTGACGCATTTCGTTGCCTTAATACTTCCTCAATTGAGTACACTCATTTCTCGAATGTTCACAAGTCATTAGCCCGAATAGATTTGATTCTCACAGACATCAACTCTCTCAGACTTATTAAGACAGTAACCATACTCCCGAGGTCATGGTCAGACCACTCTCCCATTCTTTTTAAAACATCACTGGGTCCATCTCACAACCATCAAAGAGTTTGGAGAGCAAACTCTTTCCTTTTCCTACATCAAAGATACAAAACAGAAATAGAAAATTCCTTAAAACTATATTTCTCTGAAAACGACTTAGGGGAGACAACAATTTCTAATGTATGGTCTGCACACAAAGCAGTTATTAGAGGACTTTTAATCCAACTAAATGCAAAACATAAAAAAACTTTAACTGCAGCCACAGAGAACATAATCAAACAGATAAAAGATCTTGAAAACTCTGTCTCAACATACCCTTCTGACTCAACCATGAAAGAGATTCTTAAATTAAGAATAGAGCTCAAGTCCTTACTAGTCTCAGATTATGACAGAATTACCCGCCTATCCAAATCCAACTTCTATGTCTTATCAAACAAACCAAATAAGTTATTTGCAAAACTTATAAAAACCCGTAGAATCAAAACTACGATTTCCCAAATAAAAAATAAACACAACATTTTACAAAAACTTCCAAAAGACATCTCAGATACCTTTACTGAATATTACAAATCCCTATATAATTTAAACCAAACCAATTCTGAACAAACTCCCACATTCAAGAAGACTAATGCATTTCTTGACTCTATTGAACTTCCCTTACTTACCAAAGAAGACCTAGACTACATAAACTCTCCATTCACTGAAGATGACATCATAAGCACTATAAAGAACCTTAAAAAACTCAAATCCCCTGGCCCAGACGGATTGCAAAACGAGTACTATATTACATACCAAAAAACACTAGCACCATACCTGACTAGACTTTTAAACGACCTAACTAATCCCAAATCGCAACCCTCTAAAGAACTACTTCAAGCTACAATAACACTAATACCAAAAAATAAAGGTGACCCGGATAATGTGTCTAATTTTCGCCCCATTTCACTTCTGAACTCAGATCTTAAAATATTAACTAAAACAATCAACACGAGACTACAAAAAATCATCCCAAAATTGATCCACAGCGATCAGGTAGGATTCATCAAGAACAGAGGTTCTACCGACGCCACAAGACGCACCATTAATTTACTCTCCCATATTGAAAGACACAAGGTTCCAGCTCTCTTAATCTCAATCGATGCCGAAAAGGCGTTCGACAGAGTCAACTGGAGCTTTCTGTTCGAAACCTTAACTAAATTTGGCTTCAAAGGCAACATAGTACAAGTACTCAAATCACTTTACTCCACACCAACGGCAAACATTATGATCAACAATACCCTTTCTAACACATTTCCCCTTTCTAATGGAACCAGACAGGGTTGCCCCCTTTCTCCAACGCTATTTGATCTCTACATAGAACCCCTGGCTGAGAAAATCCGCATGAATAATCTCATAAAAGGCATCCACACCAAATCTAGAGAGTACAAAATAAGTTTGTTTGCTGACGATGTCCTATTATCCCTCTCTGACCCCGTCAATTCCTTAAGAAACCTATTCACCACCATTGAGGAATTTTCCGCAGTTTCATCTTATAAAATCAACTTAAACAAAACTCAGATTTTATACTATAACCTGGATCCTGAGACACTGGCCATAATTAAAAACGAATACAGTCTAAATTGGGACAGGAAAGACTTAGACTTCTTAGGTATAAAGATCACTCCACATACGACAACAATTATGGACCAAAACCTTGCCACACTAGTTGCAATAATTCAAAAAGACCTCACCCACATCGTTAAAACAGACCTATCTTGGCTTGGGAAAATCGAAGCATATAAGATGTTCATCCTACCCAAGGTTTTATATATTTTCCGCTCCCTCACAATCCCAATTAAAAAATCCTGGATAAAGAAACTACAGTCACAAATAACATCCTTTGTATGGGGACAAAAGAAGCCAAGAGTGGCTAGGACAACACTAGAGAAGAGTAGGACCAACGGTGGACTAGCCATACCAAATATTGAAGCATACTACAATGCTACTGTAATCGTTTTAAGCAAAACTTGGTGGGATGAATCACCGAAGCCCAGCTGGTTATATCTGGAAGAAGCAAGACTTCCGAAACACAAACTTAATTTACTTTTGCTCTCATACCTCTGTGACAAATCAAAAAAACTCCCTAAAGAACTTACTATCAAAGCTACAATACAGGCGTGGAAACTACTTAATACAAAAACATCAGAGAGTTCTTCGGCCTCCATCATTGACTGGATCTCAATTGACATACTGACACTGCTGATCCCATCCCTTAATATAACTCCATGGAAAAAAAAAGGAATTAAATATCTATCTGACATCCTTGACAGACCTAACTGCCCTATCTCCTTTGCCCAACTGAAGCACAAATTTTCTCTCCAAGACACAGATCTCCAAATATGGGAAAAAATAAACTCCTATATAGCCAAAAAATCCCCGAACTTCCAACTCCAACTATCTATTACACACCTATTTAAATTTCATCACAGTCCTATTTTCTGGACCACCAAAAATATCTACAAAGAAATTAACCAAGATCTTACACTAAATAAAACCTCTAATCTGACAGCATGGGAAAAGGAATTGAGAATCTCTATTGATACAGAGACCATGAGTCAAACTCTTTTAAATCTACCGAAAATGATTCCCTGCTCAACCTTACTAGAGACTCATTACAAATCACTTACAAGGTGGTACTTTACTCCCCAGCGCTTACACCTAATGAAAGAAGATAACTCCCCGCTCTGTTGGAGGTGCAACCGAGAAGTTGGTACAATTTCACACATTTTCTGGTTCTGCAAAGACTTGAACGCTTTTTTGAACAAAGTTCAGCTCCTCATATATGATCTCACATACAATTCTCTAACTCTAACTCCAGAGCTCATTACTCTCCTGATAGGTACAGAACAAATCCCCTCGCAATACAGACCTATCATAATCCACATTATATTAACTGCAAAAACTTTAATAGCCTCATTATGGAGAAGCACTGATGGCCCATCATTCCCAATTCTTCTGGAAAAAATTGCTTCACACAATTCTCACGAACTTGCTCTCGCGTTGAGACAAACAAACATAGCTAAATTCTACAAGAAATGGGACCCATGGAACAGAATTTTTTCCAGTGTCCAAGCTTCGAACACACACCTATAGAGGACTTGAACCCTACCTGATTTCTTAAATTGATAGACTCTGCTTCTTTTCCCCCTCTTTTCCCTTCCCCCCCTCCCTTCTTATCTCACCTATCCTCCCCTCCCCCCCTTCCCTCCTTATTTTTACCTTACTCTATAAGTTTTAGATTATAATAGAATTGTTTCTTCATTCTTCTAATACAATCAATGAAAACTCTTCAAGTAACCATCTCTTAAATTAGAGTTATTGACAAGATCTACCAAATGAAGGAAGAATGTATCAATCAAATGATTTAATATGTGTTATGTTTAACCTTGTTAATAGATACACGTGCTATAAATGCATACTCTTATTTTGTTCATGTTTAACAAATAAAAATATTTGAGAACAAGGAGCATGGAATTGCGTCCCTATAAACATCTAATAAAAATACATTAGATCCGTGCGGAAATTTAAACCTTCGGGGAAGCGAGCATTCAGCGCTAGAATCCACCGCGCTTCCTGACATAACACTGCTCGCTCCCAGTCTCCGCCCCTTACTGGTCTGGGCACCCTATGTATGCCCTTCACTAGAAGGGACTCCATAGCCCCTCCATGGACTTCTAAAAAATGTTTAGATAGTCCTGAAATATTACGACGGCTCGATGCATTATTAGGGTTCGCAGCTGTAACATGTTCACTGATGCGCTTTTTTAGGGACCCCGTAGTGCACCCCACGTAGTATTTCTGGCAGCTTGTACATGTCGCCATATACACTACGTGATGCGTATTGCAATTTATATACGCTCTGATTTTATAGCTCTTCCCAGTTACTGAATTAACAAAACTGTCAGTCCTGTCTATATGGCGGCATAGATTGCATTTATTCCTCCACATCTATATGATCCTACATGCTTCAACCAAGTGGGGGTTCTCGGTTCACTTAAGAACATGCTAGGTGAGAGCATGTTCCCCAAGGTCCTAGACCTCCTAGGCACACACCTGTACCCTTCGCTCAAGATTTTAGATAACTTTTCGTCCTGATATAACATGGGCACATATTTTTTGATAATAGCCACAATGTCATAATAATCCTGACTAAAGTTAGTAGAGAAAGTTGGAATGGTAGATTTTTTACTTTTTTGACTATTTTGTCAGGAAATGTTATTTACATGGGATTCTTCTTCTACATTATCAAGTAGGGACTCCCTTGTTCTTTTCTTTACCATATTGTGCGCTCGCTCAATCATCCAGGTCTTATATCCCCGATTTTTTAGGCGTCGACTTATTCTCTGGTTTTCCATATCCAGAGAGAAAGAAGTTGAGCAAGACCTCTTTGCCCGTACAAATTCTCCAACTGGGAGATTTCGCACCACATGATGTGGATGGCAGCTCTCCGCATGCAGCAGCGAATTACCGCTAATGCTTTTGCGGTACAGCTCTGTGTGTATGATACCTGATGGAAAATGTCCCTCCAACACCACATCCAAATATACGGCTCTGCTCCCATGTATTTCATGCGTAAATTTCAAATTCCAGGTATTATTAATATATGAGATAAATTGACTAATCTTCTCCTCCTGTGGGGGAGGAGGTACACCGACAAGACCTCTCCAGATCATAATGACATCGTCCAGATACCTCCCCCACCACACGATATCATTCAAAAAAGGATTAGAAGTATTGAATATAAAACTGGTCTCCCATGCACCCATATATATATTAGCAAGAGCTTGGGAGAAACTAGCCCCCATGGGGCAGCCGCATACTTGGATGAAGAAGCTTGTGTCAAATTTGAAGACATTTGTACTCAATAGATGTTTAATACACATTATGATGAAGATATTAGTGTCACGTGTGTAAAAGTTAGATTTTGTGAGGATCTCCGATGTTATCTGTAACACTAATGAATGCGGTATACAAGTGTAACATCACTTGTCACCCACATATAACCATCCTCCCACCTCATGTTCCTCACCGTAGATAGTAAATGCTTAGTATCTTTAATAAACCCCGGGCAGCTTTTAACACTAGAACTACTGCACTCGTGACACCTACATAGAAATACAGAGTGTGAAGTAGTCAAAATGACTACCTCAGTAGTTCTAGTGTTAACCAATGGTTGCAATTTACAATCAACCCATTGTGATAATTTTTCATTAACCGACCCAATTCCAGCCACAATGGGCCGGAATGGAGGGGGGAAGCATTGTTTGTGTATTTTAGGGAAGGCATGGAACAGTGGGCACACTGGATTTTCCTCATATAGTTGTTCAGACAATTTCTCACTTATCACTCCCAAACTAAACCCTTCAGACAACAAAACCCGTAAGTCATTCTGTATTTTCGGAGTCGGATCTGCAGACAAAAGGCGGTAGGTCTCCGTATCCAACAGCATACCCATCAATTCTTTGTAATATAACTGGCTGTCTAAGATCACGACCGTGCCGCCCTTGTCTGCTGGTCTCACAATAACATGTTTGTTATATTGTAAATCCCACAGAGCCTGTTTTTCCAGACCCGTGAGATTTTGATCTTTTCTTCTCGCCACGACAGCACCCACATGAGAGAGGGGATCTGCCCACCAGGACAGGAAACCTACAGATAAAAAGGGGCGGTCCCCCTCGCTCCCTCAGTTTGGTTTCCTGTCCTGATGGGAACCTGCAGCAAAAGCTTACCTGGGTTCAATCAGCCTCTGTGCGGTATCTTTGAGAACGGCAGGGCCTGGAACTCCAGAAGCAGCGTCGGGAAGTCCGGTTTCCGGCTCTCCCCTCGTCTGTCTGGGATGTCACGTCAGCGTTGGATCTCCACCCTGACTCGTGGGAGCGCGGTGCAGTATGGGCAAGCTGCATTCATCCACGGTGGTCACCAGAATGGGGCGGCCGGGAGGCCCGGAGGTATGTGTGTACCGGGTTCTTTCTGGCTGGCTCCGGCGGTAGCAGCGCCTGCACTTCCTGGGGGGCTGGTGCCCTATGGCGCGGACATTTTGCCGCCATTTCTCGGGGGATGGGGGCCATGCCCGGTGGTGGGCGGGTCCGTGTCTCCCGGTGGTGGGGTGGGGTGTCGGCGCGGTGGGGTCCGGGGTCTCTCTGGGAGTGTGGGGAGACTGCGGCCGCGGCGGTCGGCCGCCTTCTGATCACTGCGCCGGCTTCCGGGTTGCCGGCGCCTGCGCAGTAGCTTCAAAGCGCTCCTGACCCGGAAGTAGTGCGGCTTTGCTTCCGGGCGGCCGGGGAGGTGGCCCCAGCACGGGATGTGAAAGGCAGATCGGCAGGGGCGCTGGCGGTGTACAGATCCCTGTGATGTCTTCTCCTGGGGCAGGGGGGCTGCAGCAGCCTGACACTGACTTGCAGCCATCCAGCAAGACTCGTGGTGGCAGTGGGCGCAGCAAGGAGGCTGGGTCTGCTGACAGAAGTGACCGGAATAAGACTGGTCCACCATCACAGGCTGGTCCTCCACCTCCTGAACCGGTCAGTATGCACAGCTTCACGGGGTGAGTGTGTTCTCTGCTCCTCTGCTGATCCCCTCCCTTTCTATTTCTCTTAGGCTAAGAAGGGCAAAAAACTGAAGCATAAAGAATGCGCTCTGTGTACGCAGCCCCTTCCTGAGACATATATGAAGCGTCTGTGTCAGGCCTGTATAACTCAGACTTTGCAGGAGGAATCCTCTGTTAAAACGGCTGACATTCGCTCTATGATCCGGGAGGAGTTATTGTCCTTTAGTGAGGTGGCTCATTCTCGGCCTGGTTCCTCCAGGGCTAGGAAGCCGGTTTCCCCTAGTGGGTACTCTCCGGACGGCAGCCCGGTTAGATCTCAGGGTGTCTTCGGGTCCCCGTCGGCCTCTCCTGCCTCTTCTTCTTCCTCATCAGATGATGAGGGAAAGTCCTGTTTCCCCTTGGACAGTGTGGACAACCTTGTCAAGTCCATTCGCCACACTATGGAAGTGCCGGATTCTAGGGAGTCTCGTTCAGCGCAGGATATCATGTTCACCGGCCTCTCGGAAAAGAGGAGACGAGCTATTCCTGTGGTGGCGGCTCTCAAAGATCTGGTGTATCGGGAGTGGGATAAGCAGGACAGATGTGGGGCTCTTCCTTCTTCTTCCAAGCGGAGGTATCCCTTCGATGATGAGGACTTAGCTACATGGTCCAAAGTCCCGAAGGTGGATGCTGCTGTCGCCTCCACGTCTAAGCGTTCCACCCTCCGGTGGAAGATGCGGGGTTGCTGGCAGATCCGCTGGACCGAAAAGCCGAGATGTTACTTAAGCGGTCCTGGGAATCTTGCACGGGGGCCTTTAAACCCGCTATTTCGGCTACATGTACTGCCAGGTCCCTGTTGGTCTGGGTTGATCAGCTTGAGGATCAGATTAAGTCGGGGGTTCCCAGGGAGCAGTTACTGTCGTCTCTTCCATTGATTCGTGGGGCCTCGGCTTATTTAGCGGATTTGTCTGCTGATTCCTTGCGCCTGGCGGCTTGGTCCGCAGGCCTGACCAACTCGGCTCGTCGGGCCCTGTGGCTTAAGGGGTGGAAGGGCGATTCTCAGTCCAAATCCAAGTTGTGTACGCTCCCCTTCCGTGGTGAGTACCTCTTCGGTCCTGAATTGGATGATATTCTGGCTAAGGCAGTTGACCGTAAGAGGGGGTTCCCTAATCCTCCTGTTCCATCTTATAGGAGAGCCTTCAGGAGACGTCCGTTCGGACAGAAGAGGTCGTATAGGGAAAAATGGGAGCGTTGGGAGCCCAAGGAGGGTAAACAACGGGGTGCCCTGTTTGGGGGGTCCTCCTTCAAACCTGGTAAAAAGTACCGTTAGGTCGGATCTCCCGGTGGGGGGTAGGTTGTCGGCCTTCTCCGATCGCTGGGCAGATATATCCTCTAGCCCCTGGATTCTGAGGTTGATTACCTCTGGTCTTACTCTAGACTTTGCCCGTTCCCCTCCAGATTCGTTTATACTTACCTCTCCTCCGTCGCATCATCAGCGTGCCCTGATACTGGAGATTCAGTCCCTGTTGTCTAAACGCGTTCTTGTTGAGGTTCCGGTGGGCCAGGAAGGAAAGGGGTTTTACTCCCCCTTGTTCCTTGTGTCTAAACCAGATGGTTCCTTTCGGACCATTATTAATTTGAAGAAGTTAAATTCCTTCCTGGCGTTCCGGTCCTTCAAAATGGAATCTATTAATTCCACGATTAAATTATTGTTCCCTAGATGCTTCATGGTGGTCCTGGACCTCAAGGATGCCTACTATCATATCGCCATCCACGTTGATTACCAGCAGTTTCTGCGGGTGGCGGTCGTCTGGGAGGGTCAGACTCGACATTTCCAATTTGCAGCAATGCCTTTTGGTCTTTCAATGGCTCCTCGTGTCTTCACCAAAGTAATATCCGAGGTGATGGCTTTTTTGCGGCACCAGGACACGCTCATTGTGCCGTATTTGGATGACTTTTTGATAGTGGGTAACTCCTTTGAACAGTGTCAGTCCCGTGTGGTTAATGTCATCTCATCTTTGCAGGACTTGGGCTGGATCATCAACAGGGGGAAGTCCAGACTGACTCCCATGACTCGTCAATCTTTTCTGGGTCTCCTTCTGGACTCTGTAAGTCAGCTCTGCCTCCTTCCGGATGACAAGATATCTCATATCAGGACTAGGGTCAGTCAGGTTATTGCTCACCCTTCCCTGTTATTGCGTGAGGCCATGTCCCTGTTGGGTTCCCTTTCGTCTTGCATTCCGGCGGTTCAGTGGGCGCAGTTTCATACACGGCCATTGCAACAGGCGGTTTTGCTGGCGGAGGTTGCCTTGCAGGGTCGGCTTCAAGGTCGTCTTACCCTGCCCCTGGATGCTGTGGAGTCCCTTGCCTGGTGGGTGGACCCGCGTCACCTTTCAAAGGGGGTTCCCTGGGTGATTCGGCCTTCTCAAGTCCTTCTGACCGATGCCAGTCCGGACGGGTGGGGGGCTCACCTGGGGGCCTGTTTAGCTCAGGGACGTTGGTCAGTAGAGGAGTGTTCCGATTCTTCCAACTTACGTGAATTAAAGGCTATCCTCCTTGCTCTACGTCATTTTCTTCCGCAGCTGCGGGGCTCGCACGTTCGGATCTTGTCAGACAACACCACTTCGGTGGCGTATATCAACAAGCAGGGAGGTACTCAATCCCGGACGCTGCTGTCTACTGCGGTGGCTATCCTCGACCTGGCGGAGGCCAACCTATTGTCCCTCTCGGCACTACATATCCGGGGCGTCGACAACTCCACAGCAGACTTTCTGAGTCGCCATACCCTCCATCAGGGCGAATGGGCCCTCTGCCGTCAGACCTTCCGGAAGATAGTTGCCTTGTGGGGTCTTCCAGACATCGACTTGTTTGCAACCAGGGCCAACAGGCAAGTCCGCCGGTTTGCTTCCCTGGATTTAACCGACGATCCAGAGTTGGTGGATTCCCTCCAGTTCCCTTGGACCTTTCAACTAGCTTATGCGTTCCCTCCAATGAACTTGCTTCCTGTTGTGATCAGGAAGATCCGGGACGACAGAGCACGGGTGATTCTCATTGCCCCGTTTTGGCCCAGGAGGCCGTGGTTTTCATGGCTCAGAGCCATGTCTGTGTCCGATCCGTGGCTTCTTCCTTCAGTTCCGGGTCTGCTCTCTCAGGGTCCGTGCCGTCATCCTCGGGTGAAGGGCCTCCACTTGACGGCCTGGAACTTGAAAGGAGCTTATTGACGTTGCGGGGCTTTTCAGAGCAGCTTATTTCCACCCTTCTCTTAAGTAGGAAGGAGGTTACGACAAAGATTTATGGTAGAGTCTGGCGGAAGTTCCTTCAGTTCCATACTGCTCCTTTTTCTCCGATTGTTCCCATCCATTCTATTCTGGAGTTTCTTCAGAAGGGTCGGGAGTTGGGTCTTTCAGTTAATACCCTTAAGGTCCATGTTTCTGCCTTAGGGGCATTATATGGTTCAGATGTCGCAGGGAACAGATGGGTGTCGCGGTTTATTGCAGCTTGTGAGCGTAGCACCCCGGTCCATATTCCTCGGGTGGCCCCGTGGGATTTGGATTTGGTCCTGGACGCCCTTACAGGGCCCCCCTTTGAACCTCTTGAGGCAGCCTCCCTTAGGTCCCTGTCTCTCAAGACTGCTCTGCTAGTTGCCCTCACTTCAGCTAGGCGGGTGGGTGATCTACAGGCTTTGTCTATTGATCCTCCTTTTCTGTCCATCCTGCCAGATAGGCTGGTCTTGAAACTGGATCCTTCCTACCTCCCTAAGGTCGCATCCCGGTTTCATCGGAGTCAGGAGATTTTCCTCCCTTCCTTTTTTCCTCATCCTACTTCTCCGGAGGAACAGAGGTTCCATACTCTAGATGTCAGGAGATTAGTCTTACACTACCTGGATAGGACTAGCGCTTCTCGGCAGAGTAGGGCTCTGTTTGTGTCCTTTCAGGGTCCACGCAGGGGGTTTGCCGTTTCTAAGAGCACCTTGTCTAGATGGATCCGGGATGCCATCTGCTTGGCTTACTCGGTGCTGGGACGCACTCCTCCGGAGGGTGTGCGTGCTCATTCGGCTAGGGCCATGGCTTCTTCACGGGCTGAACGCGCTGAGGTCTCCATTGACTCTATTTGTAAGGCTGCGACTTGGTCGTCCCCTTCTACCTTTTATAAACACTATCGCTTGAATTTGTCTTCTGACTCTGACTTGTCTTTTGGGAGATCTGTCCTCAGCACTGTTGTCCCACCCTAGTCTTGCTCTCTGCAATTCTCTCATGTGGGTGCTGTCGTGGCGAGAAGAAAAGACATGATTACTTACAGGTAATTGTGTTTTATGGAGTCCACGACAGCACCCACTCACTTCCCTCCCTTTTCACGATTTTGTGTGTGATTTGCTCCACTGGCATTGTACGGGGGTTGTTGGGTTGTACTTGTTCTGTGTATTGTGAGATTTGTTGTGCTTCTCTTAACTTGGCGGTTCCTCTCATGCTCTGTAAACAAACTGAGGGAGCGAGGGGACCGCCCCTTTTTATCTGTAGGTTTCCTGTCCTGGTGGGCGGATCCCCTCTCTCATGTGGGTGCTGTCGTGGACTCCATAAAAACACAATTACCGGTAAGTAATCATGTCTTTCACTGACCGATTGGTCAGCAGATCCCGAATTTCTCGTTCAATAGCAACCTGAAAAGAATCCATAACAGGACATCTAGACATTAGAGGATAAGAATCAGGATTAGGGATACGTAATTGTTCTTCTTCTAAATTACTCACTGCAGGAATAATGTCATTATTTTCAATTCCCAATGCATTCAGATCTATCATTGCTACATGTTCCTGCAATGAAGTGGATAACGCAGGAGTGCACAACACCACCTGAATAAGGGATGTCGTATTCCCCTGCGTCCTCCCCTCCACATGATTTTCCTCATAAAAATGACGTTTTACAGTGAGCAATCTAATAAATTTATATCACGCAATGTATTGAAAAAATCCCCCCTACATGAAGGTACAAATTTAAGTCCCTTAAGTTTTACCTGATATTGCACCTCCGTGAGAACACCTGCAGATAAATTAATCACAGAAAAGTCCTCTCCTGAAAAAGGAATGTCCTTTATCGTCTCCTCTTCTTGCGTAGAGAGTAGGGATGACCTCTGCCTGTGGCGCCTCCCTCCCCTCTTCCTCCGGCGTTTTTTGACGGTTGCCAATGTTGGTAATGTCTATTTGAATCCGTCGACACTCCTGATCTTATTGAAGCTGGTGACGTTGTGGATTGATCAGTCACCTCCGGAGTGGAAAAAGTCACATGAGGTGTGTGGCTACCATCCTCCTTCCTTTTTAGGATAGACTTAGGGCCCCTTTACACACGGCTACATTTGTAGCTTGTCACCAGGTAACTTACTGGTCGCAGTGAAATCATGGATACATGGTTCTATCTTGTTGCTGTGTACAAATGGAATCATGTATCCATGATTTCACTGCAACCAGTAAGTTACCTGGTGACAAGCTACAAATGTAGCCGTGTGTAAAGGTACCCTTAGGTTGTGCTGGAGTAAATCTCCGCCACTCATACACCACATTATCAGTATAATCTTTGCAATCTCTGACAAATTTTTTCCGCTTGATCTCCGTAATGGAGGACTCCATATCATTCACTTTCTGATTTAAACGTCTATTAAATCCTTCGTAGTCAGGATGTTTATCAAACTTCTTAAGTGACTCCTCATACTCCTTAATAGATATCTCCAGAGATTTTAATTTTTCTGCTTCCTCCTCCACAATTAGAGACATGAGTTTCATGGAACATTCAGACAATATAGCATTCCATTTTTCTGTGAAGGAGTCACCAAATTGTGTAGTAGCAATTTTTCTGACTCGTAGACCCCTCGGTATCATTTTATGGTCTATGTATTTTTCAAGTGTTATGGAATCCCACCACGTTTTTAGATGACTGATCGTGGCTTTTTCTAGGTTGGAAAAAAGTTCTCTCATGTCCAGTATGCCACAGCCAGGACCAGCACCTGTATCCTTAGAGAATAAGTCAGCAGCTTTTTTACATCTCTGTGCATTATGTAACGCAAAATTGCTTGTCTCAGCCTCCATCTTGGATAATCAATAATAATAATGGAGCCCAGGAGCTTGAAACCACAATCAAGGCTTAGTATAAGGGAAGGGAAAAGGGGGTATTTTGCTCACCACAGCTTCCAGAGGCTGTTAGTGCTCGAAGTAATGGCTGGTTCCCATTCACTTGAACAAATATTGAAGGAACTCCGGCACCAGACTTGTTGCAGTTAAAATTCCAGATGCAACTAAGGGATTGGGCCTAAGTAAGATTCATGGTGAAAATAGCTAGGCCCTTGCTTTCCTTTAAAAGAAACTCCAGAACTTTTTCCCTATTGCACAGCTTTATAGACAAAAAGATTTCAAATATCTACGGTTGTGCTTGGGACTGAGTCAAAGTTTTAATATTCTGTTACTAAGGGCATGAGCCTAAGTAAGACTCATGGCGAAAAAAGCTTGCCCTTGCTTACCTTTAAAAGATACTCAAGAACTTTTTCCCTATTGCACAGCTTTATAAACAAAAAGATTTGAAATATCTACGGTTGTGCTTGGGACTGAGTCAAAGTTTTAATATTCTGTTACTAAGGGCATGAGCCTAAGTAAGATTCATGATGAAAATAGGTTGCCCTTGCTTTCATTTAAAGGAAACTCTAGAACCTTTTCCCCATTGCACAGCTTTATGGACAAAAAGATTTCAAATATCTACGGTTGTGCTTGGGACTGAGTCAAAGTTTTAATATTCTGTTACTAAGGGCATGAGCCTAAGTAAGACTCATGGCGAAAATAGCTTGCCCTTGCTTTACTTTAAAAGATACTCAAGAACTTTTTGCCTATTGCACAGCCTCATAGACAAAAAGATTTGAAATATCTACAGTTGTGCTTGGGACTGAATCAAAATTTTAATATTCTGATACTAAGGGCATGAGCCCAAGTAAGACTCATGGCGAAAATAGCTTGCCCTTGCTTTACTTTAAAAAGCACTCAAGAACTTTTTCCCTACTGCACAGCCTTATGGACAAAAAGATTTGAAATATCTATGGTTGTGCTTGGGACTTAGTCAGAGTTTTAATATTCTGTTAACTAAGGGCATTAGCGCAAGTAAGACTCATGGCGAAAATAGCTTGCCCTTGCTTTCCTTTAAGGCCTCTTGCACTTGCACACTAGTTGCGGTGCTGCGGAGTTAATTGCGGCTGTCAGTGCGGAGTCTATTGCGGACGCTATTGCAGTCTATTGCGGACTGCATTGCGGATCCCATTGAAGATACTCTCATGTGGCTGCCTCTGCTGAGGTCACTTCCTTCTTTTCCTGGTTTCCACGGAGATCAGATTAACACAAATTCATCAGTGACACACAGAAACTCAAGTGTATATAACAAAGTGTTAACTTTATTTTTAAAATTGGGTCACAGTATTAACTTTTTTGGAAAAAACGGTTTAAAGTGCACAAACCTGAGTTTAATACACCGAGAAACCGAGATTAATATATTAATATGTTTGCTCCGAACGTTGCACCCGGTCTTATTTTCAGGGGGGAGGCATACCCTCACAGGGGCATACACTCACAGTACGGTGGCTCAGTGGTTAGCACTGTATACAGTGGCTCAGTGGTTAGCACTGTATACGGTGGCTCACTGGCTAGCACTGTACATGGTGGCTCAGTGGTTAGCACTATATACGGTGGCTCAGTGGTTAGCACTGTATACGGTGGCTCAGTGGTTAGCACTGTATACGGTGGTTCAGTGGTTAGCACTGTATATGGTGGCTCAGTGGTTAGCACTGTATACGGTGGCTCAGTGGTTAGCACTGTATGGTGGGCTCAGTGGTTAGCACTGTATGGTGGCTCAGTGGTTAGCACTGTATATGGTGGCTCAGTGGTTAGCATTGTATGGTGGCTCAGTGGTTAGCAAAGTATGATGGCTCAGTGGTTAGCAGCACAGTATATGGTGGGCAGGCTGTTAGACCAGGATGAAGGCTGGGGGGTTGAGCACAGGAGGACGGAGGCTGGAGGGGTGAGGGCAGGAGGACGGAGGCTGGAGGGTTGAGGGCAGGAGGACGGAGGCTGGAGGGGTGAGGGCAGGAGGACGGAGGCTGGAGGGGTGAGGGCAGGAGGACGGAGGCTGGAGGGGTGAGGGCAGGACGACGGAGGCTGGAGGTCCCCCATCACAAGCACAGTGCAGCCAACTTTATCTTTATTTACATTACATTTTTTTTTACACTCACTGTGATCCTCTCTGTCTCTGCACACACATTGCACACACACTGCACACAAAGCCGCACACATTGCACACACACATTGCACACAAAGTCACACACATTGCACATACATTACACACACATTGCACACACACTGCACACAAAGCCACACACATTGCACACACACACTGCACACAGCCACACACACTGCACACAAAGCCACACACACTGCATATAAAGCCGCACACACACTGCATATAAAGCCGCACACACACTGCACACATTGCACACACTGCACACAAAGCCGCACACATTGCACACACACATTGCACACAAAGTCACACACATTGCACACACATTACACACACATTGCACACAAAGCCACACACATTGCACACACATTGCACACACACACACTGCACACAAAGCCACACACATTGCACACACACATTGCACACACATTACACACAAAGTCACACACATTGCACACACATTGCACACACACACTGCACACAAAGCCACACATTGCACACACACATTGCACACACACACACACACACACATTGCACACACAGCCTGGCTGCACAGCATACTGCACTTTCCTTCCTCTGGGCCACTCACCACCTGTTCTCTTCTGCTGTGACCGCCGGCTCCCGCCCGCTCCTCCGGAGTCGGCTCTCAGCACTCTCGGCCGGCAGACAGTGCTGGTCCTGGCCGGCAGACACCGTACCCTGTTGCTGAATGTTGCCCACCTGTACCTGGATAGCGGTCCGCTCTGCAAGACCGGAAACACCCGCCCCCACAGTGTGCTTAGTGCGGCGCCGCCGCCGCAATTAAGTTGCGGCCGTGCCGCACCCCATTCATTCCAATGGGATGCGGCAGTGCGGCGTCCGCACTGAAAATGGACATGCTGCGGACAGAATTCTGCACCGCAGCATGTCGCAATGCCGGCCGCAATGACACACTTTGCCATTGGGCCAGCATTGCCTGGTCTCATTGCGGAGTCCGCATGTGGCAGCCGCATGCGGACTCCGCAATGCCGCGCCGCCAGTGTGGAGCCGGCCTTAAAGAAACTTCAGAACTTTTTCCCTATTGCACAGCTTTATAGACAAAAAGATTTCAAATATCTACGGTTGTCCTTGGGACTGAGTCAAAGTTTTAATATTCTGCTACTAAGGGCATGAGCCTAAGTAAGACTCATGGCTAAAATATCTTGCCCTTGCTTACCTTTAAAAGATACTCAAGACCTTTTTCTCTATTGCACAGCTTTATAAACAATATAAGACTTGAAATATCTACGGCTGTGCTTGGGACTGAGTGAAAGTTTTAATATTATGTTCGTAAGGGCGTGGGCCTAAGTAAGATTCATGGTGAAAATAGCTTGCCCTTGCTTTCCTTTAAAAGATACTCAAGAACTTTTTCCCTATTGCACAGCCTTATGGACAAAAAGACTTGAAATATCTACGGCTGTGCTTGGGACTGAGTGAAAGTTTTAATATTCTGTAACTAAGGGCATGAGCCTAAGTAAGACTCATGGCGAAAATAGCTTGCCCTTGCTTTCTTTTGAAAGATACTTAAGAACTTTTTCCCTATTGCACAGCCTCATAGACAAAAAGATTTGAAATATCTACGGTTGTGCTTTGGACTCAGTCAAAGTTTTAATATTCTGTTACTAAGGGCTTTGGCCTAAGTAAGATTCATGGTGAAAATAGCTAGCCCTTGCTTTTCTTTAAAAGATACTCAAGAATATTTTCCCTATTGCCCAGCCTTATGGAGAAAAAGATTTGAAATATCTACGGTTGTGCTTGGGACTGAGTCAAAGTTTTAATATTCTGTTACTAAGGGCTTGAGCCTAAGTAAGGGCCCTTTCACATCAGCGTTTATTTGAAATCGCGGAAGATGCGGTGAAAAAACCGCATCTGCCGCGATTGCCGCATAACCGCTGCACTTGCGGCGCGGTTGCGGTAATCCCCATAGAAAGTATAGGGGGACTTGCGGCAAGTGCGGTTTTGCACTTGCGGCAGGTGCGGCCGTGAAAAAAACCGCGGCTGACCACGTTTTTTTTCGCTGCCGCAAGTGCAAAACCGCACTTGCCGCACCTGCCGCAAGTCCCCCTATACTTTCTATGGGGATTACCGCAACCGCGCCGCAAGTGCAGCGGTTATGCGGCAATCGCGGCAGATGCGTTTTTTTCACCCCATCTGCCGCGATTTCAAATAAACGCTGATGTGAAAGGGCCCTTAGATTCATTGCGAAAATATCTTTCCCTTGCTTTCCTTTAAAAGATACTCAAGAACTTTTTCCCTATTGCACAGACTTATGGACAAAAAGATTTCAAATATCTACGGTTGTGCTTGGGACTGAGTCAAAGTTTTAATATTCTGCTACTAAGGGCATGAGCCTAAGTAAGACTCATGGCGAAAATATCTTGCCCTTGCTTACCTTTAAAAGATACTCAAGAACTTTTTCCCTATTGCACAGCTTTACAAACAATAAGACTTGAAATATCTACAGTTGTGCTTGGGACTTAGTCAAAGTTTTAATATTGTGTTCGTAAGGGCTTGGGCCTAAGTAAGATTCATGGTGAAAATAGCTTGCCCTTGCTTTCCTTTAAAAGATACTCAAGAACTTTTTCCCTATTGCCCAGCCTTATGGACAAAAAGATTTGAAATATCTACGGTTCTGCTTGGGACTCAAAGATTTAATATTCTGTTTCTAAGGGTTTGGGCGTAAGTAAGATTCATGGTGAAAATAGCTTGCCCTTGCTTTCTTTTAAAAGATACTCAAGAACTTTTTCCCTATTGCACAGACTCATAGACAATAAGCTTTGAAATATCTACTGTTGTGCTTGGGACTCAGTCAAAGTTTTAATATTCTGTTACTAAGGGCTTGAGTCTAAGTAAGATTCCTAATGGCGGGTCTAACATTGGCCCTATATTATGAATCTCGGGCTTAGTGCCAGCTGTCAATAAAAGCTGGCATTAACCCCTTTATTACCCAGTTTGCCACTGGCACCAGGGCAACTGGAAGAGCATGGGTACAGCGCCAGAAAATGGCGCTTCAATGAATGCGCCATTTTCTGGGGCGGCTGCGGGCTGCAATTCGCAGCATGGGGGGCCCAGAACGCTTGAGCCTCTCCATGCTGTGGATTCACCATTTTTTTTCTAGAATTAGTTCTAGAAGAAAAAAAAAAGGGCTTTGCTGTATTTTTGGTGGCCAGCCAGGTACAACGAGGCAGCTGGGGGTTGGTGGCAATCCGTAACTGCCAAGTTGTACCTGGCTGGACCAAAAATATGGCGGAGCCCTATGCCATTTTTTTTCTAGAATTAGTCCTAGAAAAAAAATAAAAATGAGCTTCACTGTATTTAGATGCATAGTGAACACTTCGAACCCCCAGGTGCTTCACAAATTGATCCGTAAAAATGAAAAAAGAAAATTTGTGTGAAAACAAATGTACTTTTTCATTATTACGGATCAATTTGTGAAGCACCTGGGGGTTCAAAGTTCTCACTATGCATCTAGATGTGTTCCTTGGGGGGTCTAGTTTCCAAATGAGGTCACTTGTGGGATAGCTCCAATGTTTAGGTACACATGGGCTCTCCATACGCGACATGGTGTCCGCTAACAATTCCAATAGTTAGCGGACACCATGTCGCGTATGGAGAGCCCCTGTGTGCCTAAACATTGGAGCTCCCCCACAAGTGACCCCATTTTGGAAATTAGACCCCCCAGGGAATTTATCTAGATGGGTGGTGAGCATTTTGAACCCCCAGGTGCTTCACAAATTCATCCATAAAAAAGAAAAAGTACTTTTTTTTCCATAAAAAATGTTCTTTCTTCATTTTTACATATTAATGTGTGAAGCACTGGGGTGTTCAAAATGCTCACCACCCATCTAGATAAGTTCCCTGGGGGGTCTAGTTTCCAAAATGAGGTCACTTGTGGGGAAGCTCCAATGTTTAGGCACACAGGGGCTCTCCAAATGCAACATGGTGTCCGCTAACAATTTGACTGAAAAATCAGCTCAAATTGTTAGCGGACACCATGTCGCGTTTGGAGAGCCCCTGTGTGCCTACACATTGGAGCTCCCCCATAAGTGACCCCATTTTGGAAACTAGACCCCCCAGGGAATTTATTTAGATGGGTGGTGAGCATTTTGAACCCCCAGGTGCTTCACAAATTCATCCGTAAAAATGAAAAAGTTTTTTTTCTACAAAAATTTTCTTTTAGCCTAAATGTTTTCATTTTCACATGGGCAACAGGATAAAATGGATCCTAAAAATTGTTGGGCAATTTCTCCTGAGTACACCGATACCTCATATGTGGTCATAAACCTCTGTTTGGGCACACAGCAGGGCTCAGAAGGGAAGGAGCGCCATTTGACTTTTTGAATGGAAAATTAGCTCCAAAAGTCAAATTGCGCTCCTTCCCTTCTGAGCCCTGCTGTGCGCCCAAAGAGTGGTTTATGACCACATATGAGATATCGATGTACTCAGGAGAAATTGCCCAACAATTTTTAGGATCCATTTTATCCTGTTGCCCATGTGAAAATGAAAGAATTGACGCTAAAAGAACATTTTTGTTCGAAAAATTAAAATGACCATTTTTTCCTTCCACTTTGCTTTAGTTTCCGTGAAGCACCTGAAGGGTTAATAATCTTCTTGAAGGTAGTTTTGAGTAGCTTGAGGGGTGCAGTTTTTGGAATGGTTTCACGTTTGGGTGTTTTCTGTCATGTAAACCCCTCAAAGGGACTTCAAATGTGATGTGGTCACTAAAAAAAATGGCTTTGTAAATTTTGCTGGAAAAATGAAAAATTGCTGATGAACTTTTAACCCTTATAACGTCCGAACAAAATTTTTTTTTTTTCCAAAATTCTGCTGATGTAAAGTAGACATGTGGGAAATGTTATTTATTAACTATTTTGTGTTACATACCTCTCTGGTTTAGCAGAATAAAAATTCATAATTTGAAAATTGCAAAATTAAAAAAAAAAATTCAACTTTTTAATTTTTTCACAAATAATCGCAAAAATGATCAACCTAAATTTAATACTAACATGAAGCCCAATATGTCACGAAAAAACTATCTCAGAATCGCTAGGATCCATTAAAGCGTTCCATAGGTATTACCTCATAAAGGGACACTGGTCAGAATTGACAAAAATGGCCTGGTCATTAAGGTCAAAATAGGCCAGGGGGTGAAGGGGTTAAAAGATACTCAAGGACTTTTTCCCTATTGCACAGACTTATGGACAAAAAGATTTTAAATATCTACGGTTGTGCTTGGGACTGAGTCAAAGTTTTAATATTCTGTTACTAAGGGCATGAGCCTAAGTAAGACTCATGGCAAAAATAGCTTGCCCTTATTTCTTTTAAAACTGAGTCAAAGTTTTATAAAAAGGTCCTGACTACGGGCCTGTGTGAGGGCTGTATCAGCCTGACTGCCTGACCACATATTACATATGTAATATGTATATATATTATATACATGATATTATCATTCAATAGTCTGTTAGCCGGAAGTTAGAGCTAAGCGTCTGCTCATATTCCCCACTGTCCCTCCTGCTGCTCCTCTGTCCTCCGGCACCCCCATCCTCCCCTCCTCTGTCCTCCTGCACCTTCATCCTCTGTCCTCCTGCACCCTGTCCTCCTCTCCTGTCCCTACTGCTGCTCCTCTTCTCCTCTGTCCCCCTCTTCCTGTCCTTATTCCCCCAGCAACCCTGTCCTCCCCTCCTCTGTCCCTCCTGCTGCCCCTCTGTCCTCCTGCACCCCCATCCTCCTCTCCTTTGTTCTCCCTCACCTCGTCCTCCTCTCCTGTCCCTCCTGCTGCTCTTCTCCTCTGCCCCCTCTTCCTGTCCTATTAGCCGGAAGTTAGATCTAAGCGTCTGCTCATTGTATGTAGAAATGGCATATTAGCCAGAAGTTAGATCTGAGCGTCTGTTCATTTTCCACACTGTCCCACCTGCTGCTCTTCTGTCCTCCTGCACCCCCATCCTCCTCTTATCTGTCGTCCTGCACCTCCATCCTCCTCTGTCCTCCTGTACCCTGTCCTCCTCTCCTGTCCCTCTGGCTGCCCCTCTTCTCCTCTGCCCCCCTCTTCCTGTCCTTCTGCCCCCCAGCAACCCTGTCCTCCCCTCCTCTGATCTCCTGCACCCCCATCCTCCTCTTCTCTGTCCTCCTGCACCCTGTCCTCCTCTCCTGTCCCTCCTGCTGCTCCTTTTCTCCTCTGCCCTCCTCTTCCTGTGCTATTAGCCAGAAGTTAGATCTAAGCGTCTGCTCATTGTATGTCGAAGTTGCATATTAGCCAGAAGTTAGATCTGAGTGTCTGGTCATATTCCACACTGTCCCTCCTGCTGCTCCTCTGTCCTCCTGCACCTTCATCCTTTGTCCTCCTGCACCCTGTCCTCCTCTCCTGTCCCTCCTGCTGCTCCTCTTCTCCTCTGTCCCCCTCTTCCTGTCCTTCTTCCCCCCCAGCAACCCTGTCCTCCCCTCCTCTGTCCCTCCTGCTGCTCCTCTCCTTTGTTCTCCCTCACCTCGTCCTCCTCTCCTGTCCCTCCTGCTGCTCTTCTCCTCTGCCCCCCTCTTCCTGTCCTATTAGCCGGAAGTTAGATCTAAGCGTCTGCTCATTGTATGTAGAAATGGCATATTAGCCAGAAGTTAGATCTGAGCGTCTGTTCATTTTCCACACTGTCCCACCTGCTGCTCTTCTGTCCTCCTGCACCCCCATCCTCCTCTCCTCTGTTCTCCTGCACCCCGTCCTCCACTCCTGTCCCTCCTGCTGCTCTTCTCCTCTTCCCCCTCTTCCTGTCCTATTAGCCGGAAGTTAGATCTAAGCGTCT
Source organism: Allobates femoralis (assembly GCA_033576535.1). NCBI lineage: Eukaryota > Metazoa > Chordata > Amphibia > Anura > Aromobatidae > Allobates > Allobates femoralis. Next base: position 28,365,281 of record JARQOC010000007.1, on the reverse strand, counting down.
GCTCATTGTATGTAGAAATTGCATATTAGCCAGAAGTTAGATCTGAGCGTCTGTTCATTTTTCACACTGTCCCACCTGCTGCTCTTCTGTCCTCCTGCACCCCGTCCTCCTCTCCTTTGTCCTCCTGCACCACCATCCTCCTCTCCTCTGTCCTCCTGCACCCCGTCCTCCTCTCCTGTCCTCCTGCACCACCATCCTCCTCTCCTGTCCCTCCTGCTGCTCCTCTTCTCCTCTGTCCCCCTCTTCCTGTCCTTCTGCCCCCCAGCAACCCTGTCCTCCCCTCCTCTTTCCCTCCTGCTGCTCCTCTGTCCTTCTGCACCCTGTCCTCTCCTGCTTCTCTTCTCCTCTACCTTCCTCTTCCTGTCCTATTCACCGGAAGTTAGATCTAAGCGTCTGCTCATTGTATGTAGACATTGCATATTAGCCGGAAGTTAGATCTGAGCGTTTGCTCCCTGTATGTAGAAATTTCAACAGGCCTGTATGAGGCTAAGGGCCTCACCACAGGCCTGTGTGAGGCTCAGGGCCAGACCACAGGCCTGTGTGAGGGTTGTATGAGGCTGAGGGCATGACCACATATTTTATATGTAATATATATATATATATATATATATAGATGAGTAAGATTAAGAGGGGTGCCCAAACTTTTTCATATGAAAACAGCAGAAACAGACATGACATATTAGAAAGTATGGGAGCACACCCGTGATACTACAAAATATATACAAAATTTTATTGGAACAGTGTGCAGACAAAAGGAAGTTAAAACCATTTAAAATTGGCAATGAAACCAAACAAGGGCACTATTATATATGACAAATGTCAGATCAAATAAGTCAATTGCAGCAATTTATACATCAGCATAGACAGTCAAAAATGAAAAATAAATCAGGACCCAGCGGGGCTCAGAATTTAATGTATAGGGAGCATAGGAGGTCACTCCATAGGTCAGGGGATCAATCAATCTGGAATTGAGTGTGTCACTCCAGTTAGGAGTAAGGTCTCTCTGCTTTACAATGAGTATACCACTATCTATGAGGGTTAAGACCTCTTACATGAATCTACCGCTGTATTAGCCAGAGAAACAAAACTCAAGGTAAAACACACTGTTAAATAATCATGTATATATACATAGTGTGAATATAACCTGTTGTGGACCCCTCAGTAGGGTAACTATTAACAAGTAAACAATATTACCAGAGGTTCATTGTGATACCGGGTCTACAATATATACGCCTGTTAATGGGTGACCAACAAGTCCCTAATACAATCAATATGACAAGACGAAACTGCACACAATTATTTTGTGTTTGACCGCACATATTATCGGCAGATCTCAGGGGTGGCCATGGGTGCCAAATGTGCACCAGCTGTGGCAAACCTATTCCTAGGATGGTGGGAATCAACGGTGGTATTTGAAACTGAGATTTTCAAGACAAAAATAACTGGTTGGCATCGTTTCATAGACGATATTTTCTTTTTGTGGCAGGGTACCGAGCTGGAGTGCGTTGATTACCTAAACACACTGAATGACAACAGATTTAACATCTTTCTGACTCACTCTGTTTCGAACAATATAGCAACATTCCTGGACCTCCAGATCACTGCTTGTGAGGGTAAATTTATTACTTCCCTGTATAGGAAACCAACGGCAACTAATAGTCTTTTAACCTTCTCTAGTTTTCACCCTTTCCACCTTAGAAGAGGAATACCCGTTGGACAATTCCTCCGGACAAGACGAAACTGCACGTTGGATAGCGAATTCAAGAACCAAGCAAAGATCTTAACGGGGAGATTCGCAAACAGAGGTTATCCAAAAAAAGTGGTATGAATGGCTTTCCAGCGAGCAAAATTACAGAATCAAATTGGACTTCTGGAACGGAAAGAAAAGACAGAAGACAACAAACTAAGAATAATCACGAACTACAACAATGGCCTGAGGTGCGTAATCTCCTTAAAAAACATTGGGGTCTCTTGACAGGTGACCCTAAGATTAAACCTCTATTAGAGGACAGACCACTCTTGACAGCCCGGAGGGCACCCAACTTAAGTGACCGATCGACATCAAGCCATTTTGTAAGACCTTCTAGATCAACAACAGGGGGCGTAAGACTTAAGGGCTCCTTTCCCTGTGGAGGATGTAACATATGTCAGTACATGATACCAACAAATCTAGTCTTTATAAATCCACCTGACGCTACTGAACATACCTTACGACATTATATAAACTGTAAGACCACTGATGTTATCTATGCCCTTGTATGTCCTTGTAATAAGGTCTACGTAGGAGAAACAACACAGGAGCTCAGAAAACGTGCACAGAAACACATTTCAACCATCAACTTAGCGGCGGAAGATCTGAATAAAGGTAAAAAACTCACAACCATTGCCTCACACTTCCTTACTGTGCATCATGGTAGACCACGGGGCTTGTACTTCGTGGATTGGACCACGCTACCCTAAATATTAGGGGAGGCGATATCACTAAACTCCTACTGCGCATGGAAACAAGGTGGATTTATACACTAAATTCAATGTCTTCCACAGGTCTAAATGAGGAGTTCCTGTTTACTGGCTTTTTGGGCTAACTCTGTTCTCTAGTGGTCATGATGATACCAGTCAAAAGGAGTAGTAAATGATGGAACAGCTCTTCTAATCTGGCAATGAAGAATAAGAAGAAGAATAAAGGATTATGAAAGAAACAAGATTTGTCGCCTCCGTTCCTTGGTTCTGGACTCTCCATATACCGGATACTTGATACCTTGCTGACCTTTGCAGCTTCCACAGCTGTCTGTTGACAAAGGGATTTGAGATGGACATTAATTCCCATGCCTCATTTGGTTTATAAACTGCCATGATCATGACAGTTCCGTCATTGAGTAATATGACCATAAATGTGTGTTCATACAGGAGAATATTGTCCCCTCATCTTGTGGACCCCTCTTAGGGACTCCAATAATACTTATTAAAATCTATGCAATTAGATCTTTGTACATCCCTATTTCTACTATCCTTTATTTAAGGTCCTTGTTGAGCTCGCACAGTGCTATTGATTGACGGGCGGGAGGTCTGTGCCATGCTTGAATATATATAATTCTCCTGGGGGGGGGCTCTTGACGAACTAGTAATAACAGGCTATCTCTAGATATGGGGCACCTGTTGGTAATTACTCTGCCAGTGTGCCTATGGACATGAATCGGTGACTTATGATATAGGTGGTAATTGAGATCAAGCAGGGATTGCATTGGAGGGTAGCTCCTGTTAGCACCTCCAACATGTATGGTCTAATACTCTCTATCTAACCCCATATAATATGGGTAGCGAATAGTGCTTTTCCATGTTTTCCTCATGAGACTATACTATCGAGTGTCCCTTTGGATCCACTCTTTATATACTTCCCAGGGATCTTAAGAATTTGTTTATTTATACCATAATACCACTAAGTAGGAAATGTGCCACATTGTGCACTTTCCTTCATTTTTATGCATAGTGTATACAGAGCACGAGTCTGGATAGATCCCTGTTAAATGTGATAACCACCAAAATAACATGGTGCTCTAATCTATGTCCCCCATACCTTGTATTTAATACTGCCTCATATCATGACTTGGTCCCACAAGATCCTCTTTTAATCCTAAAAACATGATTTATACCTTACATATGGCACTATCTGGTGCATTGTGTACTATTTTCCTGGATTTGATATCAATATTTGTCTCCCTTGGATATATGTGTTAATAGCTGTGTGCAGATTTCAGCTCCGTGGCTTAATGACACTGCGGGGCGGGCACTTAGCTGTGACTCACTTCTCAGCCTGCCTGGTGTTTACTCTGTAACTAAGCAAAGCAATCATGTGACTGCACGTGCTTCCTGTCCTACGGAACACAGGAATCATGCTGCAAGTAACTTACCCTTCTCCTTATATAAGGCAGACGGTGGAGTGTGCAGACATCCCCTGACGAAGCTGCACAGGAGGCAGCGATACCGGTGGGGTCCTTTCCCACTCGGGCACCTGTGTCACAGACTGGTAATCTCCCTCCTTCTCATTCTCCTCTCCCCCTATCCTTCTGACCAACTAGTCAGTGCACAGCACATGCTTACTGATTGCAAAGCCTTTGTTATGGCATTCATGTGTAGCAGGGAAGCACAGCCCTGATAGATTGATGTGCAGTGATATGCAATGTGTAATACTATGATCAGGGCTGGTGCAATAATAATATGCTGTGTGTGGGGATATTGAAGTGATAGATACCATTGATGCTAGTTGTTAGTTGCAGCCTAACAGAATTATTTGACTGTTCATATTGATTGTATTAGGGACTTAATGGTCACCCATTAACAGGCGTATATATTGTAGACCCCGGTATCACCATGAACCTCTGATAATATTGTTTACTTGTTAATAGTTACCCTACTGAGGGGTCCACAACAGGTTATATTCACACTATATATATATATACATGATTATTTAACAGTGTGTTTTACCTTGAGTTTTGTTTCTCTGGCTAATACAGCGGTAGATTCATGTAAGAGGTCTTAACCTTCATAGTGGTATACTCATTGTAAAGCAGAGAGACCTTACTCCTAACTGGAGTGACACACTCAATTCCAGATTGATTGATCCCCTGACCTATGGAGTGACCTCCTATGCTCCCTATACATTAAATTCTGAGCCCCGCTGGGTCCTGATTTATTTTTCATTTTTGACTGTCTATGCTGATGTATAAATTGCTGCAATTGACTTATTTGATCTGACATTTGTCATATATAATGGTGCCCTTGTTTGGTTTCATTACCAATTTTAAATGGTTTTAACTTCCTTTTGTCTGTACACTGTTTCAATAAAATTTTGTATATATTTTGTAGTATCACGGGTGTGCTCCCATACTTTCTAATATGTCATGTCTGTTTCTGCTGTTTTCATGTGTTGGTTCCATGACATGGTGAGCACCCAACTTTTATCTGAATAGAACCTTGTGGTGCTCCTCCTTCTCCTAATTACAAACTTTTTCATATGACTGTACTCCTGCACCGAGAGAGACCCCTTTTGTCACATTTCTTTGCTTAAGGTCCTCGATAGTTTTTTCAAGGAGGGGAAGGAACTTGAAGGCGTACAATTTATATAAATCTTTTAATAGGGAAGTTTTTTTGCCAGAGATTAAGGTGTCTGATCTCAATTAAACAATTAGGGCTTCTCATTTAGCAAATTGCTTAACTTGCCAAACCTATTGAATTCCTTTATTATCGATGGGAATGAAATTCTAGGTTGGGTGACAAACAAGAGTAAGTTGTTGGTGAAGAGGGCCGCTTTACATTGACCCTGACCCACCCCTATGCCGTTAATATTAGAATTTTTCCGTATAGCAACTGCAAGGTGTTCCATTGTAATGACATACAATAGGGGAGACAATGGACACTCCTGATGTGTGCCATTCAAAATCAGGAGGGAGGATGATAAAATGCCATTCGCCTTCACCTTGGCCAAGGGACTGCCGTATAGAGAGAATACCCATTCAATTAATCTGGTTCTCAATTCAATCTGTCTAAGGGCCGCTTTACACACACCAACTTCTGTGACCAACTTCTGAACAGAACTCTGGTTGCAGTGAAATCATGGACATATTGTTACATTTGTACACAGCCACAAAATGGAACAATGTGTCCATGATTTCACAGAAGTTGGTCACAGAAGTTGGTGTGTGTAAAGAGGCCCTAAGTTGTTGGTGAAGAGGGCCGCTTTACATTGACCTTGACCCGCCCCTATGCCGTTAATATTAGGGTTTTTCCGTATAGCAACTGCAAGGTGTTCCATTATAATGACATACAATAGGGGAGACAATGGACACCCCTGATGTGTGCCATTCAAAATCGGGAGGGATGATGATAAAATGCCATTCGCCTTCACCTTGGCCAAGGGACTGCCGTATAGAGAGAACACCCATTCAATTAATCTGGTTCTCAATCCAATCTGTCTAAAGGCCCAGTTACACACACAGATAATTGTGCAGACATTGTTCACAGATCTCTGGTTGTAGTGAAATCATGGACACATTGTTCCATTTGTACACGGCCACAAAATGGAACAACGTGTCCATGATTTCACTGCAACCAGAGATCTGAGAATAATCTCTGCACAATTATCTGTGTGTGTAAAGGTCCTGTCACACTTGGTGACTCACCAGCGATCCCGGGATTGCTGGTGCGTTGCTGTTGGGATCATTGGTGAGATGTCAGACAGATCTCACCAGCGACGCAGCAACGATCCGGAATGATACGGAGGTTATTGGGATCCTGTTTCCAGACCTGTAGTATTGAGATCGTTGGTCGTTGTCCCTGTCAAACACAGCGATGCATGCTGCCCAGCAGGACCCCAATGATCAAAAAATGGTCCAGAACAGTTAACGAGCAGCAATCTCACAGCAGGGGCCTGATCGCTGCTAAGTGTCACACAAAACGAGATTGCTGTTGATGTCGCTGTTGCGTCACAAACTTCGTGACTCAGCAGCAATCTCACTAGCGATTTCGTTTAGTGTGACGGGGGCTTAATTGGGCCTTAAGGAGAGGCCCTCATAAATCTCCAGTCTACCCCTTCTCCACGTCCTCAGATAGTAAATAAGAAGGCGTGAAATTCGCCCTTGCCCTGGCCATGAGCAGCAATAATTTATTAGTGTTATCCCTAGCCTCCCGGCCTTTAATGAACCCCACTTGATCACTATGGATAATTTACAGGAGAAGAGGTGATAGCCTATTGGCAAGAGCTTTTGAAAATAATTTGATGTCAATATTAATCAGCGAAATAGGTTTGTAATTGGCCACCTCTGTATTGTCCTTTCCAGACTATGGGCTAACACTTCTATGAGCGTCTAAAGACTGTGCTACCTAGGGAGAGCTGATTGAGGCCACGGAGAAGACCCTCATCAGAAAAGGCATTATTTGCTCACTGAATACTTTGTAGAAGTTAGGGGTAAACCCATCAGGGCCTGGACATATCCCCGCTGGGGAATCTTTAATTATTACACAAATCTCTTCTTCTGTGAAGTCTCTCTCCATTGTCTCCGCTTCCTCTGCCGCAAGTACTGGTAACTCCATATCTCTAATGTAGTTTGTGATTTTACCCTCTTCTGCACTAGGGAACAAGACTTTATAATGGCCTTTGATACTGTATAATTTCCTATAATATTCCTCTAAATGTTCAGATATCTTATTTGAATTTTGCATCAACGTGCAGACTGACTTTTTGATTTGTGGGATAAGACTGGGGTCTCCCGTTTTTGTTGGCGAATTCATACATGAACCGGAGCAGTCTCGTCTTGTCTTAGATATTTCTGAACTAGTAGGGATTTTAATTTCTCCCTAGTTTTGATGAGTTCGGCCAACATCAGCTAAGAAAGCGAACTTGTATGGGAACGTTCCAATTCATGAATTCATCATTAAGTCATAGAGTTAATCCGTCCTGCCCTCTCCTTTTTTTTAGATGAGTGCCATGTTTTACCAACACCCCCCTTATTACACACTTAAAAGCCTCCCATTGAATTAGGTCCCTCACAATCCAACTACATCTGAGGCCGTTCGAGCCTATCCAGCCCTCAAAGCCAACTAAACAGAGCGAATACTCCACCACCTACACTTGGCGGATCTTGTGGAACACAAGCACCCAAAGAGAGTGCATCCCAGCTCCAATTCCCAGCCCAATCCTCAACAGCTGCTCCCTGGACCTACCCACGCAGGCGACCCCGCTCCAGACCCGCAGTGAACCTCCAGGCTGGCCACCTGAAGCAGAGAGGTGAGAGACAACCGAGACACTGAGGTACCAACTCAGTGCCCACCCAGTGTGCGAGGCACCCGCCCGCCTTCTGCAGTGGTGACTGGAGGCGGAGAGAGATCTCTGACCTAGAGGACCCACGCCACACCACCGGAGGAGGCCACTCTACACCGGATACCGGGGAAAAAGAGCGGACGCAATCCCAGCCAAGCCGCGGCCCTGGGTAGCTAGGAGACCCAGACCGCCTCCTCAGGCCCCCAAGCCTAGCGGCAGTGCGGCACAAGACTTACTCACCAAAGCAAAGACCACGCTCCCCCATCAGCCCCGACATAGTGCCCGAGCATTCCGCTCGCAGGCTCAGCCCAGCTCTCAGCCCATGCCTCCTGCCGGCTCACTAAGCCAGCCCGGCCCACGCACAGTGAGAGTGCGGCCCGCACTTCCAGTCGTGTACCTGGCCTCAGGTGACGGACAGCTAGGCCAGCATACAAAGCAGCAGGGCCTTCCCCCCTTAATCCGACAGCGCCGCCCAGCCACTAACACTGCGGTTAGTGAAGCCGCAAATACACCCCTGGGCTGGCACACACGAAAGTGCCCTGAAAAGCAGCAGTACCCAGCAAAGTAAAGAGAACCCCCGAGACCTGAAAGAGGGCTATAGTGGAAATAAGACATATGACAGTGTGCTCCTGGGCCCACTAAGAGAACCCACGCCACCCAGTCACTCTTAACCACCCACGGCACACAGGGAACTACCATAAACTGGCTCTTACACCCACCCGTTGGCTGCCTAGATTGAGAGACCTGATCCTCACGCTGGCCTCAGCAACCTGAGACCCACTCGCACCCATCGGCACCGAAGGGGAGAGTACAGCAGATTTTGTACACGGCCAGCAGCAGTCCCTACTGTGTACCCCCTCATGTGCGCATGACCAGAAGCCACCCACTGGGTATATGGTCCACAGTACCCTCCATCACGCACACAGCTACCAACAATCTCTATCGTGTGCACAATGATCTGCAGTCTCTATTGTGTATACAGCTAACAGCAGCCTCCATTGCACATGCAACCAGTAGCAGTCTCTACCGCGTACACAACCAACAGTATTCCAGTCCCTATCGTGTACGCAGCCAGCAGCAGCCTCTACCGTATATACGGTCCACAGCACAACAGACCCAACCTGACAGCAAACCGACCCAGGGAGATAAAGATGCCCAGAGCCCCATACAGCCACCGACAATGCAACACAAATCACATACCCCCCTTCATTTACAAGAATGATTTGACCACAGACATAAGTGGGGCTGATGTGGGATGCCCGCCAACTACCCACTAGCTATCTGTCATCCTACAATGGAGTGCTACAGAAACGTAGGCCAGTCAACATAGCTCCACAGCCTCCCCATCTCAAACCATGCAGACCCCAGGGGACCCCCTGGTATACAGCCACCCGACAGTGGAATGCCAAGGAAACATGGGCCTGCCAATGTAGACCCACTGTCTTTCTCCCACCAAACGACATAGAAGCTCTTCAAACCTATAGGTCACTATTTTATACAGACCCCTACAACAGAAGCTACCCCACCCCAGAAAGCAAATATATCAATGCCCAGCCCAGCTCCGACTGCTAGAGGCCCCTCAAGGAAGACCAAAGAAACCCCTAGAACACAGTCCCATGCCTCCCCTTCAGGACACACCTCACCAGCGACGCGTATTGGCGCCACATCAGATCTGCAGACGCAAGGCATCACCAACGCTACCTCACAAATACCGCTACCCCCTCCCAGCATGGAGCCCCCAAAATCTTCACAACCGCAAGCCACCATAGACCTCCAGACACTGAAAGACTTGATCCAAGCTTTCCCTACCAAGCAGGATCTTGTCGACCTTGCCTAAAGAATCAAAACGTTCCACCAGCAGGCCATCAACAGTATTAAAGGGGATGTAGCAGAGCTGAGGACCAGGACATCAGCGACTGAGAAGACCTCTCAGACCAAGTCCTCGCCCTCACAGCGAGACAAAATACTATGCATACATAAATGTAAGGAATGACTCTCTTACTCGATGACCAAGAGAATAGGGGGAGGAGAAAACATGCGAATAAAGGGGCTCCCAGAGGGTGAGGGTAGAGAAAACTTGCATTGCAAAGTACAATCGCTTTTCAAAAATGTGGCGGGACGAGCTCCTGAGGATCACTACCAATTTGACAGGATACATCGCATCGCCAGTAGAGGCCCCGCGGATCCGGCCAAGGCGAGAGATGTCCATTTCTAAAAAATGTTTTTGCCTTTGATAACTAAAAAAATTAAGTCGTTGCAAATGTAGTACAGAAACTGGACATTTAGTGAAAGTTTCCATATAACTGATGGTACAATACACTAACCCACTGTTAATAAATCCAGCTGTTTTACCAACCCACTAAGGGTCTCAGCATTGCACAACGTAGATGTGTATGCATGTAGTACTTTTGATTAACTGATTTTTAATGTACCACAACATTTTAACTTCTCCCATTTTTATCTGGTCCTTCCCAACCGTGGTGGACCAAACCTTCCCTACTTAACCAAAGGTCCTTAAGACGTAGTCTTTAATCAGGCCATTTTCTAGCCAAGGCCAGCAATTAGTTATTTGAGAAGAGTAAGTAGAAAAGAGAGGTTAGAAAGAAAGAAGAGTGCAACGTAGTAGAAAAGAGGAAGAGGGGGGAGGGAAGCAGGAACCAGGGGGGCAGGAAGGGGAAAGGGGGAGATAGGTAGGGGAACAAGGCTGCTCTCTCAAATTGTCCACTCCGTCTCCCAGCAACAGCAAGGGATACTCCGGGGAGCTTTTTAAAGTTAGACCACTGATATCAGGTGCCAAAGAATTCCGTATCTCTATTCCTGAGAGACGCAGTCATTTCCTCCATCTGCATCAGGACATTTATTTTTATTCATCCACATGCTAATGCTCGGTGGGGAGGGGGACCTCCAACACTGTGGATGCAAGCCCTTGCAGCCATCACCAAGAAACGTGAAAGGGAAGCTTTGTAAGTCGAAACCGGGCAGGAAGAGAGCTGGAGCAGGAAAAGTTCCGAACCTTAAACCTTGTTCGGTCTTCGTGACTCGTCTAATTATAGTCTTCACATCTACCAGAAACGGTTCAATTTCTAACACGCCCAAAATACATGCAAGAAAGTCCCTTCCTCTTTCCCACACCTCCAGCAAATTGGCTCAACAGACGGAACATAGAATGAATCTTCTGGGGAACTCTGTACCATCTGGTCAGAATCTTGTAATTTGCCTCTTGGAGGTTTGAGCTGATCGTTGTCTTATGGGCCAAGGTCAGGATTTCCTCCGAGAAATGTCCATTACTTTACTGACAAAGAAGACATTCTACGAGATGCCTGGAAGTCTGATCAGATCGTCTTCAACGACTCTCCTGTTCGGATCTTCCGGGATGTCTCTGCCTGCACCCTGTATATGAGGCGCCTTCTACATCCCCTTCTAGTAAAGATCCTAGATGTAGGAGCATCATATAGATGGGGACAACCCTTCCACCTGTTGCTTCCCTGCAGCACGGCACCTCCACTGCACGCTCTGCTGTCCCCCCTGCCCGCTTACCTATCACTCCGTCACCGGCCCTAGTCCGGGGATTCAGGGTCCCAGCCGGCCAGCGGCGGCCCCAGGGCTCCAGAGTGCATGGCCGCTTGTCAAGGGCCAGGGTTCGGCTTCCACGCTGCTGCACCGTCCTCCTGGGGCTCTTGCTGTCTCACTTCCTCCCTGAGCTCTCAGTAGGGGGCGGGCGCGTGCCCTCAGCCACTCTTAAAGGGCCAGGGTTCCAGCTGCCCTGCCCCGCCTCTCAGTCAATCACTGAGAGGCAGCGGGGATATAATGTCCTCACTCACTTCTGGACATTGCCTGGGCAACTTCTACCATCTAGAAGCTGCCAGTCCAGGTCTTGTTAGGTTCTCCTGTTTTGTGCTATTTCTTACCCTTTTCTGTTCTCTTTCAGTTGGATACCCCGTGCCTGTTCCCTGCTGCCCTCCGTGTTTACTGGTTTCCCAAAGGACCCCATCCTGCACCTCAGTGTTTCCTTCTGTTGGTTTATTTCCCTTGGGTCGGTTCAACATGGGTGTCCGCCTCTCTGGGCCATCCTTAGCCTCGTCCAGGAGAAATCACTGTATGGGGGTCACTCCGGCTGGACTCCTTCGGAGGTGTTTCCGGTGAGGTGGCCCTGTGGCCTTCCCTTGGGGTGTTTGCCCACTGCTGTTGATGTGTGCAATAAATCTTTGAATTTACCTTCCTTGTCTGGTTCTCTCACTCATCCTGGTATCAGCATCCGCATTGCCTGCGGTCCAGTGGGTCCTCGCATCAGGTCCTTCTGTAGAGCGTGACACCACCTCATCATCCGGAAGGAAGACACCACGTTCTACCTCCACACCCGTATGATCTCCCTGCTCTATTTGATCTCCTAAACGTGGTGCCATTCCACTCCTGGACTAGACCAAGCAGAAACAAAGAGGACGGGCCCAGCGCCCTCATCAGCCCTCTTCAAAGAACGTAGGCTCGGCTCCTCCCTGACGATGTTTGACTTCTCTCTGACACCTTCTCTCCAGACCTAGTAGGCCCCAGGTGTCTGCTCCCTAGATGACATCCCCCGTGGCCTTCTCCCCTGGGGCACCTCTAAGTTGCGACGCCAACTACCCCCTTTCCCCCTTTTTTTTTTTCTACACACCCCCTTCCTCCCCCCCCCTTATCTCACCCCCATCCCCCCTTCTCCCAACCCCCTTTCCTCACACCCTCCCCACCCTTTTTTCTCACCTCCCTTCCCACCCTTCTTCCACACCCCCTTTCCTCACACCCACCCGTTTCGAGGCCCTACAGATATGGCCATCGCCCTCCCCATGGTCCGTCAGGGAGGATGATCTCACCCAAGATAGCAACAACATAAGCTCAACTTTTAGGGGACCGTGGCTCCCATGGTCATGCCCCTAAGTGTGTTTTAAGTGTGTTGCTTAGTTTTGTTTTTCTTAGTTTTGTTTCTCTAAACTGTTTTTTACTCTGTGATCCCCCACCGCTCTGCTTTTCGAAGCCTGCCTAGGATCTTCTCTTAGGCGTATAGCATTAGCCTCCCTATAACATCTCTCTCTCCCCCTACTGCTTCTACTTCTTTCTATCCCATTCCCCTTACCTCCAACCCACCCTTCCCACCTTAACTCCACATCCCCCCCCAGATATTAAAGTCCTACCCTACCTAGTACAACGAAGCACTTGTTACATGACCCCACTACAATAGAGTCGGACGCACACTCAAAACTAGTGGTAGGCTCACTGAATGTGAAGGGGCTGCACAGTCCAGACAAGCAGTTGATCCATCTGAACCTTCTCCATAAAAAGGAGGTAGACAGCATTTCTTCAAGAAACCCATTACTGTTTGACTAAACCTTTCAAGCTTTCTGACTGTAGGTTCCCTACGGTGTACCACAGCCCCTCATCGGACCCAAAATTCAGAGGCTCGAGTATTGTCATCTCCTGGGCCAACCTTGGGAGTTCCTGGAGTCCCAGGTGGACAAGGAGGGCCACTTCCTCATGGTCAAAGAATACATTGCCTCCCAAAAGGTAATTCTGGCATCCTTCTATCTCCCAAACGCGGGCACAGGCAGAGCAATCCTCAGATACCTAGATCATCTGGATCCCCTGGCGAAGGGCCTTCTAACCTAGGTGGGGATTTTAACATGATCCTCAACCCTACCCTAGATAACTCCAAAGGCATCTCCTCAACACCACTATCCATTCCAAAATGTGTGATGTCCTGTCTTTGGGACCATTAACTGATAGATGCATGGAGACTCTTGCACCCAACAGACAGGGATTTCTCTTACTACTCAGGCCCCATGACACATATACAAGAATAGACTTTAGGCACCAAGATATTTCCCTTTTCCGCGGGGCTAAAAATCGATAATATCGTCTTCTCGGACCACGCACTTGTCAGTGTCTCTATACTCCTGCGGATGTTCAGACCGTAACCATGCCTCTGGCGGCTGAACACATCGCTCTTGGATGATCCAGTTATAAAAGCGGAGATTCAAGCTACACTAAACTGCTTCTTCGTAGTCAACATGACCAAAAACACATACAAGGGAGGCATACAAGTGCGTGGTCAGGGGCCTCTCATGAAACATGGGGCTAGACTGAGGCAGGAACGCGCAAAGGAGGTGTCTAATCTATTGAATGAGATTGACTCATTAGAGAGATCCCACAAGAGATTCCCTACTGAGGCCTTGAGGAAGACCCTGTCAGCCAGGCGTGAATCTCTAAAATCCATTCTAACCCACAAAGCAAAGGCTATGTTTACCAAATGCCTGCCGCTTCTATTACGAGCACAGCAATAAAAGTGGCAGAGCTTTGACAAGAGCCCTGAGAGCCCAACAGTCAACCACATACGTTCCCTTCCATCATTGATCAATCAGGCCAACACACCCAGACTCTTCCAGGAATAGCAGATGCCTTTAAACAATATTACGAGGACACTCTATTCAGTCGATAAAGACATAGGAGCAAAGCAGCATACCGATCTTAAAGACCGAATCCGAGAGTATATAAGAGACTCTGGCATACTGGCTCTGTCGAGGAACGAGGGAATGCCTTAGAACAACCATTCTCAGAGGAAGAACTTTCAATTGCCATTAAAAACACTAGGCCAGGGAAAGCCTCGGGCCCAGAGGGGCTCACACTCTCCTATTATAGATTGTACTTACAATCCCTCTCCCCACACCTACTTACATGCCTGAACTCTATCCCCCGGGGATCGAGGTTGCCAGTAGACTTTTTAAGGGCCCACATTTCTGTCATCCACAAATCAGGAAAAGACCCCCACCCTTTGTCCAAATTACAGACTAATATCCGCTCCTCAACGTTGACATTAAATTATTTGCAAAAATGCTGGCCTCCAGACTAGCTCCTTCATTGCTGTCACTCATCCACCCTGACCAAGCGGGCTTCATAGGGGACAGAGAGGCCAGGGACAATACCACTAAGGCCTTGAATCTCATCTACAGAGCAAAACTGAAACCCCTGCCTCTACTGCTGCTTTCCACAGATGGGGAAAAAGCATTCTACAGAGTCTACAGACCCCCTTGTGAGAAAGCTAACGCGAAACGCGGGTCAAGGGAGGCAGCCATAAGCAGGTAGTTATTCTGACCCAGCACATTGCCTTGATTGTACTTTGATTGTAACCACTTGGTATATATTTTGCGTATGTTGCAATGTTATGCATAGGTGGGCTATTAGGCCAAGAGATATATTGGATTGGATCTTGCACCTATGTGATGTATATTGGAGGGTCTCCTGCTTGTGTGCTTGCTTTGTGTAACTCTCTGTTGTAAGCTGACCTACGTTGTGTCAATAAAGTTTGTTTGTGACTGCAAAGTATTTGGCCTTACTGGGTTTTTTTCTGAATTATATTCTACAGAGTGAATTGGACATTTATGTTCGAGATGCTCTGCGAATCGGCCTGCGATCTAACATGCTTGCATACATGAGACCATCGGCCAGGATGAAGGTGAACAGACTCCTCTCATGGGAGTTTTATATGTTAAACAGAACAACAAGGGATGCCCACTCTCCTCCCTGATTTTAATATCTCGCTGGAACCGTTCCTGCGGATGATTAGGGCTGATAAGGACATACAGGCCCCTGATTAAGGGTGCACCATATAAAATCACGGCCTTCACAAACGATGTATTATTCTTAATCGATAACCCCCACTCCTCTTTACCGAACCTCATGACAGAGTTTGAATTATATGGGGGTCTATCCAACCTTAAAATCAACTTTTCGAAATCGGAGGCACTAGATATCAATATCCCCCACGGTACCTTGGTGCTGCTGAAGAGCTTGTATACATTTCATTGGGCAAGCTCTTCAATGAAGTACCTAGGCATCATACTCCCTAAAGATACCTGCCTGACTTTCTCCCTCAATTTCCCTAAAATGCTACGGCATCCAAAATGATTGTTCGAAATGGAAGAGGAATGCTTTTACGTGGTTTGGGAGAATGGCAATCTTTAAAATGAACATCCTCCCAAGGATCTTGTATATCTTTCAAGCTCTTCCAATCACAGTTTCTTCATCCTTTTTTAAAAGCCTCATGTCTATCCAATCCAAATTCATCTGGGAGACAAACCACCGCGAATCAGCAAAACAATACTGTTCCGCACCAACCCCGCTGGAGGGATTGCCCTTCCTAATTTTAAGTCCTATTACTTCGATGGCCATCTCTTCAGAATACTGGATTGGTGCAGGAATGGCGAGATGAAGGCATGGGTAGGAGTGGAACAGGACTTCACAGAAATCGGGCATTCCATGGGTGGGTTCCAGCAGAGTGGAGCAATTAAGGGAGCACCCAACAATAGGAGCAACTCTGGCATGCTGCGATAACCCATTCATTAGATCCCACATACTACTCCAATCATCTTCACTGTTCCCGATTCTAGGAAATCCCCTCTTTCCCCCGGGACAGAGGACCCAGTTTTCCACAGGTTCACACGAGATGGCTATTATAGGTACTACACTTTAGGAAGGGGAATGCCTGGCCAATGAGGGAGGAACTCATGGACCCCCGAGCACCCCGTGCACTCGACTTGTGGAGAGCAAACCAGCTGACCCACTTCCTGAAATCCTTGCCTCCCAGGAAAACTTCTCAGGACCTACGACACCCTCTGAGGAGGACTGTCTAGGTACGGGCCCAATTAGATACACTCTCTCCAGAGCCTACCATTTAATTAATGCGCCCACAGAAAATACAAAACTTAAATCTCAAACACAGTGGGAGGAAGACCTCCAACTCCAGTTCTCAGAGAGTCAATGAAAGAAGATATGCTCGTTGACGCACCGATTCTCCATTTCTTTGCGTGCACAAGAAGCGAGTTTCAAGTTCCTTTCTAGATGGTATAGGGTCCCAACCAGACTAGACGGTATCTTACCAGAGGTGAGCCCCTTATGCTGGAGATGCGGTGAGGAAAGGGTAGCCTGATACATATCTTCTGGTCGTGCAAATGCCTTGCCCTGTTTTGGAAGAATGTACAAAAAGTAATCCACAAAGTTACTGAACTAACCACTGACTTGGAACCGGCACTCATCCTTCTACACCACAGTGACACCCCAACAAAACAATATAAGAAATCATTGCTACATCACTTAATTACAACAGTCAGAGCCTGTATACCCGTCCTGTGGAGAAAAAATACCTCGCCCCCGATGCCTATGTGGTTCTCCAGAGTAAACGAAATGATGCTACTCTAAGACCTCACCTCCATCATTCACAATTCCCAAGACCGGTTCATTAGAACCTGGTATTACTGGTCAGAATTTAAAGGATCGGATGATTACACCTCACTGATAGAATCAGGTTGAGTGACACTGTGACCTCCCCCAGATACCGGTTCCTTCCCCACCCCCCAGTTCTACACATTGACCCACCCTGACCCCTACTCCCTCCTCCCTACCTTCAACTCCCCTACTGCTTTCTCTCTTTCTGCTCATGCCCCACGCTCTGAGTTCCTTTTTTTTTTCCTTTTCTCTTTCTCTTCTATTCCTACTTAAGTCTTAGTTCCCTGTCCTACCAGTACGCCAGACTGGCGAAGACAATTTGCATACATAAAGCCTCTGTGACGCTTCTTGGCTAGCGGTCGGCATTAGCCCCACCAGTACGGCCGAAATCCAGAACCCATATTCCCTTCCCTCACTCCATTTGCCAATGCACAATACTATATATGCCTTAACATGTAACTTGCTTGTAATTATTGAATCCTCTGTACGCTACTATGTTCACTGAACTGCTTTTCTGTTTTGATTTTGATCTCAATAAACTTAAATTTATAAAAAAGAAGAGCAGTTGAGTTGGAAGAATGGACTCCAAGAACCCAACAATTGTATTTTGGATGTCCGCTAAGCAATCTTGGCTGCTAACATATTGTCACTCAATCTCCTGGACCAAGGTCTAACTGAGCTGTCCTGGAGAGTAATTTGGAGGAACACCAGGGCATAGTTTAACCAAGGAGATATGCCTCATAGAGGACTGAATCCACCAAGATGGTTTCTGGTTAGCCAGCACGCCCTGTTATTCTACTGTAGGTGGAATGAACTGGGAAGTAATACGTGTAATCACGTTCCGATAATTGTAATATATGCCAATTATGCACCAGGCGGAGACCCGGGGTTGCTTGAATAAGGACCTCAATTCTCCTATAGGAGAAAGGTTTCTTCCTGGGGATTCGTCTAGGGCTGGATTAAGAGAAATATTGAAGTCCCTGCCACCACTAAGTTCCCTCCGCAAAGTCGGCCAAAGAGGAAAGGAGTGAGATGCACATTGAAATTGGGTCTCGTTTAGCAAGTACCAGTTCACTACAGTAAATACATTGAAGTGTGTCCTAATCTTCAAAAATACAAATCTGCCCTCAGTATCTACCACAGTGTCCAACACTGAATGAGTCAAAGATTTGTGTAAGCCTAACTAAACCCCCTTGGACTATGTACCCAAGCAGTGTAGTAACTGTTCCTAAAAGTGGGTAAATGATCTGATATGAAACGTGTCTCCTGTAAGAACAGGATGTGTACTTTTTGCTTGTGCATGTCATACAGTACCTGCGTCCTTTTCTGTGGGTTATTCAATCCCGTTACGTTTAGGGATCCTCACTAGATCTGCGCCCCATGGGATCCCATTAACAGCATTGACGGAGTGTCCGTAACGGTAAACAAACCCGTCCATTGTGATCACATGACCACTACAGCTTTGACACAAGTTCCAGTTACAAGATCGAGAGACAGGACGCGTCGCTGTGCCCGCTGGCCACGGACCACAGCTGACAGCAAATCCCACCAACCCTGAAGTGTATGCAGGGGTGAAAGCAGAGGAACTAACAGCTGAGAATTAACGGTACATTCGGACTATCATAAATGACATACTGCGGATCATACCAGCCCTGTATCACACGTAGCTTTGAACTACACATCACCTGAATGGGAGTGAAGGTAATGTGATCATTAACAACGGTGCACATACGGAGGTAGTTTGCAATCACCTTAGTACATATAATATATGTAAAGATAGGGTATTTGTAATCGATAAAGAGAATATACTTAGAACTTAGTAATTAACAGAATAGAGAGAAGGCAACTACAGTATAAATATTTCTTGTGGATAAAATTGATATAGTGTTCTATAATTATTGTGACACACTGCAGAGATCGCACTAAGTGGTAACAACCAAATTGCTGAGAGCCACTAATATTACAAATCTGAAGGTAAAAAACCAGATCAGTAATTTTAATACCTGTTATCATAATACATTTCTGAAATAAGATTTTAATAGACCTAAATATTTTTGATTTTAGAATCTGCATAGAACATTTGACGCGGAGAACAAAACGTTACACACTATTAGTGATTAATTCTGGCAAGAACAATAAATGTGAGTGGTTAAAAGAAAAATACTTTATGGTACCTACAGACAAATAATTACACACATAAATTCCATTTTTAGGACCATCAAGAAAGTGTGAAAATTCTGAATAAGAAACAGCAGAGGAAGAATTAAAGGATTTTTAATGTATTTTATATAGGTTTTTATGTGTGATATTTGTATAATATTTTTGTAATAAAAATGACCCTAGTAAGGGAGAAAATAGTACAATAGAGGAAGTGTCTTGATTTTATGGGGAAGCAAAATAGTATTGCCATATAGCTTTAGCCAGCTGCCCGCAGTGTTTTCCTCGACTGGTTGCCTTGAGATCAGTGAGAGCTTTGTGACAGCTGTAAGGAATGTCATTGTCCTGCAGCATATGTAGTAATGAGTGCAGGGCTCTACTTCTTTGTAGGGCAAGGCGGGACAAATCTGATAGGGTCTGGTTGCTCCCTTCCTGGAAGTTGGCAACTGTCCCAAACCAGATCTTACTCATGATGGCATCCTTAAGGGTGTATCTATGTACACTGCATATCACATCCCTTGTCCATCCTCGGTCACTAGATCTTGGGCCAAGGCTCTATGAGCTCTGTCAAGCTCGATCTCTCTGTGTGAATGCTCCCCTAATATCTCATTGAAGATGGATTGCAAGGCAAAATGGAGGTCTCTGGGTTCTATGGACTCAGGTAGGTCCTGTATTCTTATATTATTCCTCCTGCCTCTGTTTCCTGAATCATCCATTGCTTCCACCAAGGACTGGATTTGACGGGACTACTTTTCAATTATCTGTTTCTGGGTGTAAGTAACTGCCTCCAGTGCCCAGATTCTATTGGAGTGCTCCTGACTTTGAACTTCCACTCTCTTCACCTCCCATCTTACACAGGCCAGTTCGGATCGGTATGCCTGCTCCAACCTCGCAATATAAGCCTCCATGTCCTCTTTAGTAGGGACAGCATTCATGCGGGTACGTAATTCACTCAATTCTGCGAGCACTCCCAGACCCTGCATGGCTGATGTCTGTGTATTTGGATCCAAGGGGGAGGGGAGGCTATAAGGAGGTAACCTATGGTGACTGTCCTCCATAAGAGGGTCTAGAGGGCGACTAAGCTTTATTCACCGGCCCCCGGCATGGCCTCAAAATCCCTTGCTGAAAGTATTAGGCTGGGGGCCCTTGAGCTTGCTCGCCCATGAATAGCTATGGTCTAAGTGCCCTACTCTGAGCCCTGCAAGAGCTCTTAACCATCTGTAGTAGGGGTCTCTGTAGCTCCCAAGACACTGTAATTGCCCTCTCTTAGCTTTGTCACTAGTAGTTCTTCCCAGGTCTCTAGGATAGTCTGGCTACCTCCAGCCTTCCCATGCCTCCTTGGGACTGACAGTCGCTAACTTAGAATCTCTGAGGCACAGTCCTGTGATCTATCTCCCCTGCCTCAACTCCCACTGCTCTTCTTGTCCACGTTGTAAGTGGTGCTGGAGCTTCTGGCGAGTTGATGATTCTCCTCTGCAGGTATTAGTTCCTGGAGGCGTGGTCTCTGTTCCTGCAGGTCAGTCTCCTGCGCCCGTGTCCATCTTGGTGCTCCTCGCTGCTGCTGGGCTCATCTAACTACCCGGAAAGAAGCGTAGGATGCTCTCATCGGAGGGTCTGGAGGTCTGTGCGCACTACGTCCCTGTTTTCCTCCTGCTCTCCTACTGCTCATGATCCAAGAAAAGGGGATCAGGAGTTTGAAATAGGGTCAGGGGTCAGGAGCTGAGATGTACACGTCTTCACTTCTCCATGGCCAGGCCATGCCCCAAGCTAAACATTGTAAATCCCTATAATTTAATATTTAATTAATTACACATTATTGTTTACATTTTTAAAATGGTATTAACATTAACTTTGAAAGTATAATTTTTCACAGCAACTAAAAATCACAAGATAGTCACAGAAAAGAAATAAAAAATATTTTTTTATTAAGACAATATTTTTCTTCCCATATTAGAGCTGTATCGTTAAACATTTAAAACTATTGTCCTCCATTTTCTTTATCAGTTTTTTAGAGCCATGAATCGAAATGTCAGTGTGGCCACTTTCTCATAAACAAGGAACATAAGTGCCGCTGTTAAGACAGTTTGAAGGAGCTTTGCTTCTAGACCTTTGTAAAGACCCACAAATCCTAAACGCCTAGAAAGACACAAACATATTTGATACATGTGAAAAACAAAATTTTGCAGTAAATTTAATACAAAAAAATACAATATATCAAAAGGGTTATCAATTATCATATTGCTTGGACTATTAGATGCACATTTTCCCTCAAAAAATTAGGAGGGAAATGGGGGGGTGTCTTATAGTCTGGGTGTAGCCTACAGGGGTGCAGGGTGGTGGTAGGTATGGTCAAAGGAGGTAGGGTCGCAACTGTAGGAAGCCGTCAACGGCACGAGTGGGGCAATGCTGCGGACGCTGGGCTGCGAGGGGGTGTCCCAGTGACATGAGGTAGGTGCCACTGATCTTCCAGCGACTTGATGCAAACCACTTAAAGGAAAATGATGCCACAGAAGGCGCATGCATGGGTTGAGATCTAAGAGAGCCGAGAACTTAATCCGTGCATGCGCTGCTTTTGATGCAAGACTCAGATCTATGAATGTCTCAACTCTGGTGCCATTTTCCTGAAGTCCTTCATGTCCATTGCCGAGAGATTAATGGCACCTACCTGGTGCCGCTGGGGCACCCTCTCCAAGCCCAGGGCTCATAGCATTGCTCTACTTCCTGCAGCGGTACCCTGCCTACTGTATAAGAAATACGGTAGATTTCTACATTTTACACTATGAGTATATTTATCACACTAAATGGGCCAAAATTCTGCATAGACTGTACCACAAAACTATGTCATGCTTTGTGCTATACACTTATTTGCTATAAACACGTTTTAAGCCTTTGCAGTCTATTGTAGGTAGGACTGCTTCCTTTTCTGACTGAGTCCTCCTCCCATTAGCCTAAGGCTGTTTTTAATTAGTGCTGGATCCTACCTGCCCTTCAAATTTGTGGGATATAAGACAGGAAGTGTAGCAAGTGGAGAAGGAACCGGGCACTGACCTGCTATTAGTCTCTCGTGTTGCACAGCGGCGTTGGCGAAATCCTGTTGCTCAGCTGAAGAGTTAATCTTGCAGACCATAAAGTGAGGAGAACAGCGGCACTCAGGAGATCTTTTTTTACATACCGGCTTTATTGTGCTTTTTCGGGTTACATCTTAGGTGTTGGGCAGGGAGGTGCAGGGGAGCAACGGTCCGTTTCGCGGACTTCCGCTTCAACAGGCTTGAGCCAGTTCAAGCGGAAGTCCGCGAAACGGACCGTTGCTCCCCCTGCACCTCCCTGCCCAACACCTAAGATGTAACCCGAAAAAGCACAATAAAGCCGGTATGTAAAAAAAGATCTCCTGAGTGCCGCTGTTCTCCTCACTTTATGGTCTTGTAAGACA
Source organism: Allobates femoralis (assembly GCA_033576535.1). Classification (NCBI taxonomy): domain Eukaryota; kingdom Metazoa; phylum Chordata; class Amphibia; order Anura; family Aromobatidae; genus Allobates; species Allobates femoralis. Next base: position 28,342,632 of record JARQOC010000007.1, on the reverse strand, counting down.
GGAAGTGACTTGTTTGATAAATATTAAGTTAGGGTTTTGTAAAAAAAAAGAGGTACAACTTGTGTGCTGGCAGGCTCTAATGAATTGGCGAATTTATGCACCAAGTACCGGTATGTTAATTTTTATAAATCCATTCTATATATCGGTAATGCAGACCATATTTCTTATATTCAATGTCTGTATACATCTTAGCACATACAGAGTGCTGTTGTATTCTTTTGTTTGTAGGTTTTCAGCCTTGTCTGACATGGAGTATGGACTCTCTAAGAAAGACTTTGCAGCACTGCGCCAACAAATGCCTAGAATTTTTAAATACACTAGATTTAGTGTAAGATGGATGAAAGTAATTAGAAAGGGACTGTTTCAGGCCCACTGAGTCGAAGTCTGCAGCCTTGAGTGGATAAATATAACAGGTATTTTTAACACTTTTAAAACCAGGTAAAGTTTTAGTTTTTGTGTTTTTCAAATTTACCTCCTTTGCTTACACAAGAGCCATAACTTATTTTGCAACATACAGATATGGCTTGTTTTTTATGGGAGGAGTTGCAGTTTTGAATAACACTATTTATTTAACATAATGTATACTTCAAAATGGAAACACAATTCTAAGTAGGATGACTTAGTAAAGAATGCAATACTATCATTATTATTTTTTTTGTGTTTTGTGCATGTGCTCAACGTGATTCTCCAGGTCAATATAGTGATACCAAACTTGCATAGATTTTTTTTGTTAAGTGTTGAAAAAAAATTCAGACATGTTCAACCGATATCTGTAAAGGTTTTAAATTTTTCTTTTTGTTAATGGAGCTGTGTGAGGGCTTGCTACAGTTGTGGCCAAAAGTATTGCCACCCCTGCAATTCTGTCAGATAATACTCAGTGTCTTCCTGAAAATTATTGCAATCACAAATTCTTTGGTATTATTATCTTCATTTAATTTGTCTTCAATGAAAAAAACACAAAAGAGAATGAAGCAGAAAGCAAAACATTGATCATTTCACACAAAACTCCAAAAATGGGCCAGACAGTATTGCCACCCTCAGCCTAATACTTGGTTGCACAACCTTTAGCCAAAATAACTGCGATCAACCACTTCCGGTAACCCTCAATGAGTTTCTTACAATGCTCTGCTGGAATTTTAGACCATTCTTCTTTGGCAAACTGCTCCAGGTCCCTGATATTTGAAGGGTGCCTTCTCCAAACTGCCATTTTTAGATCTCTTCACAGGTGTTCTATAGGATTCAGGTCTGGACTCATTGCTGGCCACCTTAGAAGTCTCCAGTGCTTTCTCTCAAACAATTTTCTAGTGCTTTTTGAAGTGTGTTTTGGGTCATTGTCCTGCTGGAAGACCCATGACCTCTGAGGGAGACCAAGCTTTCTCACACTGGGCCCTACATTATGCTGCAAAATTTGTTGGTAGTCTTCAGACTTCATAATACCATGACCACGGTCAAGCAGTCCAGTGCCATAGGCAACAAAGCAACCCCAGAACATCAGGGAACCCCCGCCATGCTTGACTATAGGGACCGTGTTCTTTTCTTTGAATGCCTCTTTTTTTCTCCTGTAAACTCTATGTTGATGCCTTTGCCCAAAAAGCTGTACTTTTATCTCATCTGACCAGAGGACATTCTTCCAAAACGTTTTAGGCTTGCTCAGGTAAGTATTGGCAAACTCCAGCCTGGCTTTTTTATGTCTCGTGGTAAGAAATGGGGTCTTTCTGGGTATTCTACCATACAGTCCCTTATCATTCAGACGCCAATGGATAGTACGGGTTGACAATATTGTACCCTCGGACTGCAGGGCAGCTTGAACTTCTTTGGATGTTAGTCGAGGTTCTTTATCCACCATCCGCACAATCTTGCGTTGAAATCTCTCGTCAATTTTTCTTTTCCGTCCACATCTAGGGAGGTTAGCCACAGTGCCATGGGCTTTAAACGTCTTGATGACACTGCGCACGGTAGACACAGGAACATTCAGGTCTTTGGAGATGGACTTGTAGCCTTGAGATTGCTCATGCTTCCTCACAATTTGGTTTCTCAAATCCTCAGACAGTTCTTTGGTCTTCTTTCTTTTCTCCATGATCAATGTGGTACACACAAGGACACAGGACAGAGGTTGAGTCAACTTTAATCCATGTCAACTGGCTGCAAGTGTAATTTAGTTATTGCCAAACCTGTTAGGTGCCACAGGTAAGTTACAGGTGCTGTTAGTTACACAAATTAGAGAAGCATCACATGATTTTTCTAACAGTGTCAATACTTTTGTCCACCCCCTTTTTTATGTTTGGTGTGGAATTATATCCAATTTGTCTTTAGAACAATTCTTTTTGTGTTTTTTTCATTGAAGACAAATTAAATGAAGATAATAATACTAAAGAATTTGTGATTGCAATCATTTTCAGGAAGAAACTGAGTATTATCTGACAGAATTGCAGGGGTGTCAATACTTTTGGCCACAACTGTATATGAACAGCGAGCATCTGTTTTCATTGATACCAATTTGGGGTATATAAGAGGTTTTGATCAATTTTTATTGGATTTTTTTATTGAGGTTTGGTGACAGAATAAATGCAATTCTAGTATTTTGATTTCTTATGTCTCTTTACAATGTTTACTTATGGGTTATGTGTTAATTCATGTGAGGCCAGATTTATACAGAAGCAGGAACACAATAACCGCCTATTTGTTTTATTACCTTTTTTTTTTAATTAGTGGGGGTTATTTGAATTTTTAGATGTACTTTTCTTTTTACTTTAGTTTTAGTCTCCTTAGGGTACTTGAACCTGCGCTCACTTGATCACTTATACTGTATACTGCAATACATAGTATTGAAGAATACAGTGTAAACCTCAGTCTCCCATGAGCCTTATAGAAAGTCCAATATATTACCAATGGGACCTTTCAGCATCAGTGCCCTGCAATGGTGTCATGAAGAGCTGGTAAGTATCAGGGATAATAAATAGATCTTTTGCGCTGCCCTTCTGATGTAATACAGATAAATAGAAGTCCACAGTCCATAGAGTTATTAAAAGCTGTGGTTTATTTAATGCGTTTAAAAGCATACATCAGGTTCTTCATCAGGAAAAGGACTAGAATCATTTTTCCTGATGAAGAAGATGGTGTAGACTTTGAAACACATTGAATAAACCACATTTTTTTAATAACACTCTGGATTGTGCACTTCTCTTTATCTGCATTACATCATAAGGGCAGTGCAAAAGATTCTTTTATTATCCCTGATTCTCATCTCCTTTGCTTTTGGATGTGCAGCAGCCCTATATTACATTGGCTTCATTACTTCTACCAGGTGAACACACCTAATATCGTTCTTTTCTCTACTTCCAGATAAGACCCTAAGCGCTCTGTTTCGTTCCCTAGCATATCTTAATGAGGTTATAATGGGAGCCAATGTGTATGTAAAGGCCATGGCATCATGCTGTTAGGGACAGATGCCAGCTATGTACTGTATTTTTCAGATTATAAGACGCACTTTTGTTCCCCCAAAATTTGAGGGAAAGTGTGGTGTGCGTCTTATAATTGGAATCTACTTTCTGTGGGGGGTGTACTTTGGGGGGCGTGCTTTGGAGCAGTGTCCAGGGGCTGAAGGAGGCTGGCTGCGGGCTACAGAGGCAGCGGGAGGTCACGTGATCCCGCTTATTAGCTTCGTGGAATATGCACTGCACCCGCTGTCCATCACCTTGGTGGTGTAGCCGTGCCAAGTTGTGAACAGGGGAGTGGCGCAGATTACATGTGCCTGCACTTATCGTAAAATAACAAACACTTTTAACCCACCCTCCGCTGCTGGCTCCCAGCTCCTCTGTGTCTCTATGTGTCTGTGCCGGCATCTGATCATGTGATTGGCACAGCACAGTGATGTCATCACTGTGTGCCCCAGTCACATGATCCATTGCCCAGGACCGACGCAGGAAGAGACACCAAGGTGCCGGGAGCACAGAGCCAGCGGCAGAGGGTGAATTAAAAGCATTTGTTATTTTACTATGTGCATTCCAGTAGGGAGGCATATAGAGTGACGGGGGGGCCATATCCAGGATGGAGGGGTGGCTATGTGCCAGCAACACAGGTGGGGCATATGCAATCACAGGGGAGCAATGTCCCTGTGAGCCAGCAGCACAGGGGGGCATGTGCCACCACAGGGGGCCATGTGCCAGCACAGGGGGTCAATGTGACAGCAAGGGGCAATGTGCCAGGATGGGGGTTATATAGATACCAGGATGAGGGATACATACATGATTTGTAAGAGACAGAAACTAGCATTATAAGACAGACCCCATTTAACATAAAAAATTATTTTTTCTCCTTCGCATCATTGGGGACACAGGACCATGGGTGTATGCTTTTATGCCACTTAGAGGCGACACTAAGTAGAGATAAAACTTAAGTCCTCCTCCCTGCAATATACACCCATCCGTAGTCATAGTTAGTCAGTTTTAGCTTAGTGTCGCAAGGAGGCACGTGATCTGTCTCTCAGACTACATTCACCCCTTTTTTATTTTTATTTTTACATTTATTCTAATTTTTATTCAACTTTTTTCAACGTCAGGCGACAGCTCCCTTTAGGATGCTGCTCTCCTTAAGCACAGGGATCACCAAGGCAGCACACAACCCCTTTGCAAGGGCGACGGACCCCTGAAGGGCTCCGCTCTCCCTATTCTATTGCAGAATCTGCAGGCAGCTGCCAGCGCACATATCCGACTGCATCCCCTTTGTGGGGCAGCGCCGGGATTGCAAGTCAGGAAACACGTTGAGCCCGGCAATAGTTCAAACAGTACCCGGTTTTATTGCTGATACACACACAGCAGTGGCACAAGCTGCCGGAATCCGGGTCACAGCCGGGTACACAGGATACAGTTCATCCAAAGTAACCCGGTTCCTTCAGGTTAGGGGCTTCCGTTATAGGTCACCCCGAGCTCCCAGCCCTCCCGGGCTAGATCGTGTTAGTATAGCACACGGCCTCCTGGAACTCTTGACCTCTCCAGTCTATCTCTGCTGCTGCTGCAGCTTAGGCAAAAAGCTGTGTACAAGGAACCCCGCCCTGCTTCCTGACCAGGCTTTTAACTCCGTGTCTACTTCCGGGATCTTGCAAGACCCGGAGCGGAGGGACCGGACCGTCCCTTTCTCTCACACCCTATACCGGGCTCAATACGTGACAGTGCGCATTCTGGGGGAGACATAGCGCCCCTCGCATATGATCCCCCGCACGGTCTCACACACCCCCCCTCGGTTCAAACTTGTGGGGTTAAACCCCAGCCATCAAACAGGGTGCCCGGGACAGGGCATCCACATTACCCTGCAACTTGCCAGCCCGATGCTCCACCGTAAAATTTAAGTTTTGGAGGGACAGGAACCACCGGGTGACCCGAGCGTTCCGTTCCTTGGTGTTTCGCATCCAGACCAGGGGAGCGTGATCCGTAACCAACCGGAACTATCGCCCGAGCAAATAATAACGTAGGGACTCCAAGGCCCATTTAACAGCCAAGCACTCCTTCTCCACTACGCTATAATTCTATTCTGCCAGGGACAATTTCCAGCTTAAGTAAGTGACCGGATGCTCTTCTCCGTCCACTTCTTGTGACAGCACAGCCCCCAGCCCCACCTCCGAGGCGTCTGTTTTCACAATGAAGGCGTGTTTGAAGTTAGGACTGATGAGGACGGGCTGTCCACACAAGGCCGACTTCATGGACTGAAAGGCTGCCTCTGCTTGGGGATTCCAACGCACCAAAGCATATTTCTTCCCTTTTAACAGATCGGACAGGGCCGCCGTTCGCCCTGCAAAGTTGGGTATGAAGCGTTGATAGTACCCAACTATGCCGAGGAACGCCCTCACCTGTTTGGTAGACACCGGTCGGGTCCACTTTTGAATGGCCTCGATTTTGTTTATTTGGGGTTTGATAACCCCTCGCCCAATCACATAGCCCAGATACCGGGCTTCCTCGAGCCCCATGGCACATTTTTTTGGATTTGCCGTCAGGCCTGCCGCCCTGAACGAATCCACCACGGCCTGAACCTGGGACAAGTGGGTATGCCAATCTGGACTAAAGACAATGATGTCATCTAGGTAGGCGGACGCGTACTTCCGATGAGGTTCTAACACTATGTCCATGAGCCGTTGGAATGTGGCTGGAGCTCCATGCAACCCTAAAGGCAACACGACGTAGTGATAGAGGCCTTCCGAAGTAACAAAGGCGGTTTTTTCCTTGGCCGACTCTGTTAGCGGCACCTGCCAGTAACCTTTGGTCAGATCGAGCGTTGTGAAGTACTGGGCTTGCCCCAGTCTTTCAATCAGCTCGTCCACCCGGGGCATGGAATATAAATCGAACTTAGACACGTCGTTCAGCTTCCGGAAATCGTTGCAGAATCGCAGCGATCCGTCCGACTTCGGAATGAGCACGATGGGGCTAGCCCATTCGCTCCGGGATTCTTCTATCACCCCTAACTTGAGCATGTGCTTAACTTCGGCTGCGATGGCTTGCCGTCTGGCCTCGGGTACCCGGTACGGTTTCACTCGCACTTTTACCCGGGGCTCAGTGACAATGTCATGTTGATTGACGGAAGTGCGCCCAGGCAGTTCAGAGAACACATCAGGATTCTGCTGTACCAACTTTCGAGCCTCCCGTCGTTGGGCCTTAGTGAGGGTGTCGCTTATTTGTACCCCTTCGGTCTCCCTCGTGGCCGAGGGGGAAGGGCCTCCGGGTGCATCGGAAGCCTCCATGATCAGACACTCCCGGTCTTTCCACGCTTTAAGCAAATTAACGTGGTATAGCTGCACGGGTTTCCTTTTCCAGGGCTGGTATACCCTGTAATTTACCTCCCCTACTTTTTCCCGGATTTCATAGGGCCCTTGCCATTTGGCCAGTAATTTGCTTTCCGTAGTGGGCACTAAGACCAACACCCGGTCCCCCACCTCAAAGGTCCTAACGGTGGCCTGTGTATTATACCTGCGGCTTTGAGCTCCTTGGGCATCCATTAGGTGCTATTTTACAATAGGCGGGACCGCTGTGATCCGGTCCTGCATTTTCGCCACGTGGTCGATCACGCTCCTATAGGGAGTGGGTTCCTGTTCCCACGTCTCTTTGGCAACATTCAATAGCCCTCTAGGATGCCGGCCGTACAACAGTTCAAAAGGAGAAAACCCCGTAGACGACTGCGGTACCTCCCGGATGGCGAACATTAAATAGGGCAGTAACATGTCCCAATCCTTTCCATCCTTTGCTACCACTTTTTTTAGCATGGACTTCAGGGTTTTATTAAACCGCTCAACTAACCCGTCGGTCTGGGGATGATACACCGAGGTGCGCAGCTGTTTTATGTTGAGCAGTTTATATAGTTCCCGGGTCACTTTGGACATAAAAGGAGTCCCCTGATCCGTGAGGATCTCCTTGGGTAGTCGTAGGCGACAGAACATAGCAAACAGCTCCTGGGCAATCAGTTTCGCCGAGGTGCGGCGTAACGGAATCGCCTCCGGGTACCGGGTGGCGTGGTCGACAACAACGAGTATGTGTTGGTGGCCTCGTGCTGACTTCACTATACGCCCCACCAAATCCATTGCGATCCGTTCAAAAGGTTCCTCTATAACGGGTAGAGGTACCAATGGACTACGGAAAGTGGCAATGGGTGTGGTCAGCTGACATTCCGGGCAGGAGTCACAGTACCTCTGGACATCCACATACACGCCCGGCCAGAAGAACTTCCGCAAGATGCGTTCTTGCGTTTTTTTAGCCCCAAGGTGGCCCCCTAGCAGGTGGGAGTGGGCCATCTCTAGGACCGCCCGGCGGTGTGGCTGCGGTACTACTAGTTGGTCCACGACCTCATCCCTGATTTTGTCCACCCTATAGAGCAACTCTCGGTTAATCACCATGCGTGGAAATACATTCTCTGCCCCCGGATGCTGAGCTACCCCGTTTACTTCGGTTACCCTTTCTCGGGCCTGGGTCAGTGTGGGATCCTGTAGCTGGGCTGTCCCATACGCTCCCCGGGATACTTCCAACTCTGTAATCGGTGGGGTCTCCTCGACCTCTCCTGCCAATACGTCTAGCGGAACCTATCGGGGTGACACTCAGGGCCCTATGTTGGCGACCCCTATGGCAGGTGTCCCGGTCTCAGGGTCGTCGGGTTCAGCACCCTGATTCCCTGGCATCAGGGGAGGGTTACTCCTCCTTCCCCATAAGGACCAAAACAATGGTAAGTCTCTTCCCAGCACCGTCCCGTAGGGTAGAGATTTTACCACTCCGACCACGTGGGTCACCTCTCCACATGGAGTGGACAGAGTCATCTCCGTGGTAGGATACTCGCGTAGGTCCCCGTGTATACACTGGACCCCGATCAATCCCCCACTGAGTTGCAACCCGGGGATTAAGGACGCACGAACCAGCGTCACCAAACTGCCAGGGTCCAAGAGAGCTTCTGCTCTGTGTCCATTAATGAGCACAGGGCACAGATGTGGTGCCGTTAGGGGAACCACTACATCTGCGGTGAATACAGGGCTGGCATACATCGAGAGCCGGCGTGTGAACCCGCAGTCCATGGGTTCCATCGTTAGGGGGCAATAGGCAGCCACATGTCCCGGTCCTTTGCACCGCCAGCACCACGTAGCAGTGGCAGCGCCGCGCCGGAAGCTCCTTCTTGGGGAGCCTGGTCTCCTGCCAGCCCCATTCTGGGGTATCCTCTCAGCGGGTATGTTTTTAGGAGAGTCACCTGTGGATGGACGTACACCTTTACCCGGCTCCGGAGGGCGGCGTAACTGCCGCAGTGGGGCAGAGTCCCGAATGAACTCCTGGGCAGTGGTATATCGCTCTATCAAGCTAACCACCTGGTCCAAGGTACCCGGGTCCCCTTGCCCCACCCAACGCTGTATCGCAACCGGCAGAGTCCGTACCAGCCGGTCGACCACCACCCTTTCCACCATCTGTCCCGGACTCAAGCTATCAGGCTGGAGCCACCGTTTCACCAACTGCAACAAGTCATACGCCTGGGAGCGAGCCGGCTTGGACTCCACGTAGGCCCAGGATAACACCCGTTGGGCTCGGACATAAGTATTGACCCCCAGTCTAGCAAGGATCTCACCTTTGAGTCTGGCGTAGTCCTGTGCATCCTCCCAACTGAGGTCGGTGTAGGCCTTCTGGGCGTCGCCCATCAGGAATGGCGCCACCACTTCAGCCCACTGAGCGGGAGGGAGGCCTTCTCGCTCTGCGGTGCGCTCGTAGACTGTGAGATAGGCTTCTACGTCGTCCTCTGGACTCAGCTTCCGCAGTGCCGGCCGGACCCGGTCCCGGGGCTCACGCCGGTCCGAGGAAGGCGCTGCTGGTGGGTCTCATAGGGCCATGATTTGCTGCAGGAGCAGTTCATTTGTTTTCTGCTGTTGCTGTTGCTGCTCTTGCTGCCGCTGCTGGGTAAGTACCATCCGCCTTAGGATTTCCTCCATATCAGCGGTAGGCCTGAACTGTAGCGTGGCCAGCTTCAGTACGGACATGCAGTTCGTGGTTCAGGCTGCCCACATTCTCCACCATATGTGGGGCAGCGCCGGGATTGCAAGTCAGGAAACACGTTGAGCCCGGCAATAGTTCAAACAGTACCCGGTTTTATTGCTGATACACACTCAGCAGTGGCACAAGCTGCCGGAATCCGGGTCGCAGCTGGGTACACAGGATACAGTTCATACAAAGTAACCCGGTTCCTTCAGGTTAGGGGCTTCCGTTATAGGCCACCCCGAGCTCCCAGCCCTCCCGGGCTAGACTGTGTTAGTATAGCACACGGCCTCCTGGAACTCTTGACCTCTCCATTCTATCTCTGCTGCTGCTGCAGCTTAGGCAAAAAGCTGTGTACAAGGAACCCCGCCCTGCCTCCTGACCAGGCTTTTAACTCTGTGTCTACTTCCGGGACCTTGCAAGACCCGGAGCGGAGGGAGCGGACCGTCCCTTTCTCTCACACCCTGTACTGGGCTCAATACGTGACAGTGCGCATTCTGGGGGAGACATAGCGCCCCTCGCATATGATCCCCCGCACTGTCTCACACCTTGCATAACAGCGGGAATGCAAGGAGTGCACATTATCCCCTTCTCACCTCCTCCAACAAGGAGCAGGTGATCGAGGTCACTGGTAATACAACCACATCACCGCTGTCCCAGCTCAGCAGGTGCAGAACAGACAACCCCTGTATCTCACCAGACATCCAGTCACGGCGCCCCCATGCGGGACGCGCACCGCCAAAAAGTTTGGGGCGCGCGTCCAAAGCATGGGGCTTAGAGGCTAGAAGAATTATGCCAGCGCCGCAGCCCGCTGGTATTGCGGTCCCCAGCGTCTCTCCCCGGAGCCTGCACTAATCCAGGCCCCGGTCCGGGCCTCCGCTCCAGCACTGCTCAGCCAGCTGCGATTGGTGTCCAAATTGGGCAATCCTGGCAAGCCCTGGCCGACCGCGTCATTGCGCACGCTCCAATGACACGGGGCGATCATGTGACGCGTGCCCAATCAGGGCCGCAAACCACACCCACCACCATGACACTGGGCAAGGAGCAGCCTATCAAAACTGGCGTCATAGCACCAGTACAAGAGACCGAACGGTTCAAAGGATATCACTCAAACCTATTTGTCGTTCTGAAAAAAGGTATGCCCCATCCTAGACCTCAAACTCCTCAACAAATTCGTAAAACTCCGACCGTTCAGAATGGAATCCTTATGCTCAGTAATCACGTAATGGAAAAAGGAGAGTTCTTAGCAACCATAGACATCCAAGACGCACATCTTCACATTCCCTTTCTTCCCCCGCATCAAAAGTATATGCGGTTCGACGTTCAAAAATGGCACTTACAATTCATTGCACTGCCCTTCGGCCGCGCAACTGCACCCAGAATTTTCACAAAAGTCATGGCGGCCGTCATGACCATTCTCCATTCGCGGGCAGTGACGACCTACTAATCAAAGGACCATCCTTCCAGGCTTGCCTCGAGAGTGTCCGAATAACATCGCACACATTCTCCCACCTAAAGTTGCTCATAAACTTAGGCAAATCATCCCCAACGCCGGCCCAAAACATAAACTTTCTAGTAATCTATCCTCCCAGTGAGATGCTGGATATCCTTCTGGACACTGGAAATTTCAGTCCTACAGGTGTCTTTCACGTCATTTATTAGGGCTTTAAAGTCCTCCTTGGATTGCATATGATCAAGCAGGTCCTGCCAGCTATTGGGGTATACTGGGGAAATTCCCTAAGGGGCTCTATCCTTTCCATGCATCTCAGGGGGAACCCTGCTTGTAGCATGGTGAGATTGAATGGGGATAACAGGTCCCTCAGCCCCATTGTATTCGGTGAGGGTTGTAAATTGAGCGTCCAGTGTATATGACCCCCCTGGTCTCAGAGCTGTCTCCCTCATTGTGGCTGCTAGAGTGATGGAGGGATCTGGGGCCCTGTATGTGGGATCCCCAGGCCTAGTGGCAGGCTGAGGTGGTGAAGACTAGGAGGGGAAGGGACCTCACATCTGCAGGACACCGGTGGTAGTGGGGTGGCTGGGGTCCCCCTCCTCTTCCCGTCCAATAGGTGTATCTCCTACCTCCTCCGCAGGTTTCGTGCTGCCTGGGGCCTCCGCTTCCTCCTATATGCGGTCTGAAGAAAATGGCACTGGAACGCTGGAAGTCTCCTGCTCCCGGCCCTTGAAGGCCTCCAGGACTGTCCTCTGGTCCGGATGAGGCACCGGGGGAATCTGCGTAGGCTTAACTTTCCGGGGACCCATCGCCAAATAATGTAGTTAGCGAGTATTGCCGCTGGTGCCGGTAATCACTGCTTGCAGGCGGGAGCGCTCTCTCCGTGCATCCGTTCACCCCTGCATCCGGACAAGCCCCCCCACATGAATGTTTTGACCTGTGGTTTGGTAGCAATCCTGCATTGGAATAGTACGGTTAGGGCACAGATTTGGCCCTTGATGGAACTGAGCGACAGGCCTGAGTTAAGGCCGGTTTGAAGGAACACCAGGATTGTAGGGATGGAAAATAGGAGTCGGTTACGGTTGTGGTCCTTGCACCACTGGAAAAAGATCCTCCAGGGGTGGTGATAGATGCGCGAGGATGTCGGTTTGCAGGCATTAACCATGGTGGTTATGACGTCTGGTGAAAAACCTGACTGTATCAGGACCCAGGATTCAATAGTCACACCGTTAAAGACAGGGCCCCCGAGTTCTGGTGGCAAATGGGGCCCTGGGTCAGGAGGGGAAAGATGTATGCAAGTTGGAATTGGTGCCAGGGAAGGACCAGCGTGTCCACCCGTAGCGCTAAAGGGTCCCGGGACATGACTACGAAGGTTGGGACTTTTATGTTCAGCCTTAATGCCATCAGATCCACATCAGGGGTTCCCAAAAGCCAACAGATTTATAGAAAAACTTCTGGATGGAGGGACCATTCTCCCGAGGCAAGTCCCTGGCGGCTTAGGAAGTCTGCTGTCCAGTTGTCCACTCCCGGGATGTGGACTGCTGATATGACTGACTGAGTTGTTTCGGTCCAGTGTAGGATATGTTCTACTTTGCGCATTGCAGATTTGCTGCGTGTGCCGCCCTGGGGATTGATGTACGCCACTGCCGTTGCGTTGTCTGCTTGAATCCGGATGGGGCGACTGGCTAAAAAGTGTTGGAAGTGTTGGAGCACTAAGGTAGAATGTTGATTGAGAGGTGTGACTCCTGAGGCGTCCAGCGGCCTTGGGCCGTGTGTTGGCAATAGACGGCTCCCCAGCCAAGTAGGCTGGCATATTTGGTTACAACTAGCCACAGGACTGGGAGAAAGAATTTTCCCTGTGTAAGTGAAAATGGCCGTGTCCACCAGGTGAGTGCCTTTTTTGACTTGAGTGGGTAGGCGGTGTTTGCGATCGAGGCTGAAGGGATTTTTGTCCCAAGCCGAGAGGAGGGCAAGCTGCAAAGGTCAGAAGTGTAGCTGAGTGAAGAAAACTGCTTCCATTGCCATTACTATTTTTCCTAGGACCCCCATGCCGAAGTAGATGGATTGAGGTGGTCGACTGCAAAGAGTATGGACTCCTTTGCGAATGGCCGTGGTCTTTTCTTGAGGGAGTATGACTAACCCTTGTGCGGTTTTGAAGGCTACCGCTGGGCAGTATATATTATTCGGAGGTCAGTTGCAGAATCCAAATAATATATACAGCCCAACACAGCCTTCAAAAAACATATATAGCCCACCACAGTCTCCAAATAACATATACAGTGCCTTGTAAAAGTATTTGGCCCCCTTGAATTTTTCAACCTTTTGCCACATTTCAGGCTTCAAACCTAAAAATATAAATTCAAATTTTTTTGTGAAGAATCAAAAAGTGTGACACAATCATGAAGTGGAATGAAATTTATTGGATATTTTAATCTTTTTTAACAAATAAAAAACTGAAAAGTGGGGCATGCAATCTTGTTCGGCCCCCTTGAGTTAATATTTTGTAGCACCACCTTTTGTATGATTACAGCTGCAAGTCACTTGGGGTATGTCTCTATTGGTACCTTTACACGCCGCGACGGCAGGCTGGATACATCCCGCTACAGGCTACAAATGTAGCTTGTAGCGCCAATGTAGCCCGTCGTAGCGGCGTCTGAAGACGTGACGATACAGCCGGCAACAGATACATCTGTTTCCTAGGTCTGCTCGAAAACTGATGGCTACATCGCCGATGGTAGCGAGCTGTATCGGCGTGTAAAGAAGCAACGGAAGGGAACTCTGGACAGCCTGCGATGTAGCTAAGGCGTGACCCTGGCTCCGTGTTACCGCGCCCCATCTGCGATCATTGGAGGAAGCTCCTGCGTTGCGATTGGTTGTCGCCGCACAGGGCGGCATATTTAAGGAGCTGACGAGTCACACTACACAATTCCTCGAGCGTCAAGTATTAATCAGCCTCCTGCGATGCCTGCCCAATCATGGTATTATTGCTTTATCCTATCAGCGTACGGACGTCTCGTAATCCACAATTGGAGCACGCCTATGTGCTGTCCCTGCTGCACCATGTACGCCCATAGTAGCTGGTTGTAGCGGTGTGTAAATGAGCTACAGCTGGCTACTTGAGACACCCGGCGATGTAGCTAGCTATAGATGTAGCGTGGCGTAGCGCATCTTGTCGCGGCGTGTAAAGGTGATGCGTTGAGCGTTTGTAGCCGTTTGAGCGTGCTCGTGCACGTGAAGTAGCGGGATGTATCCAGCCTGCCGTCGCGGCGTGTAAAGGTACCATATCAGTTTTGAACATCGAGAGACTGAAATTCTTGCCCATTCTTTCTTGCAAAACACCTGGAGCTCAGTGAGGTTGCATGGAGAGCGTTTATGAACAGCAGTTTTCAGCTCTTTCCACAGATTCTCGATTGGATTCAGGTCTGGACTGTGACTTGGCCATTCTAACACCTGGATACGTTTATTTTTGAACCATTCCATTGTAGATTTTGCTTTATGTTTGGGATCATTGTCTTGTTGGAATATAAATCGCCGTCCCAGTCTCAGGTTTTTTGCAGACCTGAGACAGGTTTTCTTCCAGAATGGTCCTGTATTTGGCTCTGTCCATCTTCCCATCAATTTTAACCATCTTCCCTGTCCCTGCTGAAGAGGTTTAATACTTGGGAAATCTTTTTGTATCCAAATCCAGCTTTAAATTTTGCCACAACAGTATCTCGGACCTGCCTGATGTGTTCCTTTGTCTTCATGATGCTCTCTGCACTTGAAACATAACCCTGAGACTATCATAGAGCAGGTGCATTTATACAGAGACTTGATTACACACAGGTGGATTCTATTTATCATTACCAGTCATTTAAGACAACATTGTATCATTCAGAGATCCTCACTGAACTTCTGGAGTGAGTTTGCTGCACTGAAAGTAAAGGGGCCGAATAATATTGCACGCCCCACTTTTCATTTTTTTTTATTTGTTAAAAAAGTTTCAAATATGCAATAAATTTCGTTCAACTTCACGATTGTGTCCCACTTGTTGTTGATTCTTCACAAAAAAATTTGAATTTAGATCTTTATGTTTGAAGCCTGAATGTGGCAAAAGGTTGAAAAGTTCAAGTGGGCCAAATACCTTTACAATGAACTGTATATCCCCCTGTGCACTCCCCCTGATGGCTGTTGGCCACTGGGAGTATGTATTTGCCCCTGATAGGGGCCCCCGATGCGTTCCTCCCCCAAACATTTCCCTCCTAACCTGTGTGGCAAATGGCTGCTGATCACATTGCCTAAATGTATGAGCCCGAAGTAGGTCTCTATGGTCTGCAGCACCTCCTGCATTGCACTTCCTGCAGGAGATCATAAGAGTTCTGCTCCTGGCTCAGTACTGTCATGAAGGGGTGTACAAAGAAATCATGGAGCTCCATAGCAGACTTTCTAATTGGAACCCTCAAAAAAAAATATTTGGCTGGGTCATATAAGAACACATCTCAAGACTTTTCAGTCTCTACAAAGTAATTTTCCTCACACTGAAGCCTCTAGATTATCTTTTAATTGTCCCCATAAAAGTATGATGTCAACAAAAGTGCCCCACAAACACTGTATAATCCCACCCACTGTGAATTCCTCTAAAGTACCCTCCACTCACAGTATGATGACCCCACTGTACCCCTCTACCACACCAACAAAGTATGGTGACTGCCAACTGTGTCCCCCACACAAGCCTTCCAAGCAGTAAAATGGGCCTACATACAGTATAATGGCCCCTACTATCCCTCCAAATAGTATAATGGCCCCACGCACAGCCCTCCGTACAATATGATGGACGGCACACAGCCCTCCACACAGTATGATGGACCCCACACAAACCATCACACTGTATAATTGCTTCCATTCCAGACACTGACCATCAAATAGCCCTCCATAAAGTATAAAGGCTCCCTCATAGCCGTCCACACATTATAATGGACCCCACATAGTTCTCCAAATAGTATAATAGCCTCCAGAAACTTTTCCAAATATTATAATGGCCCCACATAGTCTTCTATCTAATATATAAAGCTGAATGTGTGTGTGTGTATGTGTTGTTCCCTGAGGAAGGAGCTCGGGAGGAGGCTCCGAAACGCGTTGGAAAATAAAGGCTGTAGCTGAACCAGACATTCCTGTGTCTGTGTTTCTTTGGTCTCGGAGCAGCAGCGCGGACACTGAGGCACTTTGTCCAGGATTCTGTATTACAACCACAGTCACCGTTGGGAGTGCGGTCCCTGCAGCAGCTGCTTGTACGCTATTCTACCAGTTGTGGGTTTCACAACTGACAAAGGTGAGCAATTCCACATCGATAAGCGAAAGTGTGTTATTGAGATAAGACCCTATTGCGCTTTGTTTCTTTCACAGATTTTTATATCCGGGATTGGCATCTACACCGTCGCAACTACAGCCACAAAATTTTGCACAATCACACATCTGGACCCCGAGAGCGTCATAGGCTATGTTGTGAGGCGAAATTTTAACCCTGCGCGTTCCAGTTCACAACAATTTTACCCTATCTACATAATGGGGAAAAAGTGAATGGAAAAGTGTTGGAAGAAAATCGACAGCTGTCAGCTATAGCCACAAAATTTTGCACAGTCACACGTCTGGACCCCGGGAGCGTCATAGGCTATGTTGTGAGGCGAAATTTTAACCCGCGCATTCCAATTCACGAAACAATTTTGCCCCTATCTACATAATGGGGAAAAAGTGACAGTTACCAGTTGACAGTTGTGAATGAGAGGGGCTTAATGATAGCGCCAAAGACTAACAGCACATACCAGCATATAGTCACTAAGGTGGGGCCCAAACATGAGATATTCACCATGCACGGGGACATGTATACATACCACACGCACACAAAGAGTAACAGTAAGTGTATAGTCGCTAAGGTGCAGCCCCAATATTGGATACTCCCCACGCACCCGAACAAACACACACACACCACAAAGAGACACACACAACACAGACACACACACACACCCCCACGGGGACACACACACACCCCTATAGCGACACATGCACTCACCCCACAGGTACACACACACCACAAACAGACACACACAACACAGACACACACACCACACAGAACCCCCCCCACAGGGACACACACACATAGCCACCCTATAGGGACACATGCGCTCACCCCACAGGGACACACACACACCACAAAGAGACACATACACACCACACAGACCCCCCCCACAGGGACACACACACATACACACCCTATAGGGACACATGCACTCACCCCACAGGGACACACACCACAAAGACTCACACAACACAGAGACACACACACCCCACACAGACACCCCCCCCACAGGGACACACACACATACACACCTTATAGGGACACATGCACTCACCCCACAGGGACACACACACACACAGCACAAAGAGACACACACAACACAGACACACCACCCCCCCCCACAGGGACACACACACATACACACCCTATAGGGACACATGCACTCACCCAACAGGGACACACACACCCCACGGTAACACACACCACACAGACAGACACAGATGTGCACAAATCACTTCACACAACTCGCCTCATACGTGTGCTAGCTTTAATTTCCAAACATAAACATCTGATTAAAAACAACCGATGTGCAACACATGTGCCATATATTGAATTAAGGCAGATGTCAGTCACATGAGCTGTCTATTATGTGTATGTGTGAGGTAACATATACTGCCCGGCCAGGGGGAGGGTTTACTGTTGGCTGGAGATTTATTAGGCTGCCTATAGCAATCAATCACAGCTCAGCTTCTATTATCTTACAGGTCATTAATATGACATATTCAAATTCTATTTTGTTATAGCTAACATCAGTTATTTATTAACCAGGGCGTAGCCGGGTACTACAGCTAGTATAGTATAAAGGGCCCACATAAGTCCTCCATATCATATAATGCTCAAAGATTCAAAGATTCAAAGAAGCTTTATTGGCAGGACCAAATACACCTCAGTTTTGCCAAAGCAATTGTATAATGGGCATAGGGATAGGGACTGTGGGGATGTTGGGTAGGGGCTGTAGGGAAGGTATATGGGGCGGATCCAGGATGGGGGGCTATAGTCCATGGCATAGGGAAGGTGGATGGGGCAACTGCAGGGTGGGGGCTATAGTCCATGGCATCATAGTTAATTTTCTCGCAAGCTATGGCATGCGCTCACATACCGCACTGCTATCTCCACTGCTCTCTCTTCTTCTCCAAGCAGGGAGTTTTTTCTTCCTCCTTCATGGTGATGAAATCTGGGAAGAGATGTGAGAGTCTCCTGAAGTGAGAGTCCCTCACTGCTGAGTATTTGGAACAAACAGTGTAGCAGGAAGTGGGTTTCGTCCTCCAGGGCCTCCTGGTCACAGTGTTGGCACAGTCTTTCCTCCCTGGGCTTGTATCGCTGCCTGTGTCGGCCGGACTCGATGGCCAGACTGTGAGCACTGAGTCTATATCGGCTCAGGATCTTGCGGTCTCTGGGATCCGGGAGTTTCTCCAGATATGGGGCCAGTTTGTAGTCTCTCTGTAGACTCCGGTACATGGTCAGTTTCTGTGAGTTGATGATATCGTTCTTCCAGTCACTGACATACCTCTCCTGGCCCTCCTCTACCATCTTCCTGATTCTGACTTTTATCAGGTTGTGATTAGTGTTCTGGTTGTGTTGGGTTTGGCTGGGCTGTTCCGAGGGTCCTGGTTTTTCTGTTTCACCTACATGTATCAGGGCTTTATGGTGATGGGAGCTTGGATTGCTCCTATGCAGGTGGGCCAGGAATGACAGCGCCCTCTTTAGAACCGTTAGGTGTAGAGGGAATCTGCCCAGCTCGGCCCGACAAGCACTGTTGGAGGTGCTCGGTGGACCTGGAGAAGGTGCTTACAGAATTCCAGGTGGAATATTTCTGTTGGACTGGAATCCCACCTTGACCAGTCTGGGTAGGTGTGAGGACCCCAGACTTCACTGCCATACAGGAGGATTGGGGCGATGATGGAGTCGAAGATTTTTAGCCAGACCCTCACTGGTGGCTTCAGATGGTAGAGTTTCCTTTGGATAGCATAGAAGGTTTTGCAGGCCTTGTCTTTCAGGGTCTCTATGGCTTGTTTGAAGCTCCCTGACGGTGAATCTCTAGACCCAGGTAGGTATATTTGTCTGTTCCTGTGAGGTCGCAGTTGTTGAGGACAAATGAAGGGTGCTGGTCTCATCTTCTCCTTCTCCTCTGGAACACCATGGTGTTGGTTTTCTTTAGGTTGACCGGTAGGGCCCAGGTGGAGCTGAATTTCTCTAAGATTTTCAGGTTGTCTTGGAGGCCTTTGTCGGTTGGTGACAGCAGCAGCATGTCATCTGCATACAGCAAGAATTTCACCTGAACGTCATGGAGGGTGAGACCTGGTGCGGTGGAGGATTCCAGAGCAGTAGCCAGCTCGTTGATATAGATATTAAAGCGCGTTGGACGTAGGCTGCAGCCTTGTCTGACTCCGCGGCACTGTTGGAAATAAGCCGTTCTTTTGCCATTCACACTCACGCTGCAGCGGTTCTAGGTGTAGGAGCTTTTGATGACATCGTAGGTCTTTCCTCCTATTCCGCTCTCCAGTAGTTTCAGGAATAAGCCCGGGTGCCACACCGAATCAAAGGCCTTTTTAAAGTCCACAAAGCAAGCGTATATTTTTCCATTCTTTGTATTGTGGATGTGTCTCTGAATGAGGCTGTGCAGGGTGTAGATGTGGTTAGTGGTGCAGTGGTTCGGCATGAACCCTGCTTGGCTCTTGCTGAGCACGTAGTGCTCGGTGAGAAAGGTGAGGATCCTCTTGTTCATGATACTGTTGAACAGTTTTCCCAGGTTGCTGCTGACACATATGCCTCGGTAGTTGGCTGGGTCATACCTGTCCCCACTCTTGTGGATGGGTGTAATGAGGCCTTGGTTCCAGGTACGGGGGAAGTAGCCGGCCCTCAGCACAATATTGAACAGTTTGACCATTGCAGCCTGTATTTCTGGTGGGCTGTGCTTCAGCATTTCTGGTAGGATCCCATCCAGGCCACCGGCTTTTCTACACCTTATGTAAGAGTATCTCTTGGCTACTTCCGGTAGTGTTATAGGTGTATCCACCGGGTTTTGGAAGTTTTTGATTTTTTCCTCCATTGCTTTTAGTTTTGCCATTATGTTTTCCTGTTCTTGGCTTAGTTCTTCCTTTGGAATGTCTTTATAGAGGTCTCTGAAGTAATGGAGCCAGATGTTGCCATTTTGGATATAGGTGTTGTTTTTCTTTTTTTTGTGCCCATGTGGTTCCATAGTTCCCAGAAGGAGTTGTCTTGGAGGGCGTCTTGGAGTTGGTTAAGCTTGGTAGAGATGTAACTCTGCTTCTTCCTCCTGAGGATGGTTTTGTATTGCCTTTGTATGGTGTCATAGGCTTCCCTCAGACCCGGGTGGTTGGGGTCTCTGTGTTTCTTGTTGGAGGCTGTTCTCAGGGTCTTCCGTACGGCTTTACATTCTCTGTCAAACCAACCATTGTCCTGTGTTTCTTTAGGTCTCTTGTAGGTGACTTTTTTAAGGTCGGACAGTCTGGCCATTGCATAGAATATATCATTGAGGTCCTATGCGGCTTGACTCACTCCCTCTGGGTTAGGCTTGTACTCGTAGTTGTAGAAGTGGTGAAGCATCCGCTGTATTTCAGGGCTGCTGGAAGCTTCTTTATACTTTAGTGCTGACATTTTGGACCATTTATAGGATGGAGGCCGGCTGAAGAGACCGCTATGCTGTGGCTTCTGATTAGATGGTTTCTCTGTAGATTTCATGTACAGAAGAAGTTCGCTGTGGTCTGACAGGTGCGTTTGTGGGGTGACTATGAAGGCGCTGACATCTGCCAGGTTCATGTCTGTGATGGCGTAATCTACTACACTCCTCCCTACATGGGAGTTTAGTGTATACCTTCCTAGGGAGTCACCCTTGCTTCGTCCATTAAGGATATGAAGTCCTAAACTTCTACATACGTTCAGGAGCTTTCTGCCACTTTTGTTGACTGTATTGTCATAGCTGTTTCTCTCCGTGTGTACGGAGTCCTGGCCGTCATTCTCTGCTCCAAGTATGTAGATGTTTCCATCCGTGGTCAGGAAGTCTCTCTCTCTCCCAGTTCTTGCATTGATGTCTCCAAAGATGAGAATTTTGCCCAGGGCCTGATAATGGGCGGCTTCTCCTTGTAAGATCTCGAAGCAGTCTGGATTGAAGTAGGGGGACTCTGGCGGTGGTATATAGGTAGCGCAGAGGTAGACATCAGACTGACAGGTGAGGATGGAGCTGCTGATTCTGATCCATATGTGGCTGCTTCCTTTCTTCACCGGTTTGATGTGTTGGTGGAGCTCCTCTTTATACCAGATCAGTATTCCTCCTGAGCCACGTCCCTGTTTGATGTTTTTATTTTTCTGGGCATGGACCGAGAATTCCTTGTATCCAATAGGCACCAGGGATTCGTTTACGGCTCTGGTCCATGTTTCCACGAGGATCTGAATGTCTATATTTTTCAGTCTTTGTAAAAAATCAGGGTCCTTTGTTTTACATCCAAAGGTCGAGGTGTTGAGACCCTGAATATTCCAGCTGCTGATTGTAAGTGAAGACATTTTTCTGTGTATCTTGTGTGTATATACCTTGTAATGAGTATGGCTGTGTGGGACACACTGGAATTCTTTCTGATTTGTAGAGGTGCCTGGTCCCATCCAGTCACAGTCTCTCACACAGTGCGCTGAGCAGGGTGTTTATCTCATCCCTATCTCTGCTCTGCATGTAACTGTGTGGGCTCGGTGGTCCCCTCTGTGGAGGTCTCCATCTCTGATGGTCTGATATTGGCTGCTGTTCTGTGTGGGCTCGGTGGTCCCTCTGTGGAGGTTTCTATCTCTGATGGTCGGATATTGGCTGCATGTGTCTGTGTGGGCTTGGTGGTCGCCTCTGTGGAGGTCTCCACCTCTGATGGTCTGATATTGGCTGCATGTGTCTGTGTGGGCTCGATGGTCCCTTCCATGGTGGTCTCCTCCTCTGATGGTCTGATAATGGGTGAAGAGCTTTGTTTCCAGCATCCAGAGGTAGGATTGGGGTTTTATGTTCTTTCATTCTCAGGGGTCTTTTAGTGTGGTCATGGTCACTGTTGGATCCAGGCCTGGGATCTCTGTTTAGCACAATGTCTTTCAGCTCTTTGGCCAGGAGGCTGACCCCTTGTTTGTTGAGGTGTTTATTATCGTGCAGGTGACTGATGTTTATGGAGAGGTGTTGTGCCAGGGTCACGTTTGGCACAGCCTTGATCCTTTCAGTCAGTTCCATGTTGATGGTTTGGGTGCTTTCCCTGGAAATATCCTTTCTTGGGAGCAGCGATGACAGAATGATTTTGGTGTCTGGGAATTGTAGTTTTGTCGTCTTTGCCAGTTTAGTCAGTTGTTCTGCGATCTGCTGGTGCTGGTCTGGCAAATTGTTTGTACCCGTGTGTATAATAATATGCTTTGGGTTGGTAAACCATGGATTGCTGATGACCTTTGTCGCCTGTTCAACGTTTGTACAGCGGATTGTACGGACCTGTTTTCCTGGGAATAGCTGGTGTGTATCTAGGTACATCCCATTTGAGTCCATTATTAGGACAATATCAGGACTTTGTGGTGTCTTGGGGGGGTTACGGTGCTGCTGATGGGGGGCTGTGATGCTGGCTGTGCTGGTGGCTGGTTCTCTTCTCTCTTCCATCTCTCTGGTTTCAGGATCAGTCATATTGTTGGTTATTGTCTCCACATTCTGCTCAGTGGTGGCCATGTTGTCTGCTCTCTGGCTTGTTTCCATTGCCCCCTGCTGGTTCAGATGTCCAGGGCAATTGGCTTTTAATTCTGTAATTTCCTTTCTAAGTATGTCATTGTCTTTTTTCAGTTGGCACATTTCCTGCAGAGCTGCCTTGTGTTGACATTTTAGTTCATACATGTCTTCCTTGATTTTCTGTAGATCTGTGTTGTATTCGCTGTATTTCAGCTTATTGATCTCTTCTGTTGCTTGGTGATTTGCATTTCTTTGTGAGTTTCTTTCACATTCTAATTTCAGTTGGGCCAAGTCCCTTTCTAACTCAGATAAGAGGTCTTTGATGTTATCAGGCGAGAGGTGTAAAGTGTCGAGAGGTGTAAAGTGTCGGGGGTTAGGTGGCTCTGTCTGGGAATAGAGATTTGAGCATTAGGAATGTCCGCTGGGGCTTGTAGTTCTTTGTAGATTTGTGCCTGTCCTTTGATTTGGGAAAAACAATTTTCAAAATGTTGCAGATTTCCCTCAGTCCCTTGAACCATAATGGTGCCAGTGTGATATAGGCTTATGGTGAGTCCATTGGAGTCATCATCTACTTGGCTGTTAATTTTAATCCGCTGGACATTATTAGCCTTGGACTTAGATACGTGTTTATATTCTGTGCACAGGGCAGCGTGCCAGGCTGAGGGTTGGTCTGTATAGAATAATAAATTGGTTTTTCGTATAGGATCTTTTGTGTAATCTGCATAAAGTGTCTCTGGATTATCTCTCAGTATGCCGACCTTTTTGCTTTTATTGCTCCACTGCCCCTCTGTTATCTCCAGATCTGACCCCCAGCATTCCTGTGTCTCTGGCTCTCTGCTTTGTTCATTTATTTGTTCCAAATTTGTATTTTCCATTTTGTAATTATATGTTAATTATAATCCTTATTTCTAGGAAGAATAATTTGTAACAAGTCTATAGGTAGTGTTGTTTTTGGAGAATTTCTCCTACCTTTTATAGGTCCAGGTATCAGGATGTCAGATGTGTGATGCCAGCTGTTTCCAGTCTGTATCCTCCAGGAGATTCTTGTTTTGTCCTTTAAATCCTCTAATTCTTCCTTTTTTCATAAAATTTAAAGTCCAGTTCAGTCCAGATCACTTTTATGTTCCACGGGGTTGAGTTTTTCCAGGTTTTGTCTTACAGTCGCCTCATTACAAGGTATAAAGTGATGGAAATTCAGGAGCTCATGTTTAGTCCTCTTGCTCATGTTTAGCTCTACATAGTGCTCCATATATTATTATTACTGCACCCCATATTCCTCTATATATTATAATGCACCCTCATAGTCCTCCATATTGTATAATGCATTGCATAGTACTCCATATATTGTAATGCACCTCCATAGTCCTCCAAATCATATAATGCACCCCCACAGTCCTACATATTGTATAATGCACCCCATAGTCCTCCATATCATATAATGCCCCCCATAGTCCTCCATATCATATAATGCCCCCCATAGCCCTCCATATCATATAATGCACCGCCCATAGTCCTCCATGTCATATAATTCACCCCCCTATAGTCCTCCATATCATATAATGCACCCCCCTATAGTCCTTCATATAGTTTAATGCACTGCATATTATTCCATTTTATAATTATTATTATTATTTATTTATATAGCGCCATTAGGTTCCATGGCGCTTTACATGAGGAAAGGGCAGACGAAGACAAGTACAATAAATGTGGACAATCAGGTCATATAGGCACAAGAGGGGAGACAATCCGTCCGCGAGGGCTCACAGTCTACGAGGGGTGGGTGGGGATACAATTAAGAGCTTGGAGGGGCAGGAGACAGGGGAGTAGCAGGAGGACAGATGGATTAGTCGGGCAGCGGAGTTTAGGATAGATTGGAGAGGTACAAGGGAGGTAGCAGGGAGGCCGATGAGCAGGAGGTTGCAGTAGTCGAAGTAGGAGATGATAAGAGCATGAATAAGTGTTTTAGCGGTGTCATGGTCAAGGAAAGTGCGAATCCGTGAAATGTTTTTGAGCTGGAGTTGGCAGGAGGTGATGAGGGCCTCGATGTGGGGCTTGAAGGAGAGGGCAGAGTCAAGGATTACTCTGAGGCACTTGGCTTAGGGGACTGGGGAGAGTGAGCAGTCGTTGACGAGGATGGATAGGTCGGGTAGTGGGGGAGAGTTGCTTGGGGGACACATGATGAACTCAGTTTTGTACATGTTCAGTTTAAGGAAATGCAAGAAAAAAAGGGAGAGAAGGGGCGCATGTGTAGGATCACTATAGCTCAGTTAATATGGCGTTATTACAGGTGGCCACTCACCTGTTTAGGTTGTGCACGACCTGCACAACCCGGTGTAATAGCCTCTGATATATGGGGACCCCCGGCAATATGCACACTCCGCTCCTTCGACCTCGCTGGTCCCCAGCTGTCCGTACAGGACCTTTCCGGTCACGTGGCGCCGGTCCCGGATGTGCGTCACTGCTTTTTACCTAGGGAACGCCAGATCCTTCACCTCTGTGCCCTCGCTGTGCTGCTCCAGCCGCTGATCCCTCAGGGGGAATAGAAGCTTGTAAGAATATGACACTACCTGAGGAAGACTGCCTTGAGCAGTTGAAACATGTTGTGGAGCTGTGAGGGGAAAATAAAGATTGCTGTTCATAAACCCTATCATCCTGGTGCCTGAGCTTTAGTAGCGCTTCTACAAGACCGCTAAATCATATTCTTACAGTTTAAGGAAATGATCAGAGAAGAAGGATGAGATGGCGGACAAGCATTGTGGATTTTTGGATAGTAGCGAGGTGATGTCGGGTCCAGGCAGGTAGATTTGGGTGTCGTCGGTGTAGAGGTGGTACTGAAGGCCTTGGGACTCAATGAGTTGTCTAGGCCGAGAGTGTAAATGGAGAAAAGTAACGGTCCCAGGACCGAGCCTTGGGGGACCCCGACAGATAGGGGGTAGGGCGAAGAGGAGATGTGGGAATGAGTGACGCTGAAAGTCTGGTCCGCTAGGTAAGAGGAGATCCAGGAGAGGGCTAGGTCAGTGGTGCCAAGGGATTCTAGGATCCGAAGTAGAAGGGAATGGACAACAGTGTCGAAAGCGGCGGATAGGTCGAGAAGGAGGAGGACGAAGTATTGACGCTTGGTCTTGGCGGTCAGTAGGTCTTTGGTTAGGGCTGTTTCAGTGGAGTGGTGGGGTCGGAAACCGGATTGTAGGCGGTTGAAGAGGGAGCAGGAGGAGAGCTGAGAGGACAGTTCGGAATGGACTTGCTGTTCAAGTAGTTTACAGATGAAAAGGAGAAGAGATATGGGGCGATAGTTAGAGACAGATGTTGGGTCGAGGGAGGGTTTTTGAGGATGGGTGTGATCAAGACGTGTTTGAAGGCTGAGGGGAAGGCGCCGGTAGTAAGTGATAAGTTGAAGAGATGAGTTACGGTTGAGACGAAAACGGGAGGTGAGGATGGGAATGAGGTGGGATGAGAGCGGTTCGTGGGCGCTGGTGTTGAGGTGCAATTTCGACAGGAGGGAGGAGAGCTGGTCTTGAGTTATGGGGGGGAAGCAGTTGATGGAGGGAGAGGGCAGTGTACAGTGCTGTGCAAATTAATTGGGACAAATTAAATCATTAGTTTGTTACCAGTCAGTGATTCAAACCAGTTTTAACTGCTTTGAACAGGTGCGAGTGTACAACCTTGAGTAACAAAATGTGGTTTGACTGGTTTTAGTCAGAAAATAAGGGGTACTTCACACACAGCAACATTGCTAATGATGTTGCTGAAACGTCACAGGATTTGTGAAGTAACAGCGACCCCGCCAGCGACCTCACTATATGTGACACGTAGCATCGATCAGGCTCCTGCTGTGAGATTGCTGATCGTTAAAATTCGTTCAGGACCGATCTCAATACTATGCCCGAGAGTGACAGGGTCCCAATGACTGCCGTATGCTGCGTCGTATTGCTGCGTCGCTGGTGAGATCTGTTTGACATCTCACCAGCGACCACGTAGCGACGCACCAGCGATCCCGGCCAGGTCAAATCTTGGTCGTGATCGTTGGAAAGTTGCGCGTGTAAAAGGGTTCTAACAACTAGCTGCCCCCTCAGCTTCAGTTGAGAGCTTGTTTCTGTGAAGAGTGGTTTCTTTGGCTTCTTTGGAGTGGTTTAGTGTACTTTTTCTCTCAGTGTGATTCGTGCCTGTAAAAATGGATGTTACTCCACGGAAGAGGTCTAGAATTATTACTCTTAATAAACATACAAGTCTGACTGTAAGAGAAATCACTTCCACTGTTGGTATTGGAAAATCTACCGTTTTAATAATAATTCGCACACACAATGAAACTGCATCGTTTTCTTCAAAACGAAAAGGGAAATGTGGAAGAAAAAAGAAAGCGACACCAAGAACTGATAAAACACTTAGCAGAAATAGTAAAATTAATACAAGAAAAACTTGCTTTGTCCCAATTAATTTGCACAGCACTGTAGGTGAGAAGGGAAGTTGTGGGGACAGTGGGTCAAAGCTGACTCCGATTTTGTCAATCTTCTCCTTGAAGAAGGAGGCAAAGTCTTCAGCAGAGCATAAGGGGAGAGAGAGGAGGAGCGGGCAGACAGAGTAAGGAATTGAAAGTTTTGAAAAGCTGTTTGGGATTGTGGGATAGGGAGGTTATTAGAGATGAGAAGAAGGCTATTATAATGCATCCTCAATAGTTCACCATATCATATAATACACCCCCCATAGACCTTCATATAGTATAATGCATCCCCCAAAGTCTTCCATATAGTAATGCACCCCACATAGTTCTCCATATAGTACAGTATACACTCCATTGACCTCCATATATTAGAATATTCCCCTTATAGTCTTCCATATTGTGTAATGCACACTACATAGTCCTCTGGCTGCTGTGTATTCACTGACTTTTAAAAGAATAAATAAATACCTCTCCTCCGTCCTCTGCTGCTCCAGTCTCTGTTTCAACATTCTGTGCACTCACTGACACACACTGACACATACCGACACATACACTAGCACTCACTGACACACACGCGGACACACTCACTCTGACACACTCACTCTGAACGACACACACACGGACACACACACTGAAACTCACTAATACACAGAATCACTGACACACACTCACACACACACACACACTGAGACACTCACTAACCCACACACTGGTACTCACTGACATACACATTGACACACACTGATACACACACACTGACACTTGCATGCTGACACACACAGTAACTATACAGATAAGCATATATTACATTATATAGACTGTCCACCTTCAGTGAGAGGGAGCAAAGCAGCAGGGATCACACACAGAGCTTCTCTGCTCTCTGCCTAGCAGACTGTGTGTGAGGACGGACTGTCATTTTCCTCAAGACTCCTGAGCTTCCTGCGTGCCGTGCAGGAAGCAGTGCAGGAGGCCTTTGGTGAGTCACATGACTGATGTCACCAAAGGTCCTTCTGTTATCTGTCTGACCGACACGCTGGGGCCCCCCCCATCTGAGGCAGACAGAAGGTTGCTGTTGAAACGCGCGTAGTGGACAAACCAGAATAAACAGGTCTACTTTAATTATTGGTATCTGCTTCTCTTTACTGAGCGCTCCTAAATAATACCAGAATTACTGCCTTTCATTACCATTATCCCTTATGGGATCTGGCTGGAGCTGCACAGTAGTGAGGAAGCTTAGTTAGAGAATCAAAGAACCTGCCCTGATGTCAGAGATCCCTGGTTAGAAGACCTAGGCGGAACACGTGACCTAAGGAGACGGCTGGGAGCGGCGACGCTTGGAGCGATAAATTGGAATCAGCAGCTACACGCTGACACCGTGGTTGTGCACGGACAGCACAACCAGTCCAGGTGAGTGGTGATTTCCGCCACTAACAATATATCCCCATTAGACCACCTCATTAGATTGCGCCTCTCAATTTTTGTTATTTCATGATATTGATAATTGTCTCTTTTGCTTCAATTGACATCTCTCGTGTTGGAGCCATGATAAGGGGCGGACTGGCCCAGGTGGCAGGGGGGCAAGTGCCCCCTGGGCTGGTGGTATAACCCATCAGTTAGGGTTGCCCCCCTCATAAATGGGCCGGTCGGCGGCACTTTGCGGCCAGAGCTGCTGTCACACAGGAGCACAGGAGAGGCGGCAGATAGCCATGTGAGTGAGGTCTGACAGCACCACCCCCCCTCAACTCAAAATCTCTGATAGCACACCCACACTCTTCCCCCCCCCCCCCCGCTCCTCAACAAGGGCTGGCAGGATACATCTGCCACCCGGCGTTGTAAGCACCAGCCGCCCCTGGCCATGATTCATGTCAGTCCACTTGGTGCAATTGCTCTCCAAGCTGTGATAGCTCCTTTTTAGATGCAGACTAACGAGCAGATCTTATTTGATGCAGGTGTTAGTTTTGGGAATGAAAATTTACAGGGTGTTTCCATAATATTTACCTCAGAATTGAGTGATTCCATAATTTTTCCCCCTGCTTGGTCTACAAAAGTAACCGTTACTGGCTAGCACATTTTTTTTTTTTATTTCTTTTAGTGTCTCTTCAAGGCAGAGAGTTGTCATTTGAAATTACTTTAGTTTTGTGCCATGTCTGTGATCTGCTTTTTTCCTACAAAATTAAACTAAATGGATATCCTCTGAGTCAGGTGACTCCATAATTTTTGCCAGGGGTTGTATATCAGGATGGGAATCATATATACAAGGATGGGGCCATATACACCAGGATAGAGGACAAAAATCACCAGGAGGGGTGACATATATACCTTGAAGGGGCCCACAATGGGGGACATTAGTACAGAATTGGGGAACATTACCCCCATTAACAGTTTTAACAGCAAATCCCCCTCATAACAGTGCATCATAACCACATTTTTTTGCTTCAAACTAAATCTTAGGTTCAACTTATGGTCCAGTACTTCTTTTAGTCTGAAAAATACGGTAGTTATTTCAAGTGATTAAATCTACAAAATCTACAAATAGCCATCCAATGGCTTGGGATCACACCTTATTTTCCTACTTCATGCTACCTGCATAAGAAGAGGAGGTAGAGATAAAATGTGGTGGTGGGACAAGTGCCTATAATTCTCAAGCTGTTGAGCCAGTAGCAGTTATCTCCTACCAAGTGAGTGACTGCTGCAAACTAGCAACAGTTTGAAGAGTTTCCCATCTACTCTTTTGTGCATAAGGTTCTCTTAGGCTGGGTTCAGATCTGCGTTGTGAACGCAGCGTAACCGAACGCAGCCAAAAGCATGTGCATGCATGTTTAAAATGGGAAGGCATAGTTCCTGTTTTTGGCTGCATTCGTTTGCGGTTGCATTTGGATGCGCATAATTTGTGCGCCCTCCGAATGCAACATGATGCAATTTTTGTGCGTTCGTGGGCGCTTGTTTTATCAGCAGGTGTCCGCAAGCGCACAAAGAATGAATGGATCTGCCGTGTCCTCTGCATGACAGCGCAGGAGAACGCTGCGGAACACATTGAAATCTCTCCCGGCGGCCACCGCTGAACTCCCGGCAGCGGCCGCCGGGAGATCAGAGGCAGCCACTGGGAGTTCAGCAGCAGCCGCCGGGAGAGATTTCAATGTGATCTGCAGCGTTCTCCTGCGCTGTCATGCAGAGGACACGGCAGATCCACTTGCTGATAAAACAAGCGCCCACGAACGCACAAAAATTGCATCATGTTGCATTCGGAGGGCGCACAAATTATGCACATCCGAAGGCAACCGCTGATCTTCCGGCTGCCGCCAAGACCGCTGATTGAGTGGCTGGGCACCATACTATGTGAACGCATGCGGAGAATATCCGCTTCGTTCACATCAGTATGGCAGCATTTGGCACTGCTTTTGCGTCTGCATGCCAGGCACAAACGCTAGTGTGAACTAAGGCTGGCTTCACACTGCAGTTTTTCACTTATCAGTGTCCATCAGTGTTTGGGTGCCAAAACCAGGAGAGGAACTTGCAGAGAAAAAGTATAATTGAAAGATTGATACCTGTTCTCAGTTTTGAAGACACTCCTGGTTTTGGCACACAAACACTGATGGACATTGATCAGTGAAAAAACTGCAGTGTGAAACCAGTCTGCCTTACTGCTGTTTCTAAAGTCAGCCTGTCGGCCCCTGCTAACTTGTAACAGGTACATGTACATGATAAAAGGGATAGATGCATGTCCCAGTTTAACTGTAAAGTGCTGCGGAATATATTGGTGCTATATAAACATTATTATTATACCTTTATACTACTGATTTCATTTATGTTTCCAACCTTTTGAAGAGTTGCTATCATTCAAACAAAGCCTACCTAATTCGTTGCTTGAGAAGATGAATGATGTTAAACAAACTTCCTAAGGTCTGTTTCTCTGGATTAAGTTTTTCATTGCCAAACTGGAAAAAAAATTGGAAAACATTAAAAGGTAAAACCAGAATTTTTGCAAGTATTGGAGAATTAAAAGGGTTTCCAATACTAGACAAGCCATTATTAACACAAAGGCTATGTTCACACACTGCACTATTCTGCGCGCGCTTTTCAAAAAAGCGTAAATGCGTGTGCGTCTGCAGGCAAAGTGAAAGTGAAATTCACTTTGCCGTTCAGACGCTGTGTAAATGTAAGCAGCGCTTTTATGGGAGAAAGCGCGGGCGTAAAAAGAATGACCATGTCAATTCTTTACGCACCTGCGCCCGCACTTTCTCCCGTAGAAGCCCTTTATTCCTGCTGGAATTATGCATCGCCGTTCAGACAATGCACAATTCCAGCGGAAATATGCCGCCGCTGCAGGATGTGATGTCACACAGAGGAGGAAGAATCCTCCCCTTTGTGACATCTGTGTCAGCCCCTTTTGGGTTTCGTACTGTATTAATATACACTGCAAAACCCAAATTAAACTAATCCAAATGTGTTAAAAATAATAAAAATGGAATACTTACCTCTCCGCCGGGCGTTCCGGGAGCCGACACAACTGCAGGTACCGACCTTCCAGGGCCTTGGAAGATCTGTGATTGGCTGCTCGCGGTCATGTGATATGCAACGTGCATATGACGCGCATATCACATGACCGCAAGTGACCAATCAGCGATCTTGATAGGTCCTGGAAGATCAGTACCTGTGGTTGTGTCGGCTCCCAGAACACCTGGCAGAGAGGTAAGTATTCAATTTTTATTATTTTTAACACATTTGGAGAACTTTAATTTGGGTTTTGCAGTGTATATTGATACACTACGAAACCCAAAAGGGCTGTCACAGATATCACACAGGGGAGGATTGTTCCTCCCCGTGTGACATCACTTCTCCCCTGCGCTATTGGGGAAAAAGTGAGCCCGTAAAAAAAAATGCGGTGTGTGAATGCACCGCGTTTTATTGCGGCACTTGTTTGTGCGGGTGTAAAACGCTGCAAAAGCATCCGTGTAAAAAATGTGCATAGTGTGAACGTAGCCTTAACCATTCAAGTTGATTTTAGCTTTCTAGATGCAGCTCCATTTTTCAAGTCTGACAAGTGTCACCTTATGTAGCCACAACTCTGAAAAACCATTACCAATCCCAGTGATTGCTATGTATTATGACACTTTGTACTTCATGATGGTGGTAAATTTAGGTCAATGAAGTTGCATGTATTTATAAAAATATTGATAATTTGGTTAAAATTGGAAGTTCGAACTCTGAATATTTAGCCCCTTAAAACCGACATACCATTAAAAAGTTAATAAACATTTACCATGTGGCTACTTAATATCAACATTATGCTTTTTTGTCAAGATGTTAGAAGGGAAGGTGCCATCAAAAGAAAAAAATTTTCAACAATTGCAAAAATGTTAGATATTAATGTTTTGATTTGTTTTTCCAAAATTGTCATATTTTTTAATGGAGTAAAATATGAAAAATAATATAAAAAGCTTAAGAATATTTATACCGTGTTAGCCAGTAGATAGAAAAATATATTGCAATCTGAGAGTCCTAAGTGGTTGATACCTTACAATGGCTAACTGTAAAGATGGTAAACATAGCAAGCTTTCGGGACACCGAGTTCCCTTCTTGAGGCTGGTAATGACACAAATTCTGAAGACACATACATATATACATAAGCAATAGAAAGAAAAAAAAAAAAGAAGGAAAGAAGAGAAAAAAAAAGCAAAACAGTGTTATATGCTCTGGTGGATATGACAGGTGACGCAAAGCATAGTGGGGTTAGGGAGGGGTGGAGGAGCAGGGACAGAGAAACCAGATTTCTAAGATAAGCGTAACCAATTGTATTAGGTAAATGGTTAGCAACCCATGGAGACCTGAAAATACTTAGTTAAGTTGTGGAGAGCAGAGTTCTAAGTGAGACAGTTCACAGAAGTGTCAAGAGTTCATAGTCCTATGATTTCAGTGTGTTGAAAGCTGTCTCCAAATGCACTTTCATTTTATATAAAAAATGCTTGAATCTGCTATCCCCAAATGTCCGTTCATCCAAGAACAATCGAGAACCAGATTACAAGAGCCACCAGAATATCAAGGAATCATCTCCTACATTACAAAACTAGAGAACTCTTTGTTTCCTGGTGATTCTTGGTGGCAGCGCTGGCATTCCGGCATTTTGTCCCATTACAATCTCTCCCCATATGGGCTCTCCTTCCCCCCGTGTGTGTCTTTCTCCCCATATGCGAAAAAAGAATGTGCAAATAGGGTCTTATCTCAATTACACACTTTCACTTAGCGATGTGGAATTGTTCACCTTTGTCAGTTGTGAAACCCACAACTGGTAGAAAAGCGTAAAGGCAGCTGCTGCAGAGACCGCACTCCCACCGGTAACCATGGTTGTAATGCAAATATTTCTTGGACGAAGTGCCTCAGTGTCCGC
Source organism: Allobates femoralis (assembly GCA_033576535.1). Taxonomy (NCBI): domain Eukaryota; kingdom Metazoa; phylum Chordata; class Amphibia; order Anura; family Aromobatidae; genus Allobates; species Allobates femoralis. The sequence continues at coordinate 28,309,079 of JARQOC010000007.1, read as the reverse complement.
GCTGCTGCTCCGGGATCAAAGAAACCAAGACACAGGAATGTCTGGATCAGCTCAAGCCTTTATTTTCCGACGCGTTTCAGAGCCTCCTACCGAGCTCCTTCCTCAGGGAACATCAAGATGTTCCCTGAGGAAGGAGCTCGGTAGGAGGCTCCGAAACGCGTCGGAAAATAAAGGCTTGAGCTGATCCAGACATTCCTGTGTCTTGGTTTCTTTGATCCCGGAGCAGCAGCGCGGACACCGAGGCACTTCGTCCAAGAAATATTTGATTTCTCCCCATATGGGCTCTCCTTGTGTGTGTCTTTCTCCCAATATGACAAAAGGAAAATGGAAACTGTAGTTTATGAGCGCTAAGGCGTTTTTGTTTTATGTTATAATCCCTTTGTGGATTTGTTTTATGTTATAATCCCTTTGTGGTATCACTGGTGGAGCTGCTTTGGGCCAGGGCATTGTTTAATTCCTCCTCCTTGAGGACCTGTGAAGCACCTTAACAACAATAACAGCTGAAGGACCTGTGATGTCACATCTGACTTGGATCACGTGACCTCCTGGATTCACATGGACTGAGGCAGGACTACAGGACAGGCATCTTGTGCAGCTTCTGAGCGGGGGCTCCTCTGCTTCCAGGCATACACCGGTGTTGTGCACGACTGCACAACCCCCCGGGTGAGTGGCCAATTGCCGTGCAATCCATTAACCCCTTAGACCACCAGGTTTCACACATTGCGCTCCTGTACCCTTGTTTTACATTTCTCCCCATATGGGCTCTACCCCACTCTCTTCCCCATCGGGTGCTCGTTCACTCTCTCCCCATTGGGCGCTCGCTCACTCCCTCCCATCGGGCGCTCGTTCACTCCCTCCCCATCGGGCACTCGTTCTCTCTCTCTCCCCCGCATCGAGCGCTTGTTCTCTCCCTCCCCATTGAGTGCTCATTTTCTCTCTCCCCATCGGGTGCTCATTCTCTCTCTCTCCTCATCGGGCACTTGTTCACTCTCTCTTCCTCCATCGGTTGCTCATTCACTCTCTCACCATCTGGCGCTCGTTCACGCTCTCTCCCCATTGGGTGCTTGTTCACTCTCTCTCTCCCATCAGGTGCTCATTTACGCTCTCCCAATCGGGGGCTTTTTCTGTCTCTCTCTCCCCCAGCGTGTCTCTTTCTCCCCCCAGCGTGCCTCTCTCCCCCCCAGTGTGTCACTTCCACCCACCCCCAGATCTCTCTCCCCCTTCAGGTTTCTCTCTCTCCCCCATAGTGTCTTTCTCCCCTCAGTGTGTCTCGCTGTCCCCCAGCGTCTCTCTCTCTCCCCCACCGTGTCTCTCTCCCCCCAGTGTGTGTGTCTCTCCCCCCCAGCGTGTGTGGCTCTCAACCCATGTGTGTGTCTTCCCATGTCTGCTCTCCTCCTGCATGTCTCTTTCCTCCTGCATCTCTTCTCCCCATGTGTCTCTCTTTCTGTCTGCTCTCCCCCTTCATGTCTCTTCCCCTTCATGTGTGTCCCTTATGTCCACTCTCCCCCTGCATGTCTCTTCCCTCATGCGTGTCTCTTCCCCCCATATCTGTCTCTTATGTCCGCTCTCCTGCTGCATGTCTGTTCCCTCATGTGTGTCTCTTCCCCCATGTGTATCTTTTGTCCTCTCTCCGCCCTGCATGTCTCTTCCCTCATGCGTCTTTTCCCCCCATGTGTGTCTTTTATGTCTGGTCTCCCCCTGCATGTCTCTTCCCCTAATGTCTGTGTCTTATGTTTGCTCTCCCCCTGCATGTCTCTTCCCTCATGCGTGTCTCTTCCCCCCATGTGTGTCTCTTATGTCTGCTCTCCCCCTGAATGTCTCTTCCCTCATGCGTGTCTCCTCCCCCCCACGTGTGTCTCTTATGTCTGCTCTCCCCCTGCATGTCTATCTCCCCTCCTCCATCCTGCGTTCAGAGCACAGTGCGTGATTACACTCCTGTGCTCTGATCACTACGGAATGGCAGGGAGCGAGAATAGCATCGATTATCACCACTCCTCGCCTATACTTACTTGACCCCGGAACTCCGATGGTCACTCTGCTCCTTTCTCCCGGCCACCTCCCGTCCTCAGTCTCCTATAACCGAGCGGCTCAAGCTAAGCTGAGCCAAGCGGTTATAGGGGAAAGTGTGGAGCTCACAGCAGACACTGTGGGCTCCACAAAGATGGCACCAATTGCCTCCATCTGCTGTGATCTGGACAGCCCAGGGGCGTGCCCAGAACACAGCAGGACGGAGCCCAATGTTAAATATAGGGTCCCTATGCCCAGGGCTGCCATATTTGCAGAGTGTAAGTGTCATGCACTGGCTCTTACACTCCTGCAAAAAAAATTAATAAAAACAAAAATATTAAAGTTATAAATTTTTATTTTGTATTAAAAATAATTATAAATGTGGCACCTTCCTTTTAAAGGTACCTTCACACACAGCAATATTGCTAGGCAATTTCACTGGCAATTTGCTGGTTGCAGTGAAATCATGGACACATTGTTCTATTTTGTTGCCGTGCACAAATGTAACAATGTGTCCATGATTTCACTGCAACCAGCAAATTGCCAGTGAAATTGCCTAGCAATATTGCTGTGTGTGAAGGTACCCTAAAGGGAATCTGTCACCAGGATTTGCCTTGTAATTTGAAAGCAGCATAGTGTAGGGACAGAGATCCTGATTTTGATAACATCACTGTTTTCCTTTATGTAGATCTGGCGGTTCTCTCAATTCTGAGCTCTCTGTAGCCTCACTGATTAACAGCCTTCTGGCTTATAAGTCAGAAAATCCTCAAACAAGACACAATTTTAGAATCTGCTTCCCGAAGTATTCAAAACTGCATTCAGAAATCCAAAGGAAGTAGTGTGCATATGATCCGCGCTGCTTGTCAGGATGAAAGACAAGGAAGACAGGGCTTCTTCAATACAGCTCCTTTATTATTAGGGAATAATGGAGCAGTATTGAAGAAGCTCTGTCTTCCTTGTCTTTCATCCCGATGGCAGCGCGGATCATATGAACACTACTTCCTTTGGATTTCTGGATACACCACCACTGTGCACGTGGAAGTGTGGATCCAGCAGCAGCTGTCTAGGCGAGCATATTGGTTGTGGGTTATCACAACCGAACCAGGTGAGCACATACACCCACGGTGTAACAATCTCATCCAAACGATAAAACCCATTTGAACCTCTTTGTGTCTCTCTCCGCTTTAGATTTAAAACGGCATTCAGGAAGTTTAACTCCTCAGTTAGTTCATAGGAATTAACGCAAAGTAAAAAGAAAAGAAAAAAAATATATTTTTTTTTTATTTCAATGTTGTTTTATGTTCAATCTTTCTGTATTGAAAAACACAAATTAAATTTACATTGCTTGAGAAACATGAAACATGCAAAGCATAACAACTCGTTATATTACATTATCAGACTGTTAGGAATGCCGTATGATTCCTTGTTAGATGGGACCGAAGTATGTCTGGTACCCATAGTCCAGTGCAAGTTTAGTTCTCTATAGCCCACTTGGATTATAAACTGGTTCCAATAAAGGGGCATTAATGTGTAAACAAAATACCAGGTTAATCTACTGAATAAATATGTGTATTCAAATTTACAAATCAACGGTCATTAATTCGTTACCAATAATAATCTAACCCATATCTATATTATGAATAATTCTAATATCCAGGGCTCCTCTCGTAGAACTCAAGGGAAACTATTTCAGGTACAGCAACAGTATAGGACATTTGTGAACGTAAATTGGAACAGCAGAGATATAAAGTATTGAATTGGAGAAAATTACCGGAGGGAAGACGTAGCAGGGGGGGAACAGAGAGAGAGAGAATGAGGAAAAAAAGTGTGGGTGGGGGGGATATGATCTTAAAAGGAAGGAAAAGTGGGAGAATGTATGAAGGGACTAAAAGGGGGGACACTACCATGAGAGAGAAGGGAGTATGAGAAGGGGAGGGGTATGAAGGAAAGGTATGAGCACCTCCCTCTCTGGAGGGGACAAAAACCTCAAGGAAGTTTGGAAAATGTAAAAACATCACCCTACAGCCCCAGATAGTGAGAAGCTTATCACTAAGGCCTCTGAACTCTGCAGTAAGGTCATCCATCTTATGGAGGCCAGCCATCTCCACCAACCAGTCTGTCATGGGAGGTCAAACAGCAGATCTCCAATATCTCATGATAACTGTGTGTGCACCTGCCATGCAAAACCTCAAAATGTCTTTTCTTTGTGATTTAATGGAGCCCGAGAACATGGACAGAAGGGTAATCTGAGGGAATCTCTCTACTTCATTACAACTGATTGCCTAGTATGTTGAGAATACCCTTTCCCAAAAGGGTTGAAGCTTGATACATCTCCACCAAATGTGGGTCATTGTTCCCCTCTAAGCATTGCAGCACCCAGCATCTGTCTGAAACCGATGGGAAAGCAGGATGTAGGTCTGCCGGACACTGATACCACCTAGTCAATATTTTGAAGAATTTTTTTTTCCTTTGCCTGGCATGCCATAGACATTTTATGTGACTGAATGAATGCTCTGTCCTAATCACAATCACAATACTCAACCCTAGTTCTTCCTCCCATCTTGTGGTGAATTTAGGTTTATCCGCCTCACTCCTTTGGTTCAAATTCATGTATATTGTTGGGGGCATGGCCTGGAAGCTAATGGAGGCAGCTGCATAAGCCAGAAGCTCCCTAAGGCAATCCTGCTTACCGGCTATTAGCAGTGATTCCTGAACACAGAATCTCTCTTTGAAGTGCTGGGACACCGGCGGCACCTGGATCATGCCGAGGGACCCACCAAAGAGGCCTAGAAAGTGACGGACTTCTTTACAGTGGAGCGGCACTCTGAGCCTCCACAGCACATGGTGCCGGCTCCACGGTCCCCTGGAGCTGCCTCTCATGCCTGACACAGCCCAGCGGGGAGCCCAAAGCGGGAGGATGAAGATGCCCCAGTCACACAGTGCATGCTGCGCAGCCTCCTGGGGTCCCTGAGACGATCTCTGCAGGAGGATATGGGAGGTATGATGGGGAACGGAGAGCCGAGATGCTGTCCCTGGGTGAACGTACCTCACACATGGAGGAAAATATGTCAGAATATGCCTCTGCTCACAATAATCTTGCAGATGATTTTGCAGTGATGGACAGCACTATGGAACAACTTAACTTTAAGGTATGGGACTTAGAGGACAAAATGAGGAGGTGTAACATCAGAGTGAGAGGCTGAAGCAGTAGCTGACATAGATCTATCTACCAGCATTACAGCTTTCTTTCAGCAAGTTCTACCAGACATACCAGTGAGTGAATTGGGGATAGAGAGGTTATATAGACTGCCTAAGGCTGTGTTCACACTGGGCGTTTTTGGGCTGTTTTTGCTCAACAGTTTTTGTAGCCAAAACCAGCAGCAGGTGATTAAATCCAGAAGTGGTGACATTTTTCTATTAGACTTTTCCTCTGATTGCTCCACTCCTGGTTTTGGCTACAAAAACAGATGAGCAAAAACAGCCCAAAAACGCCCAGTGTGAATACAGCCTAAACCTTCTCATATCAAACAGTCTCTCCCAAGGGATGTTCTGGTGTGTATGCTTAACTTTAAGACCAAGTAAGCCATTCTCCAAGCCATGAGGAAACAACCTACCATTCCTGAGCCCTATACTGCTTTCTTAGTCTATCCAGACTTATGTGCAGGCACTCTGGCTAAGCGGACAGAATTAGCTCCTTTCTGCAGAATCCTTAGAGAGAAAGGGATCCTTTACAGCTGGGGCTCCCCAGTCAGGGTGAGATTCCGGAAGAAAGGTGCTAATCAATCCTTTTAATCCCCCAAGCTACTGAAAAATGTTATTAAATCGTGGAACATGCTGCCTGGCTCAAGGAAAACCTCGCCTCGCTTTAGCTCGATGCAACGCAACACCAAGAGTTCCCAGGAGTGGGAGAAAGTGGTCTGATAGTCCCCTCCGGGTGATGGCCCCTCCTCATCTTGAGCTCAGTGGAGCCCCTGGGACGATTTTTTCTCTCCCTGAATATTTTTGTCGGCCAAGGTCGGAATCTTACTAGTGACAGGAATTTGCCTATGGGTCCTCATTGTTGGTCACGCTTTACCATCTGGACCCTATACTCTGGCGTGACTACTGCGCTTCAATGTGTGGTTTTGTTTGCCCCAACTGGCGGTTTTTCAGCCGTTTGTTTCTGGTTTACATATATGTCTTTTTATATGTCTTTCTGTTGTATGTTAATTTCCTTCTCCCCACCTTTTATCCCTTTTTCTCCCCCTTTACCCTCTTTGTCAGTCTTGGAATGTATCGTTTGATGAAAATGTTTTATAGTTTGGCATCCATTCATGATGAGTGTGAAAATACTATCCTTTAATGCGCGTGGATTGAACTCCCCGGCATAACGGTCCTTATTCTGGAGTGAGGCATGCAAATCCAAGGTGGACATATTATGTGTCAAGGAGACACACTTGTTACAAGAGGACAATCACAGACTCAGTCATCAGCATTTTTCCACAGCTTTTTTCTCTAATTGTTCCTCTAAAAAGGTGGGTGTCTGTATTCTAATTAAGAACTCAGTTGCTTTCACGTTAATGCATTCGGTTGTGCATGCCTCTGGTAGATTTATAATCCTTTTAACCCCTTCCCGACATAGGACGTTGTACAACGTCCTGTGTTTCTGCCTGTTACCGACACAGGACGTTGTACAACGTCCTGGCAGATTTGAGCTGCTGCAGCTCCTGTGAGTGGGGTCACTCAGGTGTCACAGATGCTGCTGCTCTGTGACAACCTGTAGTTGACCCCACAGGGGGTGGATTAACCCCTCCATGCCCAGGACCCCTCCGATCGGCAGTTTAAAAGTGAAACTGACGATCGGAGGGAATCACAGGGATTCACCCCTCCAGATCTGATTGGAGTTCTCCAATCAGATCTGGAGGGGTGGATCAGCATGTGTCCACCCCTCCTCACCCCCCTCCCGCTCCTTGACTCACAGGGGGGGCCCCCCGTCCCCCCAAACCGCCCACCCCCTCTTTTATTATGTATATGCCGGTGGGCTGCACCCGTGGGTGTGCCCGCCGGCAACACTGTCCGATCCCCTGCTCCAGTGCCCCCCCAGGCAGCCCCCACCTCAGCCCTGTGTGCTGCCCCCCTCACCTCCTGCGGCGGGCTGCACACCTCAGTGCACCCGCCGCTGCAGCCGCATTGCCTCCGGCTGTGTGCCTCCGCCGCTGCCGGCCGGTGGCCCCGCCTCCTCTCCCCGCCTCCTCTTCCAGCCTCCTGCTCATCGGTGGATCCACAGGGTAAGTATGTATGTATGTATGTATGTAAGTATGTATGTATGTAAGTATGTATGAATGAATGAATGAATTGATGGATGATGGATGGGGGAATGGATAGATGGATGGGGAGTGCATGCGTGGACGTGTGCTTCAGTGAGCGTACATGAGTGTGCGTGGACGTGAGTGAGTGTGGACGTGTGCGTGCATAGACGTGTGTGTGCATAGACGTGTGCGTGCGTGGATATGTGCATAGATGGATGTGTGTGTGGATGTGCGTGCGTGTGTGGATGTGTGCATGCATGGATGTCGGCGTGCGTGGATGTCAGCGTGCGTGCGTGGATGTCAGCGTGCGTGGATGTCAGCATGTGTGGATGTCAGCATGTGTGGATGTGCGTGGATGTCAGCGTGCGTGGATATGTGCGTGCGTGGATGTCAGCGTGCGTGCGTGGATGTGTGCATGCGTGGATGTCAGCATGCGTGCGTGGATGTCACCCTGGGTGCATGGATGTCAGCGTGCGTGCATGGATGTCAGCGTGCGTGCATGGATGTCAGCATGTGTGGATGTCAGCATGTGTGGATGTGCGTGGATGTCAGCATGCGTTGATATGTGTGTGCATGGATGTCAGCGTGCATGCATGGATGTCAGCGTGCGTGCATAGATGTCAGCATGCGTGCATGGATGTCAGCGTGCGTGCATGGATGTCAGCATGTGTGGATGTCAGCATGTGTGGATGTGCGTGGATGTCAGCATGCGTTGATATGTGTGTGCATGGATGTCAGCGTGCGTGCGTGAATGTCAGCGTGCATGCATGGATGTCAGCGTGCGTGCGTGGATGTCAGCGGTGCGTGAATGTCAGCGTGCGTGCATTGATGTCAGCGTGCGTGGATGTCAGCGTGCGTGAATGTCAGCGTGCGTGAATGTCAGCGTGCATGCATGGATGTCAGCGTGCGTGCGTGGATGTCAGCGTGCGTGAATGTCAGCGTGCGTGCATTGATGTCAGCGTGCGTGGATGTCAGCATGTGTGGATGTCAGCATGTGTGGATGTCAGCATGTGTGGATGTCAGCGTGCGTGGATATGTGCGTGCGTGGATGTCAGCGTGCGTGAATGTCAGCGTGCGTGAATGTCAGCGTGCATGTGTGCGTACGTGGATGTCAGCTTGCGTGCGTGGATGTGTGCGTGTGTGGATGTGCGTGCGTGGATGCCAGCGTGCGTGCCTGGATGTGTGTGTGCATGGATGTGCATGGATGTGGATGTGCGTGTGTGGTTGTGTGCGTGCGTGGATGATGGGTGCATAGGTGGATGGATGGGTGCAACAAGGGATCAAGTGTCCTCTTGTTGAAGGTCCCACGACGCTCGATCGCCTCCGACGTAGTCCCAACGAAGGTCCCACGACGCTCGATCGCCTCTGCTCAAACCAGAGACTGCAGCAAGGGATCAAGTGTCCTCTTCCTACAGCCTCTGGGGTCAGAGTTATGGTGCACTGTATGACAATGATCTGTCATACAGTGCACCATGACTATGATCCCAGAGACTGTAGGAAGAGGACATTTGATCCCTTGCTGCAGTCTCTGGATTGAGCAGAGGCGATCGAGCGTCGTGGGACCTTCGTTGGGACTACGTCGGAGGCGATCGAGCGTCGTGGGACCTTCGTTGTGGACTACGTCGGATCTTTATAATAAAGATGGAGTCCGAATTTTGTTTGTGTTTTTTTTTTCAAATAAAAAGATTTTTCTTTGTGTGTATTTTCTGACTATTTACCAGAGATTCCTAATGGCGGGTCTAACATTGGCCCTATATTATGAATCTCGGGCTTAGTGCCAGCTGCCAATAAAAAGCTGGCATTAACCCCTTTATTACCCAGTTTGCCACCGGCACCAGGGCAACTGGAAGAGACTGGGTACAGCGCCAGAAAATGGCGCTTCAATAAATGCGCCATTTTCTGGGGCGGCTGCGGGCTGCAATTCGCAGCATGGGGGGCCCAGAATGCTTGGGCCTCTCCATGCTGCGGATTCCAGCCCCCAGCAGCCTAGTTTTACCTGGCTGGACCAAAAATATGGCGGAGCCCCACGCCATTTTTTTTCTAGAATTAGTTCTAGAAGAAAAAAAAAGGGCTTTGCTGTATTTTTGGTTGCCAGCCAGGTACAACGAGGCAGCTGGGGGTTGGTGGCAATCCGTAGCTGCCAAGTTGTACCTGGCTGGACCAAAAATATGGCGGAGCCCGACGTTATTTTTTTTCAAGAATTAGTCCTAGAAAAAAAATAAAAAAGGGCTTCGCTGTATTTAGATGCATAGTGAACACTTTGAACCCCCAGGTGCTTCACAAATTGATCCATAAAAATGAAAAAAGTAAATTTGTGTGAAAAAAAAGTACTTTTTCCTTATTACGGATCAATTTATGCAGCACCTGGGGGTTCAAAGTGCTCACTATGCATCTAGATGCGTTCCTTGGGGGGTCTAGTTTCCAAAATGAGGTCACTTGTGGGGGAGCTCCAATGTTTAGGCACACATAGGCTCTCCATATGCGACATGGTGTCCGCTAACAATTCCAATAGTTAGCGGACACCATGTCGCGTATGGAGAGCCCCTGTGTGCCTAAGCATTGAAGCTCCCCCACAAGTGACCCCATTTTGGAAACTAGACCCCCCAAGGAATGCATCTAGATGCATAGTGAGCACTTTGAACCCCCAGGTGCTTCACAAATTGATCCGTAAGAAGGAAAAGGTACTTTTTTTCACACAAATTTTCTTTTTTCATTTTTACAAATCAATTTGTGAAGTACCTGGGGGTTCCAAGTGCTCACTATGCATCTAGATGCTTTCCTTGGGGGGTCTAGTTTCCAAAATGAGGTCACTTGTGGGGGAGCTCCAATGTTTAGGCACACATGGGCTCTTCATACGCAACATGGTGTCCGCTAACAATTCCAATAGTTAGCGGACACCATGTCGCGTATGGAGAGCCCCTGTGTGCCTAAACATTGGAGATCCCCCACAAGTGACCCCATTTTGGAAACTAGACCTCCCAGGGAACTTATCTAGATGGGTTGTTAGCATTTTGACCCCCAGGTGCTTCACAAATTCATCTGTAAAATTGAATAAGCACTTTTTTTTCCGCAAAAAGTTTCTTTTCTCATTTTTACAGATTAATTTGTGAAGCACCGGGGTGTTCAAAATGCTCACCACCAATCTAGATACCGTATATACTCGCGTATAAGCCGAGTTTTTCAGCCCAAAAATTGGGCTGAAAAGTGCCCCCCTCGGCTTATACGCGAGTCAATACGGCCCCCTAAAAAGTTTTGCGCCCCCACCTCCCTTTCTGGGCCCCCCCTGCATGCAGCGCTGCGCATATACATTACCTGTCTAGCAGCTGTCACCCTCCGATGGCTGATCGCGGCTCCCGGCTCCGGGCTCCATCTTCCTCTCTGTCTTCCTGATTGTCAGGTGACCGGCTGGCGTCGCGATGACGTCATCGCGCTGCGCCCCGGTCACACAGCAGGAAGACAGCGAGGAAGATGGAGCCCGGAGCCGGGAGCCGCGATCAGCCATCGGAGGGTGACAGCTGCTAGACAGGTAATGTATATGCGCAGCGCTGCATGCGGGGGGGCCCAGAAAGGGAGGTGGGGGCGCCAAATTATGAGGGGGGCCCTGCTGGGGCCCTGTATACTACCACTGGGGCTATATACTACCACTGGGGCTGTATACTACCACTGGGGCTGTATACTACCACTGGGGCTGTGTGTATACTACCACTGGGGCTATATACTACCACTGGGGCTGTATACTACCACTGGGGCAGAATATACCACTGGGGCTGCTGTATACTACCACTGGGGCTGTGTGTATACTACCACTGGGGCTGTATACTACCACTGGGGCTGTATACTACCACTGGGGCAGAATATACCACTGGGGCTGCTGTATACTACCACTGGGGCTGTATACTACCACTGGGGCTGTATACTACCACTGGGGCTGTATACTACCACTGGGGCTGTATGTATACTACCACTGGGGCTATATACTACCACTGGGGCTGTATACTACCACTGGGGCTGAATATACCACTGGGGCTGCTGTATACTACCACTGGGGCTGTATACTACCACTGGGGCTGTATACTACTACTGGGGCTGCTGTATACTACCACTGGGGCTGTATACTACCACTGGGGCTGTATATACTACTGGGGCTGCGTGTATACTACCACTGGGGCTGTATATACCACTGGGGCTGCTGTATACTACCACTGGGGCTGAATATACCACTGGGGCTGCTGTATACTACCACTGGGGCTGTATACTACTACTGGGGCTGCTGTATACTACCACTGGGGCTGTATACTACCACTGGGGCTGTATATACCACTGGGGCTGCTGTATACTACCACTGGGGCTGAATATACCACTGGGGCTGCTGTATACTACCACTGGGGCTGAATATACCACTGGGGCTGCTGTATACTACCACTGGGACTGTATACTACCACTGGGGCTGTATACTACCACTGGGGCTGTATACTACCACTGGGGCTGTATATACTACTGGGGCTGCGTGTATACTACCACTGGGGCTGTATATACTACTGGGGCTGCGTGTATACTACCACTGGGGCTGCTGCTGTATATACCACTGGGGCTGCTGCTGTAACACTGCTGGGGCCTGTACATACCACTGGGGAGGCTGCTGTATACCACACTGATGGGGGCTGTATACCTGTGCTGGGGTCCACCCTCGGCTTATACACGAGTCAATAAATTTTCCCAGGTTTTGGGGGCAAAAGTAGGGGGGTCGGCTTATACACGGGTCGGCTTATACACGAGTATATACGGTAGGTTCCCTGGGGGTCTTGTTTCCAAAATGGGGTCACTTGTGGGGGAGCTCCAATGTTTAGGCACACAGGGGCTCCCAAATTCAACATGGTGTCCGCTAACAATTTGACTGAAAAATCAGCTCAAATTGTTAGCGGACACCATGTCGCGTTTGGAGAGCCCCTGTGTGCCTAAACATTGGAGCTCCCCCACAAATTACCCCATTTTGGAAACTAGACCTCCCAGGGAACTTACCTAGATGGGTGGTGAGCATTTTGAACCCCCAGGTGCTTCACAAATTCATCTGTAAAAATGAAAAAAGTACTTTTTATTCCATAAAAATTTTCTTTTTTCATTGTTACAGATTAATTCTTGAAGCACTGGGGCGTTCAAAATGCTCACCACCCATCTAGATAAGTTCCCTAGGGGGTCTAGTTTCCAAAATGGGGTCACTTGTGGGGGAGCTTCAATGTTTAGGCACACAGGGGCTCTCCAAACGCGACATGGTGTCCGCTAACAATTGGACTGAAAAATCAGCTCAAATTGTTAGCGGACACCATGTTGCGTTTGGAGAGCCCCTGTGTGCCCACACATTGGAGCTCCCCCACACGTGACCCCATTTTGGAAACTAGAGCCCCGAGGGAACTTATCTAGATGGGTGGTGAGCATTTTGAACCCCCAGGTGCTTCACAAATTCATCCGTAAAAATGAAAAAGTACTTTTTTTTTCCACCAAAAAATATTTTTAGCCTAAATGTTTTCATTTTCACATGGGGAGCAGGATAAAATGGATCCTAAAAATTGTTGGGCAATTTCTCCTGAGTACATCGATACCTCATATGTGGTGTTTGGGCACACAGCAGGGCTCAGAAGTGAAGGAGCGCCATTTGACTTTTTTTATGGAAAATTAGCTCCAAAAGTCAAATTGCGCTCCTTCCCTTCTGAGCCCTGCCGTGCGCCCAAACAGTGGTGTATGACCACATATGAGATATCGATGTACTCAGGAGAAATTGCCCAACAATTTTTAGGATCCATTTTATCCTGTTGCCCATGTGAAAATTAAAGAATTGAGGCTAAAAGAACATTTTTGTTGGAAAAATTAAAATGACCATTTTTTCCTTCCACTTTGCTTTAGTTCCCATGAAGCACCTGAAGGGTTAATAATCTTCTTGAATGTACTTTTGAGTAGCTTGAGGGGTGCAGTTTTTTGGAATGGTGTCACTTTTGGGTGTTTTCTGTCATGTACACCCCTCAAAAAGACTTCAAATGTGATGTGGTCACTAAAACAAATGGCTTTGTAAATTTTGCTGGAAAAATGAAAAATTGCTGATGAACTTTGAACCCTTATAACTTCCGAACAAAAAAATTTTTTTTTTCCAAAATTGTGCTGATGTAAAGTAGACATGTGGGAAATGTTATGTATTAACGATTTTGTGTCACATACCTCTCTGGTTTAGCAGAATAAAAATTCATAATTTGAAAATTGCAAAATTTTCAAAGTTTTTGCCAAATTTTTGATTTTTTCACAAATAATCGCAAAAATTATCGACCTAAATTTAATACTAACATGAAGCCCAATATGTCACGAAAAAACAATCTCAGAATCGCTCGGATCCAATGAAGCGTTCCAGAGATATTTCCTCATAAAGGGACACTGGTCAGAATTGACAAAAATGGCCTGGTCATTAGGGTCAAAATAGGCCCGGGGGTGAAGGGGTTAAGCTCAATTTCGGTGGTGGAAGAGCAAATGTTTATGTGCCAAATTGTTCTCAGGTAAAATGTCTTAAAATTTTTCTTAAAACGGTTATGGAGGTGGCCCGAGGTATGAAAATAATCTGTGGGGATCTGAATTCCATTATGTCCCATGAGTTAGACTGTTTGCCTCGGTCTTCGTGGGATAGATGGGAACTTGGTCCTTTATGCCAGTTGATGCGGCTGCATGATGAGTGGCACTATCTACATGTGCAGGAAACATCACAAAGCTCTCACTGATCTCATGGAGACCAGTTGAGGAAAGAGTCTCCAGTGTTTGAGACTCTTAAACAAGGCTCCAAGGACTCAATTTGCATATTCAAATTCCCAGGGGGCAATGTACCATAGTTTTCCCTGTGTTTGAGAACTTTAGCCAGCTGCCCGCAGTGTTTTCCTCGACTGGTCTCCATGAGATCAGTGACAGCTTTGTGATGTTGGTCTACCAGGCATTCCTCCCACCTAGCCAGAATTCTACTCCACACTCATGAGGGGCAATACCCCGAAACAGCTGTCTGTGGATGGATACCTGGCTTTGGTAATTCCCTTGTCATATCCTTAAGCTCATAACGGAGCGTGATAGTGAGTGAAAGGGCCACTTAATATGATGGTTATAGTGCTCTCTGCAAGGCTATCTGGATAGTCCCGTGTTTGAAACTCTTAAACAAGGCTTCACAGACTCCATTTGCATATACATGTGCAGGAAAGTGATTTCTCCTTCTCACACAGACACAGGTCGTACTCTAGAATAGATCATTTTCTGGTGGATGACAGCACCCTCCCGGCCTGTGTCTCTGCGGAAGTTGGACTTATTACTTGGTCTGACCATGCTCCAGTAAGTCTGGAACTAAAAGTGACCGACAGACCAACCCCCCCCCCCCCCCCGCGAAGCTGGAGACTGAACACTGACCTTCTATCAACTGAGGGTGTGGTGGATGAGGTGGGGAGAAGTCTAGCCGAGTTTTTAAATTTAATACCAATGGTGAAGTAGCTGATGACACCTTGTGGGCTTCCCACAAGGCCTTTATCAGAGGGATTTTCCTGCGAAAAATTTTCAACTACGGGCTCACCTCCTGGCCCTACATGAACGTCCTCTTAGGCACCTTAAAACCTCTTTTTATGCTGCCGGAGATAGGGCAGGGGCGATGCTCACCAGACGCATTAAAAAAGAGAGACGCCAAACGTTCGATAGAGGTTATGGTAGATGTGGACGGAAGTCGGTTAGAAATCCAAGTGATATTGCTAAAGAATTTGCCCGAAATTATTCCTCACTTTACGATCTTCGAGATGACTCTTCGGTCCCCCAGCCTACTGAGGAGATAGACCTATTCCTGGCAAAATTAGATTTTCCACAACTGACGGATGCCCAACCGGAGTCTCTCAATGCCCTTTTACGACTGATGAAGTAGTTAAAGTGATTACGTCGACTAAACTCCTCTCTGCACCCGGCCCAGATGGCCTCCTGAATGACTACTATCAGGCTTTCCCACACCCTCGCCCCTTATCTTGTTAAAAACCTCCAGGTTTGGCAAACAGCATAATCTATTCCTCCTCTGCATTTGGAAGCTACAATTGTGACCAGGAAAATTGCCTGATTCACCCGGTTCTTACAGACCTATATCGCTGCTTAATTGCGACGTCAACATTTTCGCCAAAATTTTGGCGCGACTTCAAGAAGTTTTGCCTGCCTTGGTGGCTCCTGACCAGGTGGGCTTTGTACAAAACAATAAAAACCAAAGAGATGATTGGTAATATGACAGCGGTCCTGTTAGTATAGGAAGAAATTCTTCTTGACCAAAAAATGTATAATTATGTGAATTTATTTTTTACGCGTTTCAGGGTAACCAACAAACCCCTTCTTCAGGAAAAATCACACAGGTGATCTTGAAAAAGATCTGGATATACACCTGTGTAATTTTCTCTGAAGAAGGGGTTTGTTGGTTACCCTGAAACGCGTAAAAAATAAAATCACATATTTACTAATTTTTTGGTCAAGAAGAATTTCTTCCTATACTAACAGGAGCACGGTCATATTCCAAATTTCTATGGTTTTTATTGTTTTATGCTTAAAGTGGGAGATCGCAGCAGACTGAGAGACCGGCTACATTTCTTTATAGCAGTTGTGACTTTCACAACCGTAAAAGGCGAGTAATTCTAATATTCGCAAGTACTGGTAAAACAGGGGCCGTAGGCCTGGCAACCTTATTTAACTAACTACCGGTAATTTATCAAAAGGAATTATTACGTTATCCTCCAACAAGTCTGCTATCGAATGAACTCCAGCCGTCACCCAACGTTGAAGGTTAATATATGGAATGTGATATTCTACAGCACGTAGGGAGATTTCAGTCTTAGCCATAGTCCTCCAACAATGTATAGTAGCCTCCGATGTCGGTAACTCAGCGACCATAGTGCTTCGCTTAATTACTTCCGTCTCCAAGATCAGTCTAGTAGAGTGGTGTCGGGCAAGTAATGACTATATCTGAGTCCTGTCAGGACCGCCGCTCTATAAGGCTATGTGCGCACTTGCCGCGTGTTGGGCGGTTTAGCTGTGTAAACCGCCGGTTTGTTTACATTAGTTTTATTTAAATTTATGTTAATCCAAACCGGCGTTTGGATTAACATTAAAACCAATGTAAACCGACCAAGGCTGTGCACACACCGGCGGTTTACACAGCCTCATCCGTTGCTAACCCGCAGGTTTCCCAGCGGGTTAGCAAAGAATGAGCATGTTCTATAAAACGCCGGTTCTTCAGCGGCTGCAAGCAGAATTATGTGCTGCTTCCAGCCGCTGCAGAATCGCCGCCGAGAAGCCGCTGTGCAACCGCCGGCTACCGCCCATCACCCGCCCGGCTCCCGCCGCACATACCCGCCAGGAAGCCGGTGGACGGCGCCGGAGCATCCTGGCGGTTCCGCCCAGCCGCCGCCGACCAACCCGCCGGTAATGTGCACATACCCTAATAAGTCATGAGATTAGGCATGCCCATCCCTCCCATATCAGATGGATAATACAGAAGTCTACTAGACACCCTTGGTTTTTTACTTTCCCAAACATAATGATTAGCCATTACTTTGAAGGGTATTTATTATTCTAGAAGGGATTTTAATCGGGATACACCTAAAATAGTACAGAATTCTTGGGAGAACTTTCATTTTACAAAATATTTATCCTGGCTATCCATGATGCAACCACATTTTTTAGTATCGCCAGCTCCTCCCGCACCGTGTCCATCAATCTAGTAAAATTTACTTCCACCAACTGTTTTGAAAGAGTTAAAGTAATACCCAGATACATCATTCCCTCCTGCACCCACTGAAAAGGATATACCCTTTCCAGTCTTTGCTTAAGTGACAACGGAACAAAAATCGGCAGGACCACCGTCTTAGCCGCATTCAGTTTATAGTAAGAGATGTTTGTAAATATTTTAAGATTGGACATAACGGCAGAGAAGGACCTCTCCAGGTTAGTGCACGGGATAACCACATTGTCTGCATACAGACCAATTTTGTGTGAGGACCCCACACCGAGATGCGCAGAATCTCTGAGTTAATTGTAATCTTTTCAGCCAAGGGCTCAATACATAAAGCAAATATGATTGGCGATAAGGGGCAGCCCTGCCTCGTCCCGTTTCCTATAGGGAAAGATTGAGAGAAGAAACCAGACGTCAGAACCTTAGCGGAAAGAGTGGAATACATTGCGTTAATTGCAGACAGGATTGGTCCCTTTAATCCAAATTTAAAGGGAACCTAACCCCACAAACCCCGCATCTTTAGACCTGTCCCTGCACCCCCTCTTATCATTTCTAGCCATCCCTCTTGCAGAAAAAATCGATTTCGTAAAGCAGAAAAGAAGTTATATTTACCTCCGTCCTGTGCGAGCTCTCGGATTCTGAATTAGTCTCAAAGGCGGGCCTGTCTGCTGCGTCCTTGTAATTATGCACGCCCCTCTCTGCTTGATGCCTTGGTAAGAGCCTGGCCGCGTCATGAAAGGGGCAGGGCTAAATCGCGTCATGCCATTAGCCCCGCCCCCTTTCATGACGCGGCCAGGCTCTTAGCAAGGAGAGAGGGGCATGCATAATTACAAGACTGCAGCAGACAGGCCAGCCTTTGAGACTATATTCAGAAACAGAGAACTCACACAGGATGAGGTTAATATAAACTTTTCTCTACAAAATCGATTTTTTTCTGCAAAAGGGATGGCTAGAAATGATAAGAGGGGGTGCAAGGACAGGTAGAAAGATTCGGGGGGGTCAGTTTGTGGGGTTAGGTTCCCTTTAAGTAGTACACTTTTAATGTATGCCCAGTGCACCCTATCAAACGCTTTCTCAGCATCAAGTGACAGGAGTGCACTGGGGACGCCGCTCAACTCAGCCACCTTAATCAGATCCAGCATCCTCCTTGTACCATCTTTTGCCACAAAACCACAGCCAAGATCTTGGTAAAAATCTTTACATCACTATTCAATAGTGCTATTGTTCTAAAGTTACCAGGAGAGTCAGGGGTCTTTCCAGGCTTAGGCAATTTGACTATCGTAGCCTCCAAATTAGGTATTGCTACCCTTCCCAAATCTCTCGAAGAGTTATAGAGCCTAATAAGATATGGGATAAGAATTTTCTGGAAGCCACGATAGTACTCGTTAGCCATGCCGTCTGGGCCAGGAGTCTTATGACATTCGGATGAATCTATTATAGTTTTCAATTCCTCTTCTGTGAAGGGGGTATTCAATAATTGTAACTGTTCCTGGGATACCGTGGGGAGTTTCAAATCACTCAAATATTGGTCAATATCTGACTGTTGTGGTTGTGGGGTATCAACATCTTCTTTTAAGTTATATAGTATGTAGCAAAAACTGCAGCTATGTCCTTTGGGCTTCTAGCTATCAACCCGCTAGAGTCCCTTAGATGATCAATTCTGAATTTAGCAGCCCTCTTCCTCACCTGCCTTGCCAAAATGGCTCCCGGCCTATCTCCCATGGCGTAGTGTTTAAGTTGGAACTTGCTGAGGTTATATTCATACGCCGCCAACAGGTCAGAGCGCAGTTTACATCTGAGCTGATATATGGCTTCATTGGTAGCTGTGGAAGGTGATGGTTTTGTTTAATGTTTCTAGCCTTTTCAATTCAGTCAGAAGGTCAGTCCTGTATTGCTCCCTCTCTTTTTTCAATTGTGACGCTTGTTGAAAAAAGACTCCCCGTTTCACCGCTTCGTGCGCTGTCCATAAAGTCTCGTCAGAAATTGTGCCATTGTCATTTAATTCAAAATAGATGTCAATTCTGCTGCTACCTTTTTCATTACAGAATTATTCAATAATAGAGAGGTGTTTAGTCGCCAATGTGGTGTTGGGTTGATTGGTGCGCAAGATGCACATGAAGGGAAATTGGCGCGTGGTCAGACCATGTGATCGTTCCAACCTCCACAGATATACACCGATTGAGAACTCTATTATCTACTAGGAATATATCAATCCTACTATAGGACCCATGTCGGAGAGAATGAAAGGTATAGTCCCTTTCATTGGCGTGAGAGTATCTCCAAAAGTCATGTTAGTCCAAATTCATGGACCAACTTGCCCAATTCTCTCTGAGGGCGGCCCGATCTAGATGAGCAGTCTAAGTTACCATCCATTGGCAAGTTGAAGTCCCCGCAAACAATTACCTCCTCTTGCTTAAGTTTTGAAACCAACACCATGTATCGACCCACAGGATCCGCACACACCTGAATATTCTGGAAGGCCACTGAATTTTTTATCAGTATACAAATTCCTGCTGTTTTGGTTTGCAAAAAATACATGGGGGAATTGCAATGATTACCGGTTGCTCTTGCAGACACACAATGTCTGCCTTCAATTTCTTTACCTCCCTCCATAACATAGAGCGTTTTGCAGGTGAATTTAACCCCTTCACATTCAGCGAAAGCAGTTGTATACTCATATTTACACATAAGGGAAGAAATTGCTATGAGCCGTGTGCATTAAACCAATTTTTCTCCACCCTTCCTTCCCCCCTCCCCACCACCCCCCACAAACAATTTACTGTAAGAAACACATATAACCTTAGGACGGTTTGCAGCTACATCAGATGAGGAAATATACTTCAGATTAAATTGAGAAAAAACATCAAGAAAAAAAACAATAAGAAAGGAAAAAAAACGCAGCGGAAAAGTGACTGCAAACAAAATCATAAAATAAGTCAGTCAAAAAAGTAAATTCTGGGGGCGTGGCTTGACGCAGCCAGGAAATGGCCGCTTGATCCGGGAGCTCCGGAGATCACAGGACCGAACGCGGCTCATACAGTGCTCCAAACCCCGGCACCCGCCTAAAAAACTGCCTGACCTGACGTGGGAGAGCCCGGAGAGCAGATGGGGAAAACCCGAAGCAGCAGAATTAACCCCCCGCAGCGTGTGACCGACTTCTTTACAAGTAACAGACCTGCAGGGAGCCCATCCAAAATGGCGCCGGCTTCACCGCGCCTCAGCCCGCTCATCCTCCAGACGGAGCTCTGTAGCCTCCTCAGCGTCCAACAGAGGAGGGAGAGAGGATTCCCCGGTCACCCACCAGAGCATGAAGGCGATGCTTTCCTCCATGCTCTCCTCTCTCAGGACATCATTGCAGGATGATTTCAAAGGTATGGTGGCAGACATTAGGCGGGATCTGGCAGAGGTGGGAGGACGGACAGATGGACTTGAGAGGAAAATGACAGAACTAGTAAAGTCTCATAATGATCTAATAGACGCACAAGAAGTGCTCAAAGCAGATATGGCTAAAATGCAAGCCAAACAATTAGATCTTGAAGACAGACACAGACGAAACAATATACGTATAAGGGGGATACCGGAATCTGTACAGCCCAAAGATTTGCGTTCCCTTTTGCAAGATTTCATAATGGCAGCTATGCCTGATGTACAGAGAAAAGACATTATTATTGACAGAATACACAGGGTGCCAAAGCCCCCACATATTAACCCCTCACTACCCAGAGACACTATTGCAAGGATCCACTTCTACGAGTTAAAGGAGGACTTTCTGTACAGTCTGAGAGGCAAGACAAGCCTCCCTGAGCAGTTTGCATCTCTCACAGTCTTCTCAGATTTATCCCCGGGCACACTTGCATTGCGGAGGGCATTCCAACCTTATACCACCATACTCAGGAAAGAAACTATTCCTTACATGTGGGGCTTCCCAACCAAACTCCTCATACGGAAAAACAATACCACCCATGTCTGCGTTCTCCCAAAGCAAGCAGCTAAATTACTATCCCAATGGGGACTGGGATCACCTACTAAGAATGGAGAGCCTCCTTCACCTTCGACGACGTCACCCAAAAAGTATGTTGACCCTGAATGGAGCACAGTCTGAGACTCTATCCAATCCTGTGGATCTCCGAACTTTCACCTTCCGGAATGGCCAAGAATCATAAGTAGTCCTTTCCCTTTTCTTACCCTAAGGGACAAGGACCTGATCCGTTTTGCGGATTCGTCTAGCTGGGGTGAAAAATCTAGAACCAGGGATTAGATCTGAACTCCTGGTCATAACCCCACAGAGTGTATTTTGTTCACTCATCGGTTTTTGTTTTTTTGGTAGGAGAACATGACTGTTTCTCCTTTTTTGGTCAGACTTTGGTTCTATTTTTTCTCTGTTCCTTTCCTGCTTCCAAAACTTTATGCTATGGGACGGGAGTTCTCCTCCTTTTTGAGAGTTTATTGTGCTGACTGTTTACCTTCCCCCCTTCCCCTCCCCCCTTTTTTCCCTTCCCAATTCCCCTTCCTATCTGGATCAGGATTACATATTTATGATAATGTTGTTACGCAGCTTGTTGGTCCGAGTGCACCACAAGCACCTATACATACCGTATATACTCGTGTATAAGCCGAGTTTTTCAGCCCACAAATTGGGCTGAAAAGTCCCCCCCTCGGCTTATACACGGGTCTATACGGTAATGCTGTGGGGGGGGGCTGTGACCGGGAGCTGGAGGAGGCAGGAGGGGGCCGCGGTGACCGCAGGCGGTCACGTGGGGCCGCCTCATTAGTGCAATGAATATGCACGGCATCCCCCCGTCCATCAATGGCGGGGGGATGCCGTGCATATTGCACTGCACAGCCCCCCTCCTTAATATGGGTCCCCCAGTATTAATAAACAGCCCCCCCCCTCCTTATCATGGCCCCCCAGGCTGCGGCAGCTGTCAAAATAACAAACAGTTTATACATCACCTTCCGACGCAGCTTCTCCGCTCCTCCGGTCCTCCGCTCGCCGGCTGCTTCTTCTTTCTTCTTGTGCCGGTGTCATGTGACCGGGCGCAGGAGATGACGTCATTTCCTGCGCGCGGTCACAGAAGTCGGCACAACAAGAAAGAAGAAGCAGCCGGCGAGCGGAGGACCGGAGGAGCGGAGAAGCTGCGTCGGAAGGTGATGTATAAACTGTTTGTTATTTTGACAGCTGCCGCAGCCTGGGGGGCCATGATAAGGAGGGGGGGGCTGTTTATTAATACTGGGGCTGTATATACCTCTGGGGCTGCTGGATAGTACCACT
This sequence comes from Allobates femoralis, assembly GCA_033576535.1. Classification (NCBI taxonomy): domain Eukaryota; kingdom Metazoa; phylum Chordata; class Amphibia; order Anura; family Aromobatidae; genus Allobates; species Allobates femoralis. The sequence goes on along the minus strand of JARQOC010000007.1, from coordinate 28,286,749 downwards.
GGGGCTGTATACTACCACTGGGGCTGCATATACCTCTGGGGCCCTGTATACTACCACTGGGGCTGTATACTACCACTGGGGCTGCATATACCTCTGGGGCTGATGTATACTACCACTGGGGCTGTATACTACCACTGGGGCTGTATATACATCTGGGGCTGATGTATACTACCACTGGGGCTGCTTGGGCTCCTGTATACTACCACTGGGGCTGATGTATACTACCACTGGGGCTGTATACTACCACTGGGGCTGTATATACATCTGGGGCTGCTGTATACTACCACTGGGGCTGCTGGGGATGCTATATACTACCACTGGGGCTGCTGGGGATGCTATATACTACCACTGGGGCTGCTGGGGATGCTATATACTACCACTGGGGATGCTATATAGTACCACTGGGGCTGCTGGGGATGCTATATACTACCACTGGGGCTGCTGTATACTACCACTGGGGCTGCTGTATACTACCACTGGGGCTGCTGGGGCTGCTATATACTACCACTGGGGCTGCTGGGGATGCTATATACTACCACTGGGGCTGCTGGGGATGCTATATACTACCACTGGGGCTGCTGGGGATGCTATATACTACCACTGGGGCTGCTGGGGCTGCTATATACTACCACTGGGGCTGCTGGGGATGCTATATACTACCACTGGGGCTGCTGGGGATGCTATATACTACCACTGGGGATGCTATATAGTACCACTGGGGCTGCTGGGGATGCTATATACTACCACTGGGGCTGCTGTATACTACCACTGGGGAGGCCTGTATACCACTGGGGGGGGCCTGTATACCACACTGCTGGGGGCTGTATACCTGTGCTGGGGTCCACCCTCGGCTTATACACGAGTCAATAGGTTTTTCCAGATTTTTGGGGCAAAAGTAGGGGGGTCGGCTTATACACGGGTCGGCTTATACACGAGTATATACGGTAACTATATTACTGCCCTGTTATGAGTATCACAGTTTTATCCATTAATGTAAACGGGTTAAATTCTCCAACAAAAAGATCTATCACATGGCGACACTTGCGTAAATCACAATGTGAAATTGTCTTCATCCAGGAGACACATTTATTGGCGGAGGATAATTTCAGAATGCAATCGCATATATTCCCACATCAATTTTTCGCTAATAACTCAACTAAAAAAGGGGGAGTTGGAATTCTTATAAAACATACAGTGTCTTTCCAACTCAAAGCAGCTATACCAGACCCAGAAGGGCGTTACCTCATTTTATTATGCACCATTAATGATTGTAAATATACATTGGTTTCCATATATGCTCCCAACTCCGGCCAAATCAAATTCGTGCGATCTCTCCTGGACGAAGTACAGCTCCATGCGCAGGGATACAGACTTGTGGGTGGAGATTTTAACATGCCGATGTGTAAACGATTAGACTGCACTGGACCGTTACACACTAGAGGGGAATTAGGCCCTGTGATTGTTGAAAATGGCTTACATGATATATGGAGATACCAGCATAGTAATGAACGGGATTACACCTTTTTTTCAAATAGATATCATACCTATAGCCGCATAGATGCCATATTGGTAGATGACGCATTACTACACAAATGCCAACATTCAGATATAGGTAACATAACGTGGTCAGACCATGCCCAGGTCACCCTAAAATTCATAGACCACTCAGCTGTAACACCACCACACATGTGGAAAATGAACACATATCTTTTAACAAATCCAGAGATTGCAGAGGAGATGGCTGGTCACATTAAAGAATTTTTTCATATTAATGACAACGGAGAAACACAAGATGACATATTATGGTTTTCGCATAAGGCAGTGATCAGAGGCCTATTTATTAAATTAGCTGCTCATACAAAAAAACGTTATTTGGCGGACCTGGAAAATACTCTAACTAAAATTAAAAATATGGAAAAACAACATAAAGAGACTCCGTGCCCACTAATACTAACTGCCCTTTTAGAAGCCAGAAATCATCTAAGATCCCTTTTATTACAAAAAGCTGAAAAAAATCTCAAGAAATTACGAGCTAAGTACTATAACATGGGGGACAGAGCCGGAACATTATTGGCCCGAAGGGTTAAAAAAAGAGCGGCACGATTTAAGATTCCCTTCCTAACAACACGCACTGGGTCCCATATACGTAATCCCATCTCCATAGCAGAAGAATTCCGGGTGTACTATGAATCTTTATATAACTTGAAGAATGATAGTAACACGACACAGCCAAATAATGCTACAATCTCCTCCTTCTTAGATAAATTGGATTTACCTAGAATTACATCAGCCCAATTAAACGAACTGAATTCTCCAATTACGGAAGAAGAAATAAGACAAGCTCTTAGAACTACTAAGAAGGGCACAGCATCGGGACCTGATGGCTTTCCCTATACATATTACACACAATTTTTTTCCACTCTCTCCCCTTACCTATTGAGATTGTTTAATTTTTGGCAATCTAGAGGAGAAATTAGGCGAGAAGGCTTGGAGGCTATTATCACCACTCTCCCTAAACCGGGGAAAGCACCCACAGAACCGGGGAACTTTCGTCCGATTGCGCTGCTCAACTGCGACACTAAATTATATGCGAAGGTGTGGGCTACCAGATTAATGGACGTTCTTCCATTTCTAGTAGACCCAAACCAGGTTGGATTTATGCCGGGCAGACAGGCGCGAGACGGAACCAGACGCCTTATAAATATTCTTGAAATAATGGAAAAATCCGACTCCCCCGGTGTGCTCTTGTCTTTGGATGCTGAAAAAGCTTTTGACAGAGTGCACTGGGGGTATGTTGAAGCTGTATTAACAAAATTTGGTATTAAAGGCCCAGTATTGTCGGCTCTTATGGCGTTATATTCTTCTCCTAATGCTTCCGTCTGCGCCTCGGGCTTTGTATCTAATCCTTTTAACATCTCTAATGGCACACGCCAGGGATGCCCTCTTTCACCACTAATATTCGCATTGGTGATGGAGCCCTTGGCAGCGCAGATCAGACGAAACCCCCGGATCAGAGGAGTCAGCGTTGGTGGGATGGAACACAAAGTTGGCCTCTACGCAGACGACGTCATCCTGATGTGCACTGACGTGGTTTCCTCACTACGGGAAATAATGAAAGTTCTGAGGGAGTTCTCAGATGCATCCTATTATCGATTAAATGCCTCCAAGTCCGTTATATACCCGATAAATCTGATTGCATACAGGAAGAAATTAAAAAGCACTTTCCCTTTACATGGTCTCCTGAAGGATTTAAATACCTAGGTGTATTTATAACTCATGTACATAATATAATCAAAACAAACGTTGATATGATAGCCAAAGATATTGGAGGGGAATTGGATAAAATTAATGCAGTGGGCCTATCTTGGATAGCTAGAATCCAAATAATAAAGATGTTAATCCTCCCAAAATTAATTTACCTGTTTAGATGCATCCCCCTCTCTTTTCCCCGTTCATGTTTAACCAGACTGCAACGTATACTTAATAAATTTATATGGAGTGGGAAGCCCCATCGTGTATCTCATAAACTTATGATCCTACCATACAGTAGGGGAGGCTTAGGGGTCCCCGATGTTCTCGCTTATCATAGAGCGGCAATTTTGGAGCCGGCCCAATTATGGTGGTCGGGAGATACGACCTCTTTGGACTGGTTGCAAATAGAAGCTTGCTGGGCCCCGTCGGGTTCTCTCAGGATCTTATTGGAAGCTGACTTACTGATCCCACAGAAGTTGGGCGGAATACTTGCCCCCATGAAAGCCTTATTGGGAATATGGCACAACTTGGGCCACACTCATCTTCAATTTTTATTTAAAAATATATCCCTCAATGCCCTAGAACATTTAATCCCCGATCTATCCTTGAAACAATGGAAGGAAAGTGGGATCGTCAGTCTGGCTGATCTGCTTGACTCAAATGAAATAAAATATTTCCAAGATATTAAGATAAGATATGATTTATCCAACAAACTATTTTATCAATATCTACAGATCCGCCATTTGGTAAATAAATGCAAATTACCCCCTATTGACCTTGCCCAATTTGACATTCCGCTGCAGCGATACTTTAAATCATCCGGGAATCAACATGGAGTTTCATTATTTTACCAAGCTCTCATATCTGTAAAGGATACTAAACTCCCATTTATGGAAACATGGGAAAAGAGACTTGGTTTCACAGCTCCCCTAGAGACATGGTATGCGGCTACATCACACACTGGCAAATTTTCGTCCTGTCTAAATCACCTAGAACAGGTGAAAAAAATACAACTGCACTGGTACTTGACCCCGGTAAAATTACACAAGTTTTTACCTACCAATTCAAAGGAATGCTGGAAAGGATGCTCTCAGGAGGGCACAATGGAGCACATGTGGTGGTACTGCCCTAGCGTACGAAATTTCTGGGGGATAACAGACTTAATTTTGAAAGAGGTCACGGGACTTCCCATAACCTTAGATGCTCCTTTGGCCCTTCTGGGGATTAACATTGGAGAGATCCCTTCACCTCTTAGGCCTATTGTCACTAATATACTGATTGCGGCCAGAATGTGTGTGGCAAGACATTGGAGAGACAGGTCCGCCCCTACAAGGGAGGACCTCATCTCTCTCATCAATTTGCATATGCAGCACGAAACCATATTAGCCGAAAGTAATACAGCTAAAACCAAAAGACTAAATTGGTGGGACCCATGGTGTTCATCGCAATTCTCTCATGTATCTTAGTAAATGAACTCATATCAGCAGATATATTTTATAATACAATCTCAGACTTCAGAATCAACCTTACTTTTTGATGTCAATTGCAGAAATAATTGATACTCTGTAATGCATATAATCCTGCCCTATCTTCTTTTACCCTCCAACCTTTCCCCCTCCACCTTTCTATCTCCTTTCTTTACGCTCTAGAATATAGATTAGATATTGTCAATGTTACAAACGATTGTCTTTGTTTGCTATTTGTTTTGTTATAATTTTTTTTTTAAACAAATAAAAACTAAATGTTTTAAAAAAAAAAAGTAAATTCTGCAGACATAAGTCTGACCACAGGGTCCCGTGAGATTTTCAAATCTCGCCGTCGCTCAGCAAGATTTCTCACAGTCCAGAGGATCACCCAACCAGACGGTTTCCACCGAACACCAAAAAAAAACTGTCAGGCAGTAAGCCTAAAGGCACTCAGAGTTCAAAAAAAAAGAAAAAGGAAAAAAGAAAGTCAGCAATCCTCTAACAATGCCAGCTCAGCCAGAATAGCGTCCTCGCCTCTCGTTCAGGCCGTTACCCATTTCTGAGCAATTTTCTTGCCTTTAGCAGGTTGTCTAGGAACATATTCAACTTTCCAGGATGTCAATTTCTCCTCCGCTTGTTTGGGGGTAAAGCACGTTACTATGCCACTGTCACGATGAATTGGTAGTTTCACCGGGTTGAAGCCCGATCTGTACCGTATGCTGGCCTCCCTCAATGCCCTGCACACGTGGGCAAATTCTTTTCTCTTTGCCAGTGTTTCCACAGAAATGTCTGGGAAGACCTGCAATTTTGGAATTCCTCAGGCAGCCTGGGAGCCTTCCTTAGTTGGTATAGGAAAATGTCCTTTGTAGTAAAAAAATTAATATGTGCCAAGATATCTCTAGGCAGGGTAGGATCTACGTGTCTGGGCTTCGGTATCCTATGAATCCTATCCACCACTAATTCATTAGGGGCAACCTCAGGTAGTACAGACACCAAGAAGCGTCGCATAAACTCATAGAGATCCTTATCTGGTACATCTTTAGGGATTCCCCTGAGTCTCACATTATTACGTCTGGATCTATCTTCTAAGTCATAAACTTTATCAGTAACCCGAGACATCCCTTCCCCGAGTGCTTCATTCTCATCTACCAAGGCATTAATTGTTTTGGCATATTCTTCCATTGTGTTTTCAATATGGGAAGTGCGATCTCCAATGGAGGTAATCTCCCCTTTTATCTCCTGTAACATTGCCTGCATATCCTCCTTCATAGATGAGCGAATTGCAGCCAGAAAGTCCTGCATATCAGCCCTTGTCAGTGGTGCTGTGGGCTCATTGTCCCTGAGGCTGTGGCTGACAGGCTCTGCCTCCCTTCCCCCTGAATTTCTGGAGGAATGTGAAGACGCTACAGGGGACACAGGTGCCATCTTACTCACTGCTTTTGTTGTTTGTCCCCTCTGAAAGAAAGCTTCCAATCTCGCCGGGGATCCTCGTTTCTGAGACCTTCCCCTGGTCATCATGGGCCCTGGATGTTCTGACGTCCCCTGGTATTAGGTAAGAGGCTGTAGGGCGATGCTGTGTGCTGCTTTGTGCTGGTTTTAATCCTGGCTGGAGCTCTGCAATCAAGCAGCTGCCACCTTGTCCTGCAGGTCACACCCCATCACTTTGGAGAATTTTGATCATTCTGCTATGTTAAAGGGCCCATCATACGGGGCGACATCACCGTCGATTACATAGGCTACGTAGGGGCGTGGCCTATCAGCGGCGACATTGCCCCTGCGTCGCCTCATGTAAAGGGGCGATGTCGGCGCCACTGGGAGGTCGCCTGGTTTCAGAGCAGTGCTCTGAAACCAGGCGACCTATCTGGGGCGATGTGCACACATCGCCCCAGGTAACCGGCCGACAGCGAGCTGACGGGCGATGGGAGCCATAGGCTCCGGTTGTCCTGCATCGCCGCTGGGGTTTTGAGGCACCCCGGTGGCGATGCCGCCTCTCAGCTCGCCGTCCCATCGCCGGAGATGTCTCCCCATGTAAACATCTCCGGCGGTGTCGCCACGTGTAACGTGGCCTTTAAGGGTATCGTGCCATGATGTACTGAAGAAGACCGGGGAAGATGGAAGTTTGCAGAGATGAGCTGTGGATGTGAAAAGTCATCATGGTGTCTGGACAAGATGAAGAAAAAAACAACAAAAAAAAAAGACTACCCCAGTCAGAGACAAGGTATTCCCACCAAGGACACTAAGGACAACATCTGCAAGGAGTTTGTATGTTCTCCCCGTGTTTGCGTGGGTTTCCTCCGGGCACTCCGGTTTCCTCCCACATTGTAAAGACATACTGATAGGATATTTAGATTGTGAGCTCCAAGAGAGACCGCATTACTCATGTATACTGCAGTGTACTGTTGTTTTTGGTCGCATTTAGCTTTTTTTCTCCAAATATGTTGGCGGTGTGAACATGTTCTTACAGACTTGTTCTCTGTGTGCAGGACTCATTTGTTTCTAATTAAGTTGCCTCTTGCTTTGCAAGAGATGGAGTTCCCGCCCCTCTCTGGGCCCTGCACACATAGAGCCCCGTCGCCTTCAGTCCATCTCAGACACAGGTCTTGCTGGCTCCTGCTCACTGGTAAGTATACACACTAGTCAGGTTTTTTAATACAACAGTTAGGACCGCGTCGGAGATGGGTACACTTTGAAGTTAGTGACGTGGCTTGATATAACTTTTTTTGCGCAAAAAAACGGATAGACTAAGTACCCTGTATTTGTTATACTATTTTTTATACTGCACTTGCATTTAATACTTTTACTGCAGTGTACTGTTGTTTTTGGTCGCATTTAGCTTTTTTTCTCCAAATATGTTGGCGGTGTGAACATGTTCTTACAGACTTGTTCTCTGTGTGCAGGACTCATTTGTTTCTAATTAAGTTGCCTCTTGCTTTGCAAGAGATGGAGTTCCCGCCCCTCTCTGGGCCCTGCACACATAGAGCCCCGTCGCCTTCAGTCCATCTCAGACACAGGTCTTGCTGGCTCCTGCTCACTGGTAAGTATACACACACTAGTCAGGTTTTTTAATACAACAGTTAGGACCGCGTCGGAGATGGGTACACTTTGAAGTTAGTGACGTGGCTTGATATAACTTTTTTTGCGCAAAAAAACGGATAGACTAAGTACCCTGTATTTGTTATACTATTTTTTATACTGCACTTGCATTTAATACTTTTACTGCAGTGTACTGTTGTTTTTGGTCGCATTTAGCTTTTTTTCTCCAAATATGTTGGCGGTGTGAACATGTTCTTACAGACTTGTTCTCTGTGTGCAGGACTCATTTGTTTCTAATTAAGTTGCCTCTTGCTTTGCAAGAGATGGAGTTCCCGCCCCTCTCTGGGCCCTGCACACATAGAGCCCCGTCGCCTTCAGTCCATCTCAGACACAGGTCTTGCTGGCTCCTGCTCACTGGTAAGTATACACACTAGTCAGGTTTTTTAATACAACAGTTAGGACCGCGTCGGAGATGGGTACACTTTGAAGTTAGTGACGTGGCTTGATATAACTTTTTTTGCGCAAAAAAACGGATAGACTAAGTACCCTGTATTTGTTATACTATTTTTTATACTGCACTTGCATTTAATACTTTTACTGCAGTGTACTGTTGTTTTTGGTCGCATTTAGCTTTTTTTCTCCAAATATGTTGGCGGTGTGAACATGTTCTTACAGACTTGTTCTCTGTGTGCAGGACTCATTTGTTTCTAATTAAGTTGCCTCTTGCTTTGCAAGAGATGGAGTTCCCGCCCCTCTCTGGGCCCTGCACACATAGAGCCCCGTCGCCTTCAGTCCATCTCAGACACAGGTCTTGCTGGCTCCTGCTCACTGGTAAGTATACACACTAGTCAGGTTTTTTAATACAACAGTTAGGACCCGCGTCGGAGATGGGTACACTTTGAAGTTAGTGACGTGGCTTGATATAACTTTTTTTGCGCAAAAAAAACGGATAGACTAAGTACCCTGTATTTGTTATACTATTTTTTATACTGCACTTGCATTTAATACTTTTACTGCAGTGTACTGTTGTTTTTGGTCGCATTTAGCTTTTTTTCTCCAAATATGTTGGCGGTGTGAACATGTTCTTACAGACTTGTTCTCTGTGTGCAGGACTCATTTGTTTCTAATTAAGTTGCCTCTTGCTTTGCAAGAGATGGAGTTCCCGCCCCTCTCTGGGCCCTGCACACATAGAGCCCCGTCGCCTTCAGTCCATCTCAGACACAGGTCTTGCTGGCTCCTGCTCACTGGTAAGTATACACACTAGTCAGGTTTTTTAATACAACAGTTAGGACCGCGTCGGAGATGGGTACACTTTGAAGTTAGTGACGTGGCTTGATATAACTTTTTTTGCGCAAAAAAACGGATAGACTAAGTACCCTGTATTTGTTATACTATTTTTTATACTGCACTTGCATTTAATACTTTTACTGCAGTGTACTGTTGTTTTTGGTCGCATTTAGCTTTTTTTCTCCAAATATGTTGGCGGTGTGAACATGTTCTTACAGACTTGTTCTCGGTGTGCAGGACTCATTTGTTTCTAATTAAGTTGCCTCTTGCTTTGCAAGAGATGGAGTTCCCGCCCCTCTCTGGGCCCTGTACACATAGAGCCCCGTCGCCTTCAGTCCATCTCAGACACAGGTCTTGCTGGCTCCTGCTCACTGGTAAGTATACACACTAGTCAGGTTTTTTAATACAACAGTTAGGACCGCGTCGGAGATGGGTACACTTTGAAGTTAGTGACGTGGCTTGATATAACTTTTTTTGCGCAAAAAAACGGATAGACTAAGTACCCTGTATTTGTTATACTATTTTTTATACTGCACTTGCATTTAATACTTTTACTGCAGTGTACTGTTGTTTTTGGTCGCATTTAGCTTTTTTTCTCCAAATATGTTGGCGGTGTGAACATGTTCTTACAGACTTGTTCTCTGTGTGCAGGACTCATTTGTTTCTAATTAAGTTGCCTCTTGCTTTGCAAGAGATGGAGTTCCCGCCCCTCTCTGGGCCCTGCACACATAGAGCCCCGTCGCCTTCAGTCCATCTCAGACACAGGTCTTGCTGGCTCCTGCTCACTGGTAAGTATACACACTAGTCAGGTTTTTTAATACAACAGTTAGGACCGCGTCGGAGATGGGTACACTTTGAAGTTAGTGACGTGGCTTGATATAACTTTTTTTGCGCAAAAAAACGGATAGACTAAGTACCCTGTATTTGTTATACTATTTTTTATACTGCACTTGCATTTAATACTTTTACTGCAGTGTACTGTTGTTTTTGGTCGCATTTAGCTTTTTTTCTCCAAATTACTCATGTATGTAAAGTGCTATGGAATTAATAGCGCTATATAAATGAATAAATTATTATTATTATTGTATGGTATGATGATGACTGATAACAACAACTCCCAGCATCTCCTTACCATTGTTAAGGATGTAGTAGGAGTGGTAGGTTCATGTAGCACAAATGTGCATGAATCTGACCTGACAGTACAATTGTTTTACCATGTACTGATGGGGGTTCGGATGATGATTTTTTTTTTACTAAATGAGTGTTGTGATGTATTTCTGTACTGATGAGGGTTTTGACATAGTATTTCTGTACTGATGAGGGTTCTAGCTCTGTATTTCTGTACCTCGGATGTTTCTTGTGATGTGTTCCTGTACTGATGGCGATTCTAATACTGAATTTCCGAGTGGTTGTTTGAATGTATTCCTATACTGATGAGGGTTTTGATATTGTGTTTCTGCCCAGATGAGGGTCCTGGTAATTATATTTCTGTACCTCTGGTGGATCTGGTGATGTATTCCTGTGCAGTTATAGGCTCTGATCCTGTACACATGCAACAATCTATAACTTGTAAGCTTCCTTGATACATGGCTAAGTTAATAAAGTGTTGTGCCATCTGACAATTTAAGGATTCTATGAAACCAAAGATATGCGATTTACATACATGCAGTCATGTGCTGACTAAACATTTGAGGCCTCAATCAATAAAAATGAATTGAATGAGGTTAGACACGTCTAGTCAGAGTGTTGCTAGAAGTATACAAATCGCATACCTGTGCTCACATGACTGTCCAATCTTGCCATTAGTACAGGAGAATTCTGAAAGTGTGCAGTGCATGTGCTGTGAGAATTCAGAGGCCTGCAGTCACCTAGAGGGACAATCATCTCAAACCTGGTCAAGTTCTTTAATTGTAACATTAAGCCTATAGCATGGTGGAGAGGGAGTTCTTGCCCCAGGTGCCAGAAAACCTAGATACTTCTCTGGCTGTGCACATACCTTAAAGTTCTGGGCGTCTAGGAGTACAAGATCATTGTTTCACATGTTTGCATGGAAAATGGCATCAATTATATTACTACTTACCCGCAGGACAGACTGCACAGTTTGTAAAGGATAGGTGACTATTGTTGCAATAGCTTTGGCAACAGCTCCAATAAGAAAGACTTGAAAAGAGGTAAGCTACAAAAAGAGCAGTCAGATTAGTAAACTGCATGATAAAAACACCAAACAAGAACAAATAGACGGATACATTTATTGAGAAATGGAGGTCATTTATTGAAATTTGAAAACAAACTACTAGAGAAGAAATTGTGCAGGTAATAAGCCCATTTGCAAATTCTAACTGGTACCTCTTAGGGAGGATATTGGGGGCTGAAATTATAGGATTAGATACTTGAGAGGTCAAAAATTGAAGGAAGCAAAAGGACGCCATTATGTGTTTTTAGTGCTTGTGTTAGTGCATTACTGAATGTACTGATAATGCACAATTTTATGTTGTGTTTGGTTCTTCATTACAGATTATGTCATATTTGAATGTCAGTTTTGAAAAAGTTTAATAAAAAGTAAATTAAAAAAAGAAAAATGCCAAAGAAAAAAATGCAGCAGAACAATAAGCGCTGAGATGTACACATTGTAAACAGGTAAAATAAGCACTGAACATGTCACCAATTTTCTTTTTTTATAATCAATTTTTGAGTCTCAGAAAAATGTATCCTTTTGTGTTTTTGTTAAACCAACAATTTATAATTCAAGAACCTTTGAGCAAATAGCTCATATAACCCTTGAACCGTATGACAACTTAAGACTCATATCTAAGTTTACCCAGCGTCCCCCTCAAGGCTTCTTCATTATACCATGTTGTACATCTGAAATTCCTCATTATCTGTGTGATGTCTGTTTGAGTGTAGTACTCTTCAATAAAGGTTTTCCATTTTGCAAAAAACCCTTCTGTTGTTTTTGGGAGTTTGGGTATTTTGGGTTCCAACTTGTGTCTAAGTATGCATTTCTTGATTACTAGGAGCGCCAAATGCACTGCTATAGATACAAAGACATTACTTCCCTTAAGGCCACGTCACACGTGGCGACATTGCCACCGATTACATAGGCGACGTAGGGGCATGGCTTATCGGCGGCGACATCACCCCTACGTCGCCTCATGTAAAGGGGCGAAGTCGGCGCAGCCGGGAGGTCGCCTGGTTTCAAAGCAGTGCTCTGAAACCAGGCGACTGATCTGGGGCGATTTGCACACATCGCCCCATGCAACGGGCCGCCGGCGAGCTGACAGGCGATGGGAGCATAGGCTCACATTATCTTGCTTCGCCGCTGTGGTTTTGAGACACCCCAGCAGCGATGCCGCCTGTTAGATCGCCGGTGCGGCGCTGGAGGTGTCGCCCCATGTAAATGGGGGACGGCGACGCTGGCAGGGCACCAAAAACGTGTGCGCCCCCGCCAGTCACCGCCGACATCTACAGCGCCGTCGCCTCATATGACGGTACCTTTAGAGTTTTTGTTCCGGCTGGTAAAATGGAACAGACGCGACAACCTATCTTTAGTAACTGACACTGTCCATACTCTTTTGATGTAGTCAATTGTCTTTTTCTAAACCTTTTGTACCCCTTGGCACTTCCATATACAGTGTAACAAGTCCGATTTCTGTTTCTTACATGTTGAGCATGCTGTAATATAATGCACCAGAGCACCCCTATATGTCACATTGAAGATGTAAATTGCATTAAGCATTAGTTTATATTTCCCTCCATTGCTCGTTTATCATTATTTTCCTCACCGTTAGCCATCCCTTCAAAATCTTATTGTATGTCTGTCATTCTCTCGTTTTCCCTATTTTGCAAATATCTTTGTTTTCCAACAGTGTTGAAGTTGTTCGCGTATCAAAGGCTGGTTTTACACTGCAGTTTTTTCCCTGATCAGGTTCGATCAGGGTTGTGTGTCAAAACCAGGAGTGTCTCCAAAACTCAGAACAGGTGTCAATCTTTCAATTATAGCTTTTCTCCGCAAGTTCCTCTTCTGGTTTTGGCACACAAATCTGATCGAACCTGATCAGGGAAACAACTGCAGTGTGAAACCAGCCTTAGAGTATATGCCCGACAACGACTCATGACTATCCGTCTGCCCCATCAGTATATCAAAGTCCCCCTTCTCCACTTTCCCAAAATCCTGAACAATTGAATTGTAGTGGTTAATTGTATATATTATAATCGTTGATTCTCCCATAGTCCATATTTTGCGGCAAACTCTTGCCATGTCAATGAGCGCCCCTCTTTTTCTTGTATTAAGTCTCCCAGCTTCTTTATGCCCTTTTGTTTTCATTGTTTAAAAAGTTTATTATTTTGGCCCTGTTCAAACTTTGGGTCCCTTCATCTTCGTAGATATTTGGACAAGTGGCATTGGAGTTTATAAGTTTTCCTGATTGCTCTCCAGGTTCCTATAGTATCTTTTATCAAACAACTCTGTTTCGCTTGTATAGGAAGCTGACAGCCGCCAGATTGTACGATCGTATTGGCATCTGTATTCTCCCCTCCCTCTTCTGTAGTGACAGTTTGCTGTAAGAGATTCTTGGCCTTTTTCCTCGCCACAAAAATTTCAAAAAGGCTTAATGTAGTTTCTGTATGCCTAAGTCTTTTATCAGCAATCGTATGGTCTGTAGTGGGTAAAGTAGCCTCGAGAAGCTAATCATCTTCAAAAGATGCACTCTCCCAACTAGGGACAAGGAAAGGTCTTTCCATCTCTTGAGTTCCTTTATTATTTTTTCTATCAATTGGGGATAGTTAAATCTATACAGCGATATTGAGTCCTTACCTACTTTGACTCCTAAGTGCGTTGTGAGGCAATTTCTACTCACTTTGTTGAAATATTCTTTGTGTCTGTTACCCTCAGAAACAGCAATTTGCATTTATTGATGTTAATTTTATACCCTGAAAATTATACGAAATATGTTAATTTGTCTGATATTTAATGTAGCTGAAGCTCCAGGTCCGACATAAATATTAGCACATCGTCTGCAAAACATATAAATGTTATCTTTTTGTCCCACTTTTATTCGTAAAAAATCTGTCGATTCAAACAGGTGTCTCACCATTGTTTCTACCGCTTGGTCGGATAAGGGGGACAGCAGGCATCTCTGTCTTGTGTCTTTTTGTAACTGAAATGCTTTTGATAGGTACTGAAATCCAAACAGATGAGCGGCACTCGTGCTTCTGTTTTAAATCCAGCATTTAATCATCGTGCAGACATGATGCAAGGGAAGTGTCCATGGAGACATCGAGAGCCCGTAGAAGCGGATATTCCCGCGAAACGGTTGCAGTCGCCCTCAGCTTCCCCCTCCCCATGGACACTTCCCTTGCATCATGTCTGCACGATGATTAAATGCTGGATTTAAAACAGAAGCACGAGTGCCGCTCATCTGTTTGGATTTCTGTATGCTCTTGTGCTGTGTAGCAGAGCAACCTACCCTCATCGCATGGTTTCAAGAGGAACTGCAGGTCAGTGCCAGGTTTTTTCACGCTTTCTGGACTTTTGATAGGTACCCTGGTGTTGATACTCAAGCCTGTGGGTCTGTATACATGGCCTTAAGGTGGTCTCTGAAAGCTCCCAGGATCCTAACCTTGTCAAAAACTATATCTAGCCACTTCCAATGAACATTGTCGAAAGCCTTTTTGGAAGGCTGGGTTGCCACCCATTGGGCTCACTCCACTTATATAGTTCTGTACTGCTAGGACTGCCCTGATATTAAATACTGCTGCTCTCCCTTTTGCAAAACCCATCTGATGCTGTCCTATGAGGGAAGGTATGACTTCCGACAATCTTTTAGCCAATATTTTTATTCAAATTGTGGGCATCCTGATTTATTAATGAGATGGGTCTGTGCCATTTTTCAACTGTGCCATATCAACTGAATCCATATTCGTATCTGTCTTTCTGTATGCAATGAACGTGGTTGTTATGCTGTGTAACATACTTCATATCCACTGAATCCATATTCATATCTATCTGTTCTTGTTCACAACTAACCCTATCCTTCCATCTTGTTATATTTCTGTCCTGTTTTAAGCAGTCCAAATGGTCTATTAACTTCACTCTTAATTATTCCCTGCTGTGAGCTGTCCTCCTTCTCTCTCCTCCTCCCCTCTCACCTGAAATCATTTCCTGGGCATTTGAATGGTATAAGTTCAATGGATCAGGTCGCATCATTTAAGTTTGACATCTTTAAAGTTTTACATCAGAAATATCTCAGAATGTAATCCAGAAGTAACCAGAAGGGACCAGCTATACCCATCTGCTAACTGTCTTTGTTACTTTAATTTCAACAATTTTTTTTTAGCATATCCTTTACTTCAATGTCTATTGTTCTATGTGCCTTTGCCATTCACCTTTACTGCCCCATCCCACCTCCATCACCCTTCATCCACATCAGCCCCTCTCTCTTTCTCTTTACTTTATTGAGCTCCCATACTCTCTTCAACGTACTGAATAATCTCAGGCCACCATATTCCAGGGTATTGCATCAGAAACAAAGTCATAATTACAAAAACTATTTGCCTTTTTCTTTTTTACTGCTGCTCCTGTCAGCTGATCTCTCTCCAAATCCTGGTCCACCCTCCACCAACTTCAACCCCCCTTCCACCTGAAATAAAAACCATGCTAGAAGCGGTTGTCACTGCACACAAACGGGACACTGACCTTCAAGCTCACATACAGCTCCCGCCCGCCTGGCTGTGACCGGTCTGCTGGGAGCGAGGAGGACAGGGTCGGGCTTCTCTGGGGCCGCATATACAGAGAAGTGACTGCTGCAGTTTGTGGCGTGGTGAGTAGGGCACAGCAAGGGCTGAGATCGGGCGCCAGACCTCTGGTGAGGATCTCTGTAGTGTGGGCCCCTCTGGAGGACACAGAGACCAGCCGGGAACGGAGGGTGTGCTGATCTGACCCGAGGGGGCCCCGGAGTGGCAGGGAAACCTCCGGTACATGTGGAGGGAAGATACCAGGGATTGGACTCTGTGCTGAGCCCTTAACACAGGCAGAAGCTGCTGGATAGCAAGCCTTGGGCGCGGAGCCCCGGGGGATCGCATCTGTGTGGCAGAGGCTGGAGGCCTTGGGTCCTGTGCCCCAGGCTGCAGGGCTACAGGTGGTCCCGGGTGGCTCTATACAGGGTCCTATTGCGGCTTTGATGATGTGTGTACCCCCCATACCAACTGAGTTACATCGGTGCCTTCAAGCAGCACAGTTGAGGAACATAGAGCTTTTAGCACTTCTACATTTGCCTACTGTATGAAAACAGCACCCTCTATTGCATCAGAGTGGAATTACAACACATAATCTCGCCCTCTGTAAGAAATTAACTCTTGACGGTGTCACACAGAGACTTAGCCTCCCACTACGCTGACAGGGAAAAGTGTGTATACACACATAACATCAACTATCATCTACATACAATTACACATGCTTTTACCCTGAGAACACCTCATCTTCTGGATCTCAAAACACTTCACCTGGGGGACATGGCTTGGAAGCTGATGGCGCCAGTCACAATGTGCTGAGCTCCTGACCTTGCCCCGAGACTTAGCGGCAAATTAAAGCACATCATCCGACCTGGGACCAAATGTCCGAGATCGGAAGAGGCTGGAGACCGCAGGGATGCCTAGGCAGTCCGCCCGGAGACGTGGGGAACCCACCAGGCTCACAGACTTTTTCCCGCCAGAGCGACACCAAGCTTTGAACACTAGCATGGCGCCCTCCCCCTCCCGCTCTTCCCCACAAGCTGCTGGACAACGCGCTCCCCACATCCCAGAAGAGCGCACTCTGAACATCGGAGGAGAAGCCCCAGTGACCCGCAGTTTCCTGATGGAGGTGGTCAGCTCGCTGCGCCAATCAATCCAGGAAGACACGAGGGCCATACTACAGGAACTGAGAGGTGAAATGGCGGTATTGGAGGAGCGGACGACAAAGCTAGAAGAGAAAATGGGGGAATATGCAATGGCTCATAATAACCTAGCAGATGATTACTCTGTTGTTGCGGGGGATATAAAACTCATGAAACTGAAACTATGGGACTTAGAGAACAAACACAGAGCCAATAACTTACGTCTCAGGGGATTCCCTGAGGGGGGAGCAGAGGAGGATTTGGGACGGACAGTGGAGCACTTTCTGCAGGCTCTCCTTCCAGAGACTCCTAAAGCTGAATTGCTTATTGACAGAGTGTACCGCATTCCAAAACCCCCCCATATTAATAAGGCACTACCACGAGACACCCTGGTCTCGTTTGCCTCCATAAAAGCTAAGGAACTGATAATGCAGACAATGAGACGCTTGGGTGCCCCCGCAGCCCCTTATGCTGCTATCCAAGCTTTCTCAGACCTCTCTCCTGGGACCTTGGCCCGGCGGAAAGAGTTCGCCCCACATTGTAAAGTACTCAGAGACAGAGGAATTGCTTACAGTTGGGGGACTCCTGTTAGAGTCAAGTTCCGCTATAAAGGAATGACGCAACTTTTCTTGTCCCCCAGCCAGCTGGCGAAAGCCCTCAAGCAATGGAACCTCACTGGAGATAAGAGGACACCTCCTCAACACTTGTCTCCCTCATCAGGGTACCAACCTCTGTCCCCCCTACCTCGTCGCTCACCAACTAGAAAAGAGAACTCCTCCCCCACTATTGCCTGAACTGATTTGTTCGGTTGATGTTGAAGATGACAGTTTGTCTTGGGGCAAGATCTGGACCCCAGACCGGGACTTTCTTAATTGACTAAGACTCTCTTTTTCTCCGTTAAAGAGACTCTTACATTTTGACCACGGCCACCGAGATTGTCGCCGTGGGTGTTTTGTGAGGAAGTTGATACCTCCGCCCCTACTCCCCCACTGAGACGGAGGGGCCCCTCCAGGGGCCTGTGCTTGAAGATATATCTACCTCTATGTTACTTATGTTCTTAATGTTATGTCTCTTTTTGCCAGTCTGGATCTCACATCCGCTCTAGGCCTCTTTGATGGCATTTATTTTCGTCTCTTCTCTCTAACAATCCTCTCTTTCCCTCCTCACCCTTACTTTCCTTTCCTTGGACTCCCCCTCCCCTCTCTTGTCCCCCCCCTCCTTTCCTCCCCAACCCTTACTCCCCTGTACGCGCGTTTGGCTCCTGCCCCCCCGAGGTCTGGACCCTCTAACAACTACTGCTCCTATAGTTATTCATATATATCATGAGAATTGTCTCCTTTAACGTAAAGGGGCTGAATTCCCCTTTAAACGCTCTCTCCTATGGAGAGACGTTTTGAGAGCGAGGGCGGATATTGTGTTGTGTTCCAGAGTCTTCAACACTCCTTTTACAAGGCAGTAACCCACAGGGCTTGTGTCAACCCCAAGCCATGTGTCCCCCCACGGCGTATTATGCTAATGCAGCGGGCAAGAGGGCAGGGGTCTGTATTTTTGTCAAACATACACTGCAATTCACCCTAATAGACCTCTGCATTGACCCGGCAGGCAGATTTATTGTAGTCTCGTGCACGATCTCTGGAATACCCATGACCCTGGTGACTGCATATGCCTCTAACGAGGGCCAGGTGAAGTTCCTCAGATCACTCTTTGATAAGGTTGTTGCCCCAGAGGCGGCTATAAGGTTCTCTGTGGAGACTTTAACCTGGTCCCTGATAAGATTCTGGACAGGTCTCGAGGGGCACCTGGGTCTAGTAGGGAGTCAGGACCCGTGTGCCGAGAGTATCGCCTTCACGACCCGTGGCGGTACCTGCACACCACAGAACGGGACTACCCTTTTACTCACATAGACACAAATCATACTCCAGATTGGATTATTTCCTGGTAGACGATAATACTCTAACAACATGTACTAGAGCTGAAGTGGGCCTGATCACTTGGTCGGACCACGCCCAGGTGTCCCTCGACCTGACTCTCCACTCCCACCCCTCTCCCCCGGGCTCCTAGAGACTGAACCGCGCTCTCTTGTCTGATGCAGGAATCGTGGAGGACATTAAGACCCACCTGGTGGAGTATTTCCACCTTAACGACAATGGTTGTGTGTCGGATGAGACGTTGTGGGCCTCACATAAGGCATATATTAGGGGTCTATTCCTACAGAAGTCCTCGCAGCTCAAGAGGGCGCGTGAGAAGGAACAGGCTGAGTTGCTCTCCTTGCTCTCCAGACTGGAAGCTGAAAATAAACATAACCCTACCTCGGCTCTGTCGTCCCGACTAACCGCAACCAGAGTGCAGCTGCGAACTATGCTTCTTGTCCGTCACGAACGGGCCTTACGCCTTTCAAAATCGGCATTCTATGAATCGGGGGATAAGGCGGGCACTATCCTAGCAAAACGACTAAAAAAGAGGTCTGCGCGCTCTATGATAGATCACATTAAAAACAACCAGGGACAGGTGGTGAGAAACCCCACTGATATAGATGAAGTGTTCAGCCAATACTACTCTGACCTTTACAACTTGAAAAATGACGCCACGACTCCCCAGCCCACCCCGATTTGATTGGGACCTTCCTTGAAGGACTGAGCCTGCCTTCTGTCTCGGCCTCAGATCTAGAACACTTAAACAGACCTATTGATATAGGAGAAGTCCATTAAGGATACTAAGCCCCACTCGGCCCCCGGCCCAGATGGACCGCCTAATGAATATCTGAGAGCCTTTGATGGGACGCTGGCCCCTTTCCTTCAACGAACGTTCCAATATTGGACTGATACAGGCTCGATCACCCCGCTGCAACTCCAGGCTACAATAGTTACAATCCCTAAAACTGGCAAAGCCCCTGATCTCCCCGGGAGCTACCGACCTATCTCCCTTTTGAACTGTGATCTCAAGATCTTTGCCGCAATTCTTGCGTACAGGTTGAGGGGTGTGGTGCCCCGCCTAATAAAACCCGGATCAGGTCGGCTTTGTGGCTGGGAGGCAGGCGAAAAGACCGGACACGAAGGATGTTGAACCTTATTAGGTCCCTGGAGCTGAAGGAAACCCCTGGTGCATTCCTGTCTCTTGATGCCGAAAAAGCGTTTGACAGGGTGCACTGGGGATACCTAGAGGCTGTCCTTCGTAAATTTGGCTTCACGGGCTCCTTTCTTTCGGCAGTCCTGTCTCTTTACTCCCATCCTAACACCAGAGTCCTTACATCTGGCTTTCTCTGGCCTGCCTTCCCAATCACAAATGGAACGCGACAGGGATGTCCGCTCTCCCCGGTGATATTCACTCTGGCGGTGGAACCCCTGGCGGAAAAAATACGATCTACCCGGGACGTTTCCGGGGTCCGGGTGGGTGGGGAGGTCCACACCATTGGCCTGTACGCTGATGATATCATCATCACTTGCACAGAGGTAGCTCGGTCCCTCCCGGCGATCATGCAGATTCTTAGAGATTATTCGTTATATCTCTTACTATAAGCTTAACGCGGATAAATCAGTACTTCTCCCGATTAACATTACACAGCGGGAAATTTTAGACCTTTCTAAAGATCTGCCATTTCAATGGTCTAGAGATGGCATCCCTTACCTAGGTGTTATTTTAGCACCATCTCGTCTCATAATGCGATTAAACTATGAGGCTTTGCTTTCCAAAGTCCTCTCAGATGTGGCCACTTTTGATTCTAAAACTCTATCATGGATTGCACGCTTACATGCTTTCAAAATGATGACTCTACCAAAGATCATCTATATCTTTAGGTGTCTCCCTATTAAGATACCCAGAACCCTCCTGGCTAAACTACAAGGAGTAATTAATGGATATATTTGGGCGCATAAAACACCTCGGGTAGCAAGGGAGGCTATGTATCTACCAATAGGGGCGGGAGGAATGGGCATGCCCGACGTGTCGGCATACCACAAAGCTGTTGTTGTGGAGGAGGCAGGGTCCTGGTGGCGCAGCCCTGATCACCTTAGGTGGATCTCTATTGAGACCTCTGGGTGGTGGCACACTGCGGGACCTCTTGGCGGCTGAGTCTGTTCGCCCGGTGAGTCGGGCTCACCGCCTTGAGACAACCCAGATCCTCCTACATTATTGGAGGTCTGTCCCGCGTGCCTGGACCCGACTCCCCCCAAAAGACATCCCCACCCAAGCGCTACGCCTTCTTGTTCCGTCCCTGCAGACTCGGATTTGGGAGGACACGGGATTACAATTTTTGGGAGACTTCTGTCTGGAGGGACGGTGGCCTTCATTTGAGACCTTCTGTGATCACTTCCCAGAGTGCCGCCCTGCCTTCCTGCAATTTTTCCAGTTAGACCACTTGCTCCGCAGTTCCGGATGTATCCCCTTGGCTTCCCCCCCACCCATCTTTTTATTTATAAAATACAAAGTACTAAAAAATGATATATGTATATATGCCAAAATAAAATTAGGAGCAAATTAAAAAAGTGATATGTTGATACATCCTTACTTCTGAATAGAACTCAATTAGTATGTATTTATCATCACACTATATACAAGAAGTAGTGTAGATCAGTCTGATGCTCCCCTCATCAGTACAGGCAGGAAGAAAGAAATATTACTTGATAATATAAATATGTGAAAAATATAGAAAAATATATATAGAATAGACTATGATATGTAAATGAAGAATTAGTGTGAGAAAAAAAGAATATATATTGTTTCATTTTTTAAAACAAATAATTAGAGTGATATTTGTTGCAATTATTTCTATGTGTTTCTAAAGTGTGGACAAACAAATGAGTGATCAGATGGACCATGTGGATATCACAGACCCACAGTGAAAAACAAACAGACGTTCAGTGGTTCAAACCCATGAGAAGTCAGTTTTCATTGTTACTATGTGACAAGGTGAAATATAAATATGAAAAATATATAAAAATATAAATTTGCTATAAAAATATGAATTATAACAATATGAATTATGTATATAAAACAATGATAGGTGATAATTTATAGTGCTGTAAAGATATGCATATATAATATAAAAATATAAAATAAATATAAATACATTATGCACCTATATAAAATACTAAAAATGTTAAAAACATATTTGTTGATTATAAGTGTTAATAGTTCTTGCACTATATGCACTTTTATATAAATCAACTGTATATCTGATAAATTCATTTACAAAGCTGCTTATTTTCAAGTAGTCACAAGATGGCAGTATTGGGTAATTAGGTACCAATGATGTAGTTACCTGAGAGACAAAGTTATTCAGCTCAAAGTTCTATAAATGTTCGCCACTAGGGGTCTCACTTCCTATTCAAAAACATGAATTATCTGATTACAGAGTAAAAAGAGGCAGTGAGGGGTATACTTATATCAGTTCAGTTATAATATTCAGTCCATTAGGCTTTATAGTGTTTAATTTATATATCCAGTATTTTTCTCTATTTTTCGGTACCTCAAATCTACAGCATAGAATCAACGGCTTTTTGGCGGCTTTTTGCATTGACCTTAATTTGTGGAACAGTTTCCTGATTGAGGAATGGATTATCTATCAAGCAGTATGATACCAGAGAAAGACTGGTGCAACAAACAATAGGTTGTAGCAATTCGATTGCAACAGAGATTGAAGTGACTGCCGATTCACTAAATGAAGATGAAGTTAAACTGATGAAAGAAATATTGCATTTACTAGAGGATTCATTGAAGAAGGAAATTCAGTATAGCATGGATGCCAGATTTTTGTCAGTATATATACAAGAGAACATTTGCCCTCGTGGTTTGAGACTGGTTTTAAATTCTCCTTTTGCAGATGATGTGGACTTTACTAATAACTGGGATTTTGTGTTGAAAAAATGCATGAATACTTTGCTATGCATTTTATGTGATAAACGCACCAAATTAGCTGAGTCAGCCACCAATGAAGTCAATAGGATTAGTGAGGAATTAAATAGATTTAGATCATCCTCTGAATACAAGAAAATGTATGCGAACATAAGTACTAACCTCATGAAAATCGAACATGAGACAGTCATTAAAAAATCTAAAAAACTCAGTAGAGACAGACATGACTATGCCTCAGGTAAAACCTCGGCAGAAAACAATACTTTCAAAAAGAACAGGAAATTTTCAAATAGAACTCCCTCACACGGAGATAATAACATCAGAAGTTTTTCCAATAGTAATAGATGGAGCCAAAATATAGAAAGTATAAAGGGAAAGAAAGGGAATAATGATAAAACTCCAGATAAAATACCTGAAGGGAAACAAATATATGAAAATTATGAACTAATGAGAAAAGAGATACAAATTAATATTTTGGCTAATAAAGAATCAGATACTGAAAAAATTGAAAATGAAATCGCTGAAAATGATATAGAAGAAATAGAGGATGTGACTTTAGAGGAAAATTTGAGTATACAAGAGGATGAAATCTTTACAGGTAATGAATTTTTAGATGAGGATGATGACCTCACTGAAAAAATAACTACAATTAGCAGTGATCGTCCAGATGATCAAAAGGGAAATAAGGCTATAGTAGTAACAGCACTGGTACATAGGGAGGGTTCACAAACAAATAAACAGCAAGAAGGGAATGCTGACGAGCACCTGAAAAAATTAAAGAACAAATGGATAGGATTAATAGGGAAAGACCACTAATACCTATAATACTTCATAATAATGATAAGAAAAACGCACCTAAACCTAATGAAAATCTAATAAATAACTACATCTGAATCCTGTTTGATGAGATTTGAGGAGGGAGCTCAAAACTCCAACAATGTAAAAGAGCAACACAATGAAGTAAATAATGAGAAATATACAGATGGGAATAAGATTGTGTTGGATAATTAAAAGAAACTAGAAAGGAATTGTACCTTTTTTATCCACGGTAAAACATGCAAAAACAGACATCAGCACTTTTTTCAGCCCTATACTTGGCAAAAGAAAAAAAGAGGACAGAGGGAAAGGTAGAGAGAAAAAGGGGAAGGATAACGTTTGTAGACTAAAAAAACGAGATAATAAATGTAATATAATCAATTTATCTGATTATACTCTCTCAAGTGCTGAAATAAAATTAATGAATAAAGGATTACAATATTGCCCAACTAACCAACCAGATGAATTTGAGCTATTTTTGGATGTCCATAAATTCATAAGAACACTCACTCTAAAACGTCATTTTTTATTAAAACCAAGTGAAATTGACAAAAAAAAAGGATGAAAACTTGGAGCCGGAAACTAGCCAGAAATTAGCTTCTCATAAACAACCTTTGAAGAAAAAAATCAACTTTTTATCCTGTTGAGAGCAGGGGGCACTTTTTAGAGACTTTTCAGGATTTACTACTAAATGATTTGAAGAAAGAAAAACTTTTAAAAGACAAGAATGTAATACATAAAAATAATCTCACATTAGAAAAAAAGAGAGCTTTAAAAAGTCTAAAAAATAACACTGAGATTGTGATCAGACCAGCTGATAAGGGAGGTGGTATAGTGGTGCAAAATATTGCAGATTATCTTAAGGAAGCAGACAGACTGTTATCTGATCCAAAATATTATAAGAAAATATCCTATAATCCTTATCCTAATTTGACAAAAATTTATAATAAAAAAAATAGTATCAGCACATAAGAACAATATAATATCAGAAACTGAAAAGAAATAATCTCAGTCACATAATGGGATAATTTTTGATATACCACAAATGGAAACCAAAATTTTCTCAGTAAAGATCAGATTTTATCAAAATCACAAATTTCACCAAAACATTTTAAGATGGTGATATAGAATTATTTTAGATCTAACGGTATATTTTTATAAAGAGTCACACACCTATTTACACCAAACCACATTAGTGTTATAAGCCAGAATTGTATACAGCCATATTGTGTATACAGCCCGCGTGTATAAGCCGACCCCCCTACTTGCCCCGAAATACGGCAAACAGACTCGTGTATACAGCAGGCGGTACCCCAGCCAGGTTATACAGCCCCAGCAGTGTGTATACAGCCCCCCAGTGGTATACAGGCAGCCCCAGTGGTAGTATACAGCAGCCCCAGAGGTATATACAGCACCCCATGGTATACAGCCCCAGCAGGTCAGCAGCTCATTATATACAGCAGCAGCCCCAGTGGTAGTATACAGCAGCCCCAGAGATAATACAGCAGCCCCAGAGGTAGTATACAGCAGCCCCAGAGGTATATACAGAGCCCCAGGTATATACAGAAGCCCAGTGTAGTATACAGCAGCCCAGTGATATATACAGCAGCCAAGAGCGCCCAGTAGTAGTATACAGAAGCCCCAGTAGTAGTATACAGCAGCCCCAGTAGTAGTATACACAGCAGCCCAGTGGTAGTATACAGCAGCAGCCCCGAGGGGGTATATAACAGCAGCCCCAGGGTATATACAGCAGCAGCCCCAGTGGTAGTATACAGCAGCAGCCCCAGGTGGTAGTATACAGCAGCAGCCCAGTTCGCAGCAGGTGGTATATACAGCAGCAGCCCAGGGGTATATACAGCAGCAGCCCAGGGGGTATATACAGCAGCAGCCCCAGGGGGTATATACAGAAAAAGCAGCAGCCCCAGGGTATAACAGCAGCAGCCGGGTATATACAGCAGCAGCCCCAGTGGTAGTATACAGCAGCAGCCCCAGGGGGTATATACAGCAGCAGCCCCAGGGGGTATATACAGCAGCAGCCCCAGGGGGTATATACAGCAGCAGCCCCAGGGGGTATATACAGCAGCAGCCCCAGTGGTAGTATACAGCAGCAGCCCCAGGGGGTATATACAGCAGCAGCCCCCGGCGGTATATACAGTATACAGGGGCCCCAGCTGTATACAGCAGCCCCAGCTGTATACAGCCCCCGTGGTATCCAGGGCCCCCCTTGCTGCACCTGTAGAGGAAGATGTCAGTATACTTATCGCTGCCGCTCCGCTTCTCGGTCACCGCGCTGCTCCGGGTCTTCATGTTTCCTGTTCCTTCTCCGACGCTCGAACAATGACGTCATTTCCTGAGCGCCGGAGAAGGAACAGGAAGCATGAAGACCCGGAGCATCGCGGTGACCGAGAAGCGGAGCGGCGGCGGCGGCAGCGATAAGTATACTGATATCTTCCTTTACAGGTGCAGAAAGGGGGGCCCTGGATACCATGGGGGGGCTGTATATACGGGGGGGGGGGGATACCACGGGGGAGGGGCGCTGTATCATATTACCGTATATACCCGTGTATAGGCCGAGGGGGGACTTTTCAGCACTCGGCTTATACATGAGTATATACGGTAATTTTAACGGTGGCCATTTTGATAAATGGTTAAAAAATATACCACTGAACCAATTCAGAAGGATTAGAAAGAATTGTTCGAATATTGATGATTTTATGATACAATCAGCAGTTTTGATAGAAAATATCCCAGATCACTGGTAAAGAATGCTCATTCTTACAGCAGTAAAATAGACCAGGATGATTTGATTAACCCCAAACAGGGTAATACAGAAAAAAGACCTTAAATGTTCAATTTCATTACTCAGTATAATAAATGCCATAAATCAATCAAGAATATTTTATATCAACATTGGCCAATACTTCAAAATGATCCCGTTTTTAAAGATGTCATCCCCAGTAAACCTAATATAACATATCACAGAGCACAAATTTAAAGAGCATTATAGCCCCTAGCCGCCTGAAATCAAATAGAATCCATGACTCTTCCACTAATCAAACAACAAAAAGAACTGTAAAATGTAGAAAGAGCAGATGTAAATGCTGTGCAATTATACAGGAGCTGACAAGTTTCAGCTCCAGTTATAATGGAGAAGTATTCTCCATTAAACATGATATGGATTGTTCCTCTTCATATGTCATTTATTTATTAGAATGTCCCTGCAAACTGCAATACATCGGAAGAACGATACAGCCCCTGCATGACAGAATTAACAAACACAGAGCCAATATTTCCAAGGGATATAAACAACATGGGGTATCTTTTCATTATAATATGTGCCATAACAAGGATCCAACCAAGATCAGGCTCATTCCTATAGACCACGTACCAGCCTATGTATCAAATAGATTTGAGGTACTGAAAAATAGAGAAAAATACTGGATATATAAATTAAACACAATAAAGCCTAATGGACTGAATATTATAACTGAACTGATATAAGTATACCCCTCAGTGCCTCTTTTTACTCTGTAATCAGATAATTCATGTTTTTGAATAGGAAGTGAGACCCCTAGTGGCGAACATTTATAGAACTTTGAGCTGAATAACTTTGTCTCTCAGGTAACTACATCATTGGTACCTAATTACCCAATACTGCCATCTTGTGACTACTTGAAAATAAGCAGCTTTGTAAATGAATTTATCAGATATACAGTTGATTTATATAAAAGTGCATATAGTGCAAGAACTATTAACACTTATAATCAACAAATATGTTTTTAACATTTTTAGTATTTTATATAGGTGCATAATGTATTTATATTTATTTTATATTTTTATATTTATATATGCATATCTTTACAGCACTATAAATTATCACCTATCATTGTTTTATATACATAATTCATATTGTTATAATTCATATTTTTATAGCAAATTTATATTTTTATATATTTTTCATATTTATATTTCACCTTGTCACATAGAAACAATGAAAACTGACTTCTCATGGGTTTGAACCACTGAACGTCTGTTTGTTTTTCACTGTGGGTCTGTGATATCCACATGGTCCATCTGATCACTCATTTGTTTGTCCACACTTTAGAAACACATAGAAATAATTGCAACAAATATCACTCTAATTATTTGTTTTAAAAAATGTAACAATATATATTCTTTTTTTCTCACTTACACTAATTCTTCATTTACATATCATAGTCTATTCTATATATATTTTTTCTATATTTTTCACATATTTATATTATCAAGTAATATTTCTTTCTTCCTGCCTGTACTGATGAGGTGGAGCATCAGACTGATCTACACTACTTCTTGTATATAGTGTGATGATAAATACTTACTAATTGAGTTCTATTCAGAAGTAAGGATGTATCAACATATCACTTTTTTAATTTGCTCCTAATTTTATTTTGGCATATATACATACCGGTATATCATTTTTTAGTACTTTGTATTTTATAAATAAAAAGGTCTTGAAGTTTATTTAATTAGTCTTTTAGCTTTTCAGACCCTGTTTCTGGGCATATAACATCAATAATGGATCAGTGATCAAGATAGACCATGTGTTAATCTATTTTTTCAAAAGATGGTTGCACCGCCCATCATGGATCATGCTGTGTCTTGGTCATCAGTGACGTCCTAATCTGATGATACATCCGTTTTTTTGTTATATAAGATGAGTGTGTATGACAAATGTAATGCCCTGATGACGATGCTGGGAATAGCATTGAAACGCGTAGGCAAATAAAGTAAGAAGGGGGGTCTTTTATCCAAGACTCTTTGAGTGTTCATTTCAAGCAGCGCGGACTGTGATACACCATCCCTGGATCCAGACATGCATGGAAAACGGCAAGTGTACTAAAAGCTTTCCAAAGGAGTTAAAACAGCACACTGTGAAAGACTTGGATGGCTACCCATCGTACCGGCGAGCACACATTGAAAACATTGTTCACAAAAAAAATATGTAAATAACTCATGGATAGTGCCATACAGCCCGTACTTATCAAAACGCTAGAACTGTCACATAGGAGTGGCTTAGCCATGGCAGCGTGAAGAAGTGTGGAAAGAGGGCTCCCTGAGGCACTTGCAGTCAGCGTTACCCAGCTGGCCTGAAAGCCCAAGATATGCCAAAATCACGTCGCTCTGCCTCCTGCAATCCTCCACAGACCCCACAGAGGAGGGATACTGCCTTGGATCGTTTGATAAAGGGAGGAAAACCCAGCTGCAGCCCAGCAGTTAAAATGGCGCTGGAGAAAACACAGGAGAGGAAGGGGGGAGGAGCGCTGACGAGCAGGCAGGCAGCTGCTGAGGATGTGGAGAGAGATGTCTTCACTGTAAAACCTCCGGTTTATGGCTCTCCTGACACAAGATCCCCGACTCACAGATGGATAAGGTACTGAATGG
This sequence comes from Allobates femoralis, assembly GCA_033576535.1. Classification (NCBI taxonomy): domain Eukaryota; kingdom Metazoa; phylum Chordata; class Amphibia; order Anura; family Aromobatidae; genus Allobates; species Allobates femoralis. The sequence goes on along the minus strand of JARQOC010000007.1, from coordinate 28,257,750 downwards.
GGGAGGGAAGGAGCTGGCAGAAGGAGGATGCAGAATGGAGGTGGGGAGGGGAGAAAATGTTGATGGAGCAACTGCTGCTGCTGCTGCCATAGCTCCAAGCACAGCTTGTCCTGACCTGCAGGAACTCTATGAGTTAATCAGAGCCCTCCCCACCAGGAATGACCTGGATCTAATGGTTACCAGAATAGAGGTCTCACATGAAAAGGCCTTCTCTGCCCTGTGTACAGACATTGATCTGATTGATGCGCGCACCTCCTCCCTGGAAGAAAAGGTTGCATCCCTCATTACACAAGTCTCTAATATAGGACAACAATTGGAGGACACCCAGATACAACTGCAAACTATGGCACTGCTACAGGACGATCAAGACAATCGGGGCAGGCGTAATAATATTCGCCTGAAAGGTATACCAGAATCCATCCTTGCAAAAAACCTGCCCCAAAAGGTTTTGGAAGTGTTTAATATGGTCTCTAAAAAAACGGATTCTCCTTACACCATTGACAGAATCCAGTGTCACGCCGAGGCCAGGTTGATGCAGCCAATCCAAGAGATGTACTAGGCAGGCTATACTATTACACAGAGAAGGAAGCAATCCTTCATGCGTCCTGGCTGTTCGGTACCCTCTCTTTGGATAATGCCGAAATCAAGCTATTCCCCGACTTCTCAGCTCGCACTTTGGCAATGAGGAGAATGCTTCATCCTGTACTAATCTGCATTACAGACCTGGGAACTTCATACAGGTGGGGCCACCCATTCCACCTGATAGTGTGAAGGGATGATGACCTTTTCTACCTGAAGACGCCGGATGAGCTGCCGGCCCTCTTTTCTTGATACCTCTCCTATCGCCATCCCGAACTGGATGATTTGGGGGCTCTCCCACCCCCATGCCTGGAAAGAGAGGGGACAGAGGCAAGATCGTCGTTCCCCTCCCAACATCAGCAACGAAAAAAGCAACAGCAAAGGGAGCTGGGAAAGGAGGGCCCACAGCGACATACACCACCTCCATGAACAGGGGTGCACGTATTAATTGAATTTTCCCTTTTATTCCCAGCTAACCTCAGTGCTGGGTCACTTATCCTTTGGCTAGATGGAGCGTCACGCCCCATGCTTTTCCATGTTACCTAGAAAGACGTGTTCTTTTTTGTCTCCTAGTTGACATCTGAGGAGACTGTTTACTACGGTTACTTTCACTTTTCTATTGCGTTACTTGTTCTTATATTGACTTCAATCTCATTTCTATTCTCTTCTCTCTCACATTACCTCTTATTTTCGTCTTTCTTTACTCCTTTCCTACTCCCTTTTCCTGGTAGCATGAGTTCTTTTGCTTTCTTCTTCAGCTTCTTCTTCCCTCCATCCAAACCTTCCTACCCTCTCTTGTATTCTCCCACACACTACATATCCTTCTCAGTTCTCCTCCTTCCTTGATCCTACCTTACCCCCTTACCCACCTCGGGCTCGCCACGTTCTGGTACATCAGTTTACCTCATGAAAATGACCGAATCTAACATAGCTGAGGTTCGTTGTGGCTCATTAAATGTACGTGGCCTTCACAATGCTGGTAAGAGATCGATCCTGACTCACCTCCTCAGAAGGGCAAACATTCAAATTGCCTTCCTTCAGGAGACACATCTGTGTGCGACCAAATCGTTTAAACTATCTAGCCATTGGTTCCCCGATGTATATAACAGCTTCTCGCCAGATACAAAGTCACGGGGAACCAGCATATGTATTTCCAGGTCCATACCGTGGAAGTTCATAGATTCCAGTTGTGGTGATCTGGGCAGACTATTGATGGTTAAGGGTCGTGTTGCTTCTCAAACCTTTACCTTTGTCCGAGTATACCTACCCAACAGCGGCCAGATCTCCGCTCTCGCTGGGTTTCTGGGGAGAATTGGTGAATTCTCAGAGGGGATTTTGGTGATAGGTGGTGACCTTAATGTCACGTTGGACCCGGATATAGATACGTCTTCTGGCTCGTCTCCCGTTTCCGCAGCCGCCTTACACAGACTCCGAAGGCTATTTATGATCACCAGATTGTTGACACTTGGAGGCTCCTACACCCATCAGATAGGGATTTCACTTACTTTTCACAAGTGCACGGCACATACTCCAGATTAAATTATTTCCTTATGAGACACAGGGATCTTCATCTAATCCAGAGGGCTGAAATAGACCCTATTGTTTTCTCAGACTACGCTCTTTGCGTTGTCTCAATCCTACTGCCGTCTCCCAATAGGATAGACTCTGACAGAATTTTTTTAGGATTAACAAGACATCTGACTCCTCTCCAGGCTCTATCTGGGAAGCCCACATGTGTGTGATCCATGGGATCCTCATTAAGCATGGCACAAGAATGAAAAAAGGGAGAGATTTGGAAATGTCAACCCTATTGGTCCGTTTGAGAGCCCTGGAGACGACTCATAAAACATGACCTGATGATAGGACAGTGACAGACCTGATTAGGGTCAGAGAGGAACTGAGGGAACTGCTGAATATAAAAGCCAAATGTTGACTAGCTAAGTGCAGAATGAATTTCTATGAGTATGGGAACAAATGTAGTAAATATTTAGCAAAAGCGTTGAGACAGCAGAGGACACGCTCATTTATATCGGGAATTGGGGAGGGGAGACGCAAGGGGTCTATACAACCTTCATCAGTCACAGCGGAGGCCTTTAAGCAAGTTTATGCCTCCCTTTACAAGGTGGACGTCGCAAACCCTCTCACACAGTCCGAGTCCTTTCTCTACAAAATTATAGAATATATTTCTTCTTCAGGTATCCCTAAGTTGAATCCGACAGATGTGGCCACCTTGGAGCACCCCTTCACTGACACGGAAGTGATAATGGCCATCGCTGCGACTAAAAATGGTAAAGCTCCAGGCCCAGACGGATTCTCAGCAATGTACTACAAAAAACTCAAAGTCCAACTTGTGCCACATTTACTTTCCTTTTTTAAATACTTGAATAGATGTGGGTCTCCTCACGCTGACACACTGATAGCCCACATCACGTTTATACCTAAACCTGGTAAGGATGTGTCCTAATGCGGCAGCTACCGCCCCATTTCTCTTCTTAATGAAGACATCAAGCTATTTGCCAGAATCCTCGCCTCCAGGTTATCCCCTTTGCTTCCCGACATTATTCACCCGGACCAGGCAGGTTTTATGACAGGGAGAGAGCCCCGCTATAACACTACTAAAGCAATAAACCTGATTCACCAAGCAATCTCGGGCCCAGTCTCCTCCATGTTGTTATCCACAGATGCCGAAAAGGCATTTGACCGTGTCAACTAGAACTTCATGGGGGAGACTCTTCGATTCATAGGTCTCGGTGAGAATATGCTGCGCTGGATTTTAGCCTTCTATTCTGGACCAGCTGCCAGGGTCCGGGTGAATGGAGTGGTCTCTGAACCATTCACTATACACAACGGCACGTGCCAGGGATGCCCTCTTTCCCCACTAATTTTTATCCTCACACTCGAGCCCTTTCTGAGACACGTGAGAGCCAATCCTAACATCACAGGGATCCCCATCCAGAAAACCTCCCATAAAGTAGCGGCATATGCAGATGACCTGTTTTTTTTTTTATATCGAATCCCGTCATCTCATTAGCGTATCTAATGAGAGAGTTCCAGGTTTATGCTAGAATTTCTAATCTTAAAATTAATTTCGACAAATCGGAAGCACTTAATATCAACCTGCCACCCCAATCTTCCGACACCCTACGATCCTCCTTTAGTTTCAAATGGTCGCATCAGCATCTATCTTATTTGGGGATTAAATTATCAGCTAATCTGAAAGATATATACCGGATCAATTTTTCCCCACTCCTGCAAACAATTGAGTCCGACTGCGTGAGATGGTCCAGATCATCTTTTTCATGGTTTGGCAGATGCCAGATTTTGAAAATGAATATCCTCCCTAGGATCCAGTACTTGCTGCAGACTCTTCCAGTTAGAATTCCTCGGGACTTCTTCCCGGAGGATTTCTTCCATTCAACGCCAATTTATTTGGAATGGCAGATCAGCCAGAATAGGAAGGGCCATTCTTACTAGACCAAAAGCGAGTGGGGGCATAGGCCTCCCCGATCTTTTTTTTTCTTCTGTTAAATTTGTCTTTATTAAACATTTTTAATGTAAAAAAACATTACAGTACTCAATTGAGTTACTCAAAACTCCAGTTAAAGAGGCAAATGAATTAACAGTATGACAACAAAAATGGCATAAGACACACTCCATGTGTCCCTAAGCCACATAAACATCCGTAAGCCTTTCTGTATATATCATTCACTTATAACCTCCCACGAGAATAGTCGGGAGAGGAAGTTCTCAAATCCTGTTATGTTCACAGGAGGGCAAAAAAAACAAAACTTTTACAACCATTAGTCATCCGGGGGAAATGGGTTAAGAAGGGGCGAAGATGGGAAGGAAAGGGTAAGTAAGGAGGAGCAGTGTAGGAAATCAAAGAGATAGAAGAGCTATGTTCATGAAGAATGTGCCAGAAAACCCAGAAAATATGTTGGATAGAGGAAAACACCTCGAGCATGGTCAAGTTCAGGCGAACAGGTCATTGAAATTAGGAGCATCTTTAAAGAGAATCCACTTAGACCAGGTAATCGTATATTTGTGTACAGTCTGCGAGAATTCAGCGGAAATCTCTTCATATCTACATAGTGTCTCCATTTCTATGTACCATTCGAATATTGAAGGCAGAGTCTGATCCTTCCAATGGCAGGGGACCACGGCTCGCGCTGCACTGAGGCAAAAATGGAGGATATCCTTCTTTTGGACCTTCACCGGTCCAGGGAGCAGAGAGAGCAAAGCATCTCAGGGGTACCTTCTAGGTGCTTACCGGTAACCAAACTGTAATTTCGGTATACTTTTGTCCAGAACTTATTGACCAGGGAGCAGCCCCACCAAATATGAAGTAGAGTCCCCACCTCGGAACCGCATCTCCAGCAGAGCTGAGAGGTGTCAGGAAAATATTGGTGCAACCTGTCTGGAGTGAGATATCACCTAAAGCGTAGCTTATAGCATTTTTCCAATGCATCACATGAACCAGATGTCTTTCCAGCCATAAGGGTGCACTTTTCCCACTCAGTGACCGAGATGTTCCTGCCTAGATCCTTTTCCCAGGCTAGCCGGCATTTATGGGCCCCAGTTTGTGTTGCCATAGACAAGATGCGATATATGGTTGAGATCCCTCTAGAGGGCGCAGTGTCAACTGCAAAGACCGTCTCCATAGGAGTAAGGATAATGTTCTTGCCTTTCTGAAAGGTAGCCGAAGCTAAGAAGGACCTCAACTGAAAGTATTCCCACCATTTCAGTCTCACACCAGGAGAGACGTTTTGTAGGTCGCTGAATGAGGGAAACTCGCCATCTCATAGAATTTGACCGACGCAAGTGTCATCTCCAGCTCTCCACATTAGAAGAGTCTGGTTAAACACTCTGGGGGGAAAGGCCGGATTGCAGAACAACAGGGTCAGGGAACTCGCAGATGGCATCTCAAGTATCTCTCCCAGAGTTACATGCCACGCTCTGATCGCCTCAGTAGTAAGGAAAGCAAGGCTGCCCGATGTACCCAGAGCCTGAGAGAGAATCCACTGGAGGTAGTGGAGAGGAATTTTTGAACCAGCTTGCTCAATCTGCTGGTCCTCCGATACTGGTCATCTAAAAATTCTTTAGTGCAAGCTTTTTGGTGGTCAGGTCTATCAACAACTCACGACTCCGTGAGGATTTATGTTTAACTTCAAGATTACGAATTTTTGATAGAAGAACACCAAACCTTTCATTCCTGTTTTTCTTTAGCCTGGCCCGTGTTTAATCAGCGTACTTCTCAAGAGACATTTGAGCGCTTCCCATTTAATAGTTGAAGATGTAGGATCTAATGCATGTGACTGAGTAAAGGTCACTATATCAGATCTCAATTGGACTCCCCAATCTTAAACGTTATCACACTGCTACCCATCTGACCAGATTGGTAGACTGGTGCAGGAACAATAAGCATAAAGCCTGGGTGCAAACTGAACAAAGTTTCTGCCCATTCCCACTGAATGGACTCCCATGGGTGATGGCGTCAGCCCCTCCCCGGCTGCTTACTCATCCAACTATAGACACCACATTGCGTGTCTGCAACACATTGCCTCTGCGAGCTTCATTTATTCCGCCCTGCTCACCACTTACACCAATTATAAGTCACCCTGATTTTATTGCTGGCAGATCCAATAAGCCTTTTGCATTGTGGATAGAGGCTGGGAGAGATAGAGCAGAGTGTATGGGTGGAGGAGATGATTGGCCGACCCTGGACGTGTTGTCGTCTTGGGAAGAACCGACCAAATTAAGTTGGTGGAGATGCTTTCAGCTACGACATTATCTGCACTCATTGCCTCCGAGGACTTGTTTTATTCGGTCCAGGACGCAATTTGAATCATTATGCACCGGCCAGGGACCGATCAGACACGTCTTGTCCCTGCTCTATTCTATGCTGAGTTCCCTTGAAGGCCAGACTCCGCCCGCCTTTATCTCACAGTGGGAAACTGAACTGAATATTAATTTTACAGATGACCAGATTGCAAGAATATTCCAACTTACTCACAGTACTTCCACTAGTTCAAAGTTCCAAGAGGCCAATTACAAATTCCTCTCAAGGTGGTACAGAACACCAGTTAAGCTCAATGCAATGTTCCCGGGGATGGGTATAGAGTGCTGGAGATGCGGGAAGCAACGAGGCTCATTCACGCATATCTTTTGGGATTGTGAAGTTATACGACCTTTCTTGTCTGTAGTGGAGAATGTGATACAACTGGTTGCTGATCTTAAACTACCCTTATCACTGGCTTTGATACTCTTGCATCACTGTGAGATCCCCGTGAAGATATATAGGAACTCTCTGTTCAGATTTCAAATAATAGCTGCCAGATCTTGTATCCCGGTCTTGTGGGGAAAAAACATCCCTCCCACCATCTCTCACTGGATCAGACGGGTCAATAAACTGATGTACATGGAGGATCTGACATCTTCTCTACGAGATTCCCAGACTAATTTTGGTTCTACTTGGTTGGTCTGGATGGAATTGCAACAAACTGAGCGGTATCGCTCGCTGCTTGGTGGTGCGGTTGTCCTCGGACCATCTCCCAATTTGAGTGGGTTGCCTGTCGTGGCGGGCCTGGGGTGTGATGCCCTCTCCTGGATTCACTCTCCCTCCCTCCTACTCCCATCCTACCCTCACTTTCCTCACTCTCCCAAGTCGATTGGTTTCCACCTTCCCCCCCTTGCCTTTTCTTTCTACTCCTCTCTTGACCTCTAGGTCTTGTTACTCATCCTTTTATTTTGATACGACCTCGATTCTTTGTTCTTCAAATTCAATATAACTTGCTTCTCATATGGTTAGGCCTTATAGTGGCCATGCATAAGGCCATTGTTGCAGGACTGCTAAGGACCTATTTCTCAATTTCTTATTTTTCCACATTATGATACTGCTTATGAGCCCGGCGTACTTGCATCACTACATTGAACTGGTGATATTTCAGGGCATGCCTTGCTTTTTCTGTTTATACTCATATATTCTCAAAATAAAGAATTATTAAAAAAAAAAAAAGAACTGTCGTATAAACCTACAAATCTGTGCTTCAATAAAAAGTGTCAAATATCTTTTCAAGTATATCTACAAGGGCCATGACAAAGCTAATGTTGAAATACAACAGACAACAGTCAATCACGATGAATCATTAACTTTTCTTGACTCAAGTTATGTGAGTGCTCCAGAAGCTGCTTGGAGGATATTTGCATTTCCAATGCATGCACAGTTCCATGCCATTATATGTCTAGCTATACATTTACCTAATCAACAACAGGTTTATTTCCATGAAAATTGTCAAGTTGAAGATGTCTCAAAAACTTTAAGCACAATGTCAACATTAATGGAATGGTTTTTGCTGAACCGACGTGACGAAAACGCAAAGCAGTATTTGTATTGCGAGATTCCAGATCGTTACGTTTGGAATAAAGCTTGGAAGCCAAGACAACGAGGAGTTAGCAAAATAATTGGACGCATGTATACTGTTAGTGTTAAGGATCAAGAAAGATATTGCCTTCGGGTGTTATTGCTGCATGTCAAAGGAGCTACAAGTTATGATTATTTGAAAACAATTAATGGAGTATTAAACGATACATTTAAAGCTGCAGCTTTGGCTTTAGGACTTTTATTGGATGATACTGTTTGGACACTTACTTTAGAAGACGCAGTTACCCTACATATGCCTAAGCAACTTCGCCAATTGTTTACCCACATCTGTGTATTTGGACCACCTACAAATCCCGCTCAACTTTGGGCAAATTTCAAGGAACATCTATTCGAGGATTACTGCTTACGTCTTCACAACAAAAGTGGAGATTATCAAAATTGCCAATCTTATGCAATGCGAGATGTCCAAAATGTCTTATTACTGCATGGAAAAACATTTTCAGACTTTAATTTGCCACAGCCTGCAACTCAAGTTCCACAACTTCCAGAGTATAATGAAGCTAACGAATTATTGTTGGCAACACAGAAAATAAACTCCTTAATTGAATAACTACGTATTGCATATGGTACTATTGTGAGTGCCATAGAAAACCAAGTAGATGCAAGGCCAAAATGTTTCTTCATTGACGGTCCAGGAGGGAGCGGTAAAACCTATATTAAGTTTTAATGCATCACGTTAGAGAGTTGGGAAAAGTTGAATTGCCATCGGCTACAACAGGTATTGCAACAAATCTTTTACGAGGAGGTCACACTAAGCATTCACTCTTTAGGATACCAGTTCCTGTCAACAAAATTTCCGTTTCCAGAATAAAACAAGATACATTTGCTGGAAAACAGTTAAACAACGCACATCTGTTGATACTTGATGAGTGCACCATGGCACCCAAATATGCTTTGACCTTAATTGACAGACTTCTGCGAGAAGTCATGACTACAAATGTTGCTGAAAAGAATGAAATTCCGTTTGGAGGTAAAGTTTTTATCATTGGTGGAGATTTTAGGAAATGCCTTCCTGTCATAACAAATGGAACAAGAACAGATGTTATTGAGTGCAGCTTAAAAAAGGCTGATCTTTGGAAACCGTTTACTCAACTCCAACTAATTAACAACATGCGATCTTCAGACCCAGAGTACAGCAATTGGCTTCTTAAACTTGGTAACGGTGAACTTAACAATGAATACAACCTTGGAGAAGATATTATTGAAATACCAGAAGACATGTTGTGCACTGACTGCATTGTAACTGATGTTTTTGGACAACGCATTGAAATTGATGTGAACAACCAAACCAGTGTTTAGAGGGCCTCTTCCCATGCCATTCTGTGTCCCAAGAACGATAATGTGGCTCTGCTAAATTGCCGTGTGATGGATAGAATGCCTGGAGAGTATAAGTATAGTACACAAGTGATGATTCAGTGGATGTAAATAATGAAGATGAATGAGAGCATTATCCATTTGAATTTTTAAATAGTCTTACGCCATCAGGAATGCCATCCCACAGACTACAACTAAAAGTTGGAACAATTGTAATGTTGCTTCGGAATCTAAATATAAAAATGTGTCTATTTAATGGAACTCGCCTTATTGTTACTGGACTCTATTCCCACCTAATTCAAGCAAGAGTCATCAATGGATCAGCAAACAGAAATGAAGTGTTTATTCTACGCATTGATTTATGTCATTCAGACACAGGTCTTCCATTTAGGCTTCGGCGTCGACAGTTTCCAGTAAAACCAGCTTTTGCCATGACTATAAACAAGTCACAAGGTCAAACTCTACACCGTGTTGGCATATATCTACCGGAGCCAATTTTTGGTCATGGACAACTGTACGTTGCATTTTCTAGAGTCAAAATGAGATCCAAGATCAAGGTGTGTTCTTGATACCCCTTTACAAGGACACTTGCTTACAGATAGTCCAAAGGTTTTCACAAGAAATGTGGTGTACAAAAATATTTTAGGTTGATTACATTTAATGATAATGTATATATTTGTAAGGAAAAAGTTAACACAGAACTGAATAAAACTTTCTCTTGCGTATGTTTCCGAGAAATAGATAAGAACTCATCTACGCTTTTGGAGAATCGAAATTAATGCTTAGTCTCAGGAAACTAAACTAACCTTATCTATATGATGCTACTATGCTCAGATTTTGCTATATAAGACTCTGTATGTAACAATAAAGGGAGTTCAGAGCGCACACTCTTGCTTTATGTGCAGATACCAGCATCTGTCTGTGTCTCTATAAGACGGGAAACTCGGGAGGGGAGATCACCGTTACTCACCTCTCATTTGGTCGTCACTAGCAACAGTTGTGACAGCTTGTGTCAACCTAACATTCCTGGCGCCCGAACAGGGACCCGCGCCTACCTCAGGACCCAGTGGACCATCTTGTCACACCGAGGACAGGGAGACCAGATGTGGGGACCAAAACACCTGGCCAGGAAAGAGTTGGAACTTTCTTTCTACTCTTTGCTTCCCATCTCTGTCCTCCTTTGCCCTCATCGCTGCAAGAAGGACGCAGGGCAAGAACCTGGGTAATTGGCGGGTCACCACTGAACTCTGAAACAAGAAAGCTCTTGCTAGTAGATGTTCTTCCTGTCTTGTGGTTGTCCTTCTCCTCTCTTATTAACCACAAGTTAGAAATGGTTGAAAACAACTGGTTCCTCCAGGCTAAAACTGTAACCCAGGGCCAGGCCGGTCACCTTCGGGTCCCGGAGCGAGTGCAGTGGGAGCAGTGCCGATGCTAAAACCACTTCGGACGAACGAGAAAAATCAACCTGATCAGACCTCACATACGTGAGTGTTGCTGAAGGGACCATAAGAACTAACTAAATGTTTACCGTACTAGCAATTCTGGGAGTAGCACTTTTTGCCATAGTCATAGGGTACAGAATATATCTCCACCACCGAAGAGGTAATCCAGGACCATTCTCAATACTCAGCCCCCTCTAAGACGAAGACAGGACGAACGAACCAAGAGAAGTTGTCTAAAAGCTGAGGACAGAAGGGAGCCAGCCTCCGGGTACTTCCAAGAAGGAATACAGAAGGGAGCAAGCCTCCGGGCACTTCCAAGAAGGAATACAGAAGGGAGCCAGCCTCCGGGTACTTCCAAGATAGGCAACCCCGTCCAAGAGAAGTTAAAGGGTCTAAGAGCTGGGAAGGTTATCAGTGGAGAAGAATGGGTCAAGGAAACTTGAAGAATGGAGAAGGAAGCCCTTTATCACACCTCATTATGTGCTATTATGGAAAAGCTGCGGCGAAACAATCTAAAGAAATTTTTCAAGCATTCGGCTTAAAGGGAGAGGACAAATTAAACCCTACCAAGTGGGAAAATATAACGAATACCAGATCAGGGATAATAGAAGACAAATCATGGAGTGACACCGTCCAAAGCCTTGGAACTGGAAAAAATAGCCCAGAAGGAGAAGTGGAAATATCATGAAGATACCGATAAATGGGAAATAAACGGTTATGACGCTGCAATCACCAGCTATAAAATGAGTAACGTGTCAGGTGAAATGATAAAATTTGATTATCACAAAGATAATACACTAGAAGGTGATGTTAAGTTAATTGATCCAGAATGTGTAAAGTACGTCGATAAACAAGAACAAAGGTTGGATTTCAAAGGAACACTCAATTTGAGTCAGTGTGAGATGTTAGAGACGGAAATTGGAAAATGCAATAAGACAAGCAAAAGAAAGTACGGTTTAGAAAGTGCAAGTAAATTGTTACAAGTGGCACAAAGTCGAGAAAAGGGTAGAAAGAAAAGCGAGAAGAAAGATTTACTCATGTCTGTGAACACCCTCCCCCCTCCCCCTGATCTTCCGTCTTCTTCCCCTTCTCCTATAACTCCTCAGTTAAATCATGTGTTGGGAACACAGTTGGAATCTCAAGCACATCCTTGTTGTTCAGGGTCTCCTAAAATTGAGGCATCTGGAGGGATGATTAATGTGCTGAGCGCCCAAGGGGAAATAGTACATGTGCTGACACTGTGGGGAAGTGGGACATTACTAGACAGAAATATCTACCGACAGACAGATACTGAATAAATGTGTATTTTTGAATACACCCATCAAATCAATTCTCTAATTTGGACAAACCTGGCAAAAGGTATTGAGACCCTTAGTGTCTCCCCAGAAAATTATCCTTCGAAAGGGTCACCATGATGCCCTGCCTGACTATAGGGGATGCTCTGTAGGATACTGAATAAATCTGAGATCCAATGATCTCTTGCATTGCTGATAATTCAGTATGGTCCAGAAGATTCTGGTGTGGGTACTTTGTGGCTAAAACTAAGATAATATCTATCAAATTTGCCAGTGTTTGAATTGTATGAGTGTGCTGGATATTTGTTATGATTCCAATTCTTTGTTACTACCTTTTTGTTGCCGAGGTAATCAGAGCAATTGGTTCTGACCTTTGCACTTTGTGAGTGGGTGGAGCGTCTTCCAAGTACAATTCTGACAATGACAGTAAGCATATTAAATGCAGAATTGGTAAATCACGGTGGGGTAGACTCCATGTTACCAGTCTAGGATGGTATAACCACGCTGACAACACTGCAGGTGTCCTCCCAGAGGTAGAGGGCAAGGTACAATTGAAGAAAAAAAAAAAAAAAAAGAAGTTTAGGTAGCGGCGGGAGGTTATCCATCCCGGCCTTGTTACGCGTCTGGCTGACCTGAGCACCCTCCCAGTATCAGACTGCCCGAACAGAACCAAGTAGGTACTAAGGGGGAAGTGGGAGTTGTGCTGAAGAATGGGAAAAAGGGCAGGCCATGACGTGTCTTTTCATCAAAAGTTAGAATAGTTTCTGCTTGGCCCCAATTACGCCTCAAGAAGTGACAAGTGAAATTAGATAAATACCTCCTGGATCGTTCCAGATTTCAGGTAAAGCTGTGTGTACAATCCTGAATTATTCTTGCACACAACACAACTCAGAAAGGTAAGAGGTTCAAACAAACAGCTGCTCCACAGGTTTTTAAAAATTGCAAATAGTGAGCGGACAAGGAGGTAAAGAACTACTGTATAAACATGTCCTAGAACGTGTGAATCTCTCTCTCCTACACAGGACATAATAAGATGTCAAACACACCTTGATTAAAATGTTCTGAAGTAGAGTGAGTAGATAAATGAGTAAACAATATGGTTTTTGCTTGTTTGACTATATGTAAATAATAATAATATGGTGGTTGTATAATAAATTGAATGTTTTTTTACAAAATATCTTCTTTTGACCTGTTTTTCAGGGAAGCTGGAAGACCGCTGATAAGTATAATTGTATTGTCTGAATATAATTATACTAGATGGTTGCCCGATTCTAAAGAATCGGGAGTCTAGAATCCATATGCAGTTGACTTGTAGTAAATGCAGCAAAGTTGGCTTCAACAGTTGCAGCAAATGCATCCACAAAAAAACACTTGTAGCCATGGTTTTTGCGGCCAAAACTACTGAAACCAAGTTGCCGCATCTGCTGCAAGTGAACCACAAATTTCATATATATTAAATATGGCGGCATTGCGCGCGCCACTATTCTGATTGGTCGCCACACTCAGCGCTATGCCGCCATATTTGAAATACACTGTAGTCAGTGTATTTGAAGTATGGCGCCATACAGCGCTTATTCTGATTCGTCGGCGCGTTCAGCGCGCCGACCAATCAGAATAGCGGCGCACACTATGCCACCATATTTGACATACACTGAGTACAGTGTATTTGAAGTATGGCGCCATACAGCGCGCCGCTATTCTGATTTGCCGCGCTCTGCGCGCCGACCAATCAGTATGGCGGCGCGCGCAATGCCGCCATATTTGAAATACACTGTAGTCAGTGTATTTGAAGTATGGCGCCATACAGCGCGCCTATTCTGATTGGTCGGCGCTTGAACGCGGCGACCAATCAGAATAGCGGCACGGTGTGGTGTCAGGATGGCGGCTCGCGGTGGGCGCTCTCGCGACCCACCGCTCGGGGGTCTGGTGGGCGCGGGAGCGGCCACCGTGAGCCGCTGTCCCGCGGCTACTGCTACCGCGCACACCGCGAGCCGTTTTGACAGCGCCACCGCTTGCCGCCATCTTGGTTCACCCTGAGCGGGTGTAGTGCCCAAGCCACGTCCGTCGTGTGACGTCATTTTTGTCCCTTGAAGACGGAAGTGGCTTCGGCTTTTATATATAGGATTGTCTAATATTATATTTGTTTGACTCTACCTTATATTATATTGTTTTTGCTAGGGTATTATTAGGAGTGGTCATATCAATTATCAAAACTGTGTAAATTTTATGTCTTTGTTCTTTCACATTATTTTGGATGACTATTTTGATATTACAATCAATGAAATATGATTTTATTGTATATCTCTTCTCTTATGGATGATTGTTTTTATTTGCAGATAATTCAAGAACTGATATCATATCCTTTTATATACTCTTCTTAATAATAGTGTATATTTGCAATATAAGATGATGAGATGTTCAAGGGGGGTGACAAGTACTCTTCAGGTTTTATGAAAATTTTGAGATTTTGTTCTTTGTATTGTAGCATTTTACTCTATTACTAATGTTATAGAAATTATATTCTTATGTTAATGACTGATGGTTAATATAGTCATCTCTAGTATTTTCATTATGGAGTTACGGTATATGAAAGTATTATACCATATACAGGTGCTATATTTCATTTCTGTGTGTCTTAAATACTCAAGGTCAATCTCAACGCTTGAGAATTACACTCCTATGTGTATCTAATCTAAGTCTTTTCATGAGAATTATTGTTATTGTTATATTTCTGATATTATCTTCCATTGTTGCTAGATGCATATGAATTATTCAGCTTCTATATAAGTTACTAAAACTCCTTGCTGACTCTTTTTCTTGTAGAACTATCTTGGCGCATCATGATGTGACTCTTGTTGACAGGTATACAGACCCAGTAGCCGGAGGATGGACCTGTGAATTTGAAGACTTCACAGCCCCATGCAACCCACGGCTTGGATAGTATCCGGTGACCAGCCTGCTATTCAGCTTCTTGACAGGATCCAGTCCCATCACTAGCGCCAAAGGCAGGATTGTAAGGAAAGAGTTAACACAGAACTGAATAAAACTTTCTCTTACGTATGTTTCCGAGAAATAGATAAGAACTCATCTACGCTTTTGGAGAATCAAAACGTATGCTTAGTCTCAGGAAACAAAACTAACCTTATCTATATGACGCTACTATGCTCGCATTTTGCTATATAAGACTCTGTATGTAACAATAAAGCGAGTTCAGAGCGCACACTCTTGCTTTATGTGCAGATACCAGCGTCTGTCTGTGTCTCTATAAGGCAGGAAACTTGGGAGGGGAGATCATCGGTACTCTCCTCTCATTTGGTCATCACTAGCAACAGTTGTGACAGCTTATGTCAACCTAACATATTGTACCAAGAAAATGCTGTATATTCATTGCATTATTAGTCTGTTACATAGATATTTAATATATACAGATAGATAGATAGATAGATAGATAGATAGATAGATAGATAATGCAAAAAAAAATAAAATAGATGGACAAATGCACAAATAAATAGATCTAAAATACATAGAGAGATACATAGATAAATACATAGGTGTGATAAATTTATAGATATTTATATAGTAAGGTGATCACACGTTAAGTATAAGAGGGGAGATGTGTATCATCCAAATTGTTAAATTTGGTGATATGAACTCAGATGTAATGTTCCACTATCATAGATGCTGAGAAACTTAATTTATCTTTAACAGGGCTGGGGTTTTGTGATCTCAAGGTGTGGTCTATACAAATAGATAAATAGATACAGTTGTGGCCAAAAGTATTGACACCCCTGCAATTCTGTCAGATAATACTCAGTTTCTTCATGAAAATGATTGCAATCACAAATTCTTTGGTATTATTATCTTCATTTAATTTGTCTTCAATGAAAAAACACAAAAATAATTGTCCTAAAGCCAAATTGGATATAATGCCACACCAAACATAAAAAAGGGGTGGGCAAAAGTATTAGCACTGTTAGAAAAATCATGTGATGCTTCTCTAATTTGTGTAATTAACAGCACCTGTAACTTACCTGTGGCACCTAACAGGTGTTGGCAATAACTAAATCACACTTGCAGCCAGTTGACATGGATTAAAGTTGACTCAACCTCTGTCCTGTGTCCTTGTGTGTACCACATTGAGCATGGAGAAAAGAAAGAAGACCAAAGAACTGTCTGAGGACTTGAGAAACCAAATTGTGAGGAAGCATGCGCAACCTCAAGGCTACAAATCCATCTCCAAAGACCTGAATGTTCCTGTGTCTCCCGTGCGCAGTGTCATCAAGAAGTTTAAAGCCCATGCCACTATGGCTAATCTCCCTAGATGTGGACAGAAAAGAAAATTTGACGAGCGATTTCAACGCAAGATTGTGCGGATGGTGGATAAAGAAGCTCGACTAACATCCAAACAAGTTCAAGCTGCCCTGCAGTCCGAGAGTACAACAGTGTCAACCCGTACTATCTGTTGGCGTCTGAATGAAAAGAGACTGTATGGTAGGATAACCAGGAAGACCCCACTTCTTACCCCGTGACTTAAAAAAGCCAGGCTGGAGTTTGCCAAAACTTACCTGAGAAAGCCTAAAACGTTTTGGAAGAATGTTCTCTGGTCAGATGAGACAAAAGTAGAGCTTTTTGGGCAAAGGCATCAGCATAGCGTTCACAGAAGAAAAAAAGGGGCATTCAAAGAAAAGAACACGGTCCCTACAGTCAAACATGGCGGAGGTTCCCTGATGTTAAGGGGTTGCTTTGCTGCCTCTGGCACTGGACTGCTTGACTGTGTGCATGGCATTATGAAGTCTGAAGACTACCAACAAATTTTGCAGCATAATGTAGGGCCCAGTATGAGAAAGCTGGGTCTCCCCAGAGGTCATGGGTCTTCCAGCAGGACAATGACCCAAAACACACTTCAAAAAGCACTAGAAAATGGTTTGAGAGAAAGCACTGGAGACTTCTAACGTGGCCAGCAATGAGTCCAGACCTGAATCCCATAGAACACCTGTGGAGAGATCTAAAAATGGCAGTTTGGAGAAGGCAACCTTCAAATATCAGGGACCTGGAGCAGTTTGCCAAAGATGAATGGTCCAAAATTCCAGCAGAGCATTGTAAGAAACTCATTGATGGTTACCAGAAGCGGTTGATCGCAGTTATTTTGGCTAAAGGTTGTGCAACCAAGTGTTAGGCTGGGGGTGCCAATACTTTTGTCTGGCCCATTTTTGGAGTTTTGTGTGAAATGATCAATGTTTTGCTTTTTGCTTCATTCTCTTTTGTGTTTTTTTCAATTAAGACAAATTAAATGAAGAGAATACCAAAGAATTTGTGATTGCAATCATTTTCAGGAAGAAACTGAGTATTATCTGACAGAATTGCAGGGGTGTCAATACTTTTGGCCACAACTGTAGATAGATAGATAGGTAGATAGATAGGTAGATAGGTAGATAAAAAATGCATATAGAGATGATAAATAAATATAGCATACATAGACGATAGACACATACGTAGATGATAAGGGGGGCCGTCACACGCATCAATTGACTTCATTACATGGGAACTGCCGTCTTACCGGGCACGGATCCGAGTCTCGCTACCGGAGGTAACGGGTTGGCCAAGCCTCCCCACGGGCTCCTTCCTGGACGTGTTTCACCCCACGTTCAGTCCAGCGTCCTCTAGGTCAACCACGGCTTGCCCACTCCAGGTGCTGTAACGACCCTGGTCCTGGCTACCGGCATGGAGCTAGCATGCTCCCTTCACCATCTCTCAGCATGGTGGTATGGACTATCACTCAGTCCCTCACACAGACTTGATCTGCACTTCCCTCTGGTCTGAGCTCATCAGCTCTGATCCCATCTGATCTCACACAAGTCTGTGTTCTCTCAATCACTCAGCTGGCAGGCTTTTATCGTGCCTGCCACTCCCACATGGACACACCCACTTGGCTGCTAGTAATCAGCTCCTCTAGTTCCTATACAGCTGCTCATCTCTGTGCCTGATCTCTACAGCTTTCACACAGCTTATTTTAACTCCCTGTGTTCCGGGTTGGTTCACACAGTACACCAAATGCTCTAATCTGCTCATTGATCTCAGGAGCCATTCACTGCTCATTAGGCTCATGAATCCTTCATACATTGATATACAGGTGCCGGACATGATTATACAACACACCTACGGTACAACCTGGCTCATGTGCACAGGATCCTATGCTGATCCTGCATGTGATGCGTCCCGGCCATGGGGACATGCCGGCGGTGCCTCACAGGCTGCATATATACACTGTGTGCAGAATTATTAGGCAAGTTGTATTTTAGAGGATTATTTTTATTATTGATCAACAACTGTGTTCTCATTCAACCCAAAGACTCATAAATATCAAAGCTTAACTATTCCCAATTGTATAACATTAAAGCTGATCCCTCTACCCACTCTCCCATTCCAGATGAGATCCAACGTTTCCTAGACGGCCTGCAGCTTCCTAGACTAACTTACTGCTTTAAATGCCCCTACCACTTCAACTGAGATCTTAACAGTTATAAATGTCACTAAACGTTACTCATCACAAAGCACTCACTGATCTCAGAGAGACCAGTGAAGGACAACACTGCAGGCAGCCGGCTAAAGTGCTCATACACAGTGAAATCCATGATGCATTGCCCCCTGGAAATTTGAATATGCAAATGGAGTCTGTGGAGCCTCGATTAAGAGTTTCAAACACGGGACTAGCCAGATATCCCTCCAGGGAAGGACCTAGCCCTGGGGTGGAATCCTTGCGGAGACCACCATAACCACCATATTAAGTGGCCTTTTTAGTCAATATCCCACTCAGTTACGAGTTAAGGATATGACAAGGGAATTAAACTAATCGTCACTCGGCACCAGGCCCAGACGGGATTCCGTATGATTATTACCGCCTTTTCTCCCAGGAATTAACCCCATTTTTGTTGCGAGCCTGTCTTTTTTGGCAACGATTTGGGTCCATTTCTCCCCGTAGCTTAGAGGCCACCATAGCTACTATTCCAAAACCTGGGAAACCCCCTGATGAGCCCGGAAGCTATCGCCCCATTTCATTGCTCAATTGACTGTCTGTGCTCGCATTGTGATCTACTCAGCTTTCCTGGACTTTAACTGTCTGTGTACTGTGCATATAATATCTATATATGTTTATATTTTCTTACCTATCATGTCTTTGCTTTTTCTCATTCCTCATGATCACTCTTCCATGACTTGGAGTGCCTACTCCAACCCCTCCCTACTTTTTATTACCTTTGTTTAACTCTTGAGTATGTGGTCATTTCATACCCACCCAGCCCCTCATCCACACCTGATTCATCTTAGCTGCAGATATATTCAGAACCACAAGTCTGATCCATGTGTCTTTCAAACTACATCTTTCAAAGTACATTTTCTAAGTACAATACTTAGAAATAGACTAGAAATGGACTGGAAAAGACTGGCAGGTAAAGGAATAGAAAGCCACCACAATGTTTCTCTTCTATTCACTACCACCCCTTAGGCTGGGTTCACACGGCAGTTTTCCACTGATCAGTGTCCATCTCAGTGTCCATCAGTGTTTGGGTGCCAAAACCAGGAGAGGAACCAGCAGAGGAACTTGCAGAGAAAAACTATAATTGAAAGATTGACACCTGTGCTGAGTTTTGGAGACACTCCTGGTTTTGGCACCCAAACACTGATGGACACTGATCAGTGAAAAACTGCAGTGTGAAGCCAGCCTTACTACTTCATTTCATATTAACTCCTTAAATCCCTCCAACAAGTAAGGAACTAGTCATCCCTCCACCCATCCTCCCCAGCCATCTTACCTCCTCCTGACTACTATTCCTCCACATACTGGCTGCATCACCTCGTCCTCGGCTCCACCATCTTGTTTCGGACGGCTAGATCTTGTCCCCAGCCACATCTCCCCTGGACTGTAGCTCATCCCTTGGTGGCATCCCACCCCGGACTGCTCTTCACCACTGATCACTCATCCACCACTACAGCTCTCTCTCCCCCTGCACCTGACCCCTGCTGCGTCCGACCCCTGTAACCCCTGCCCCCACCCACCATCCACAACGTTTCCGCTCCTTTACACTCTCACTCCCATCATCCTCCACTTCCTGCTACCCCCGCTCATCCCATCACCCAGCAACAAAGTACTTCTCTCACCCTCCATCCTACCTAACCACCTTCACCCATTTCTCTGAATTATTCCTTCACTTTCAATCCTCCATCTCCAAACAGGCACGCCCACCATGTAAACTCTCCTGCTCTCACCTGCTAACCCTCTCCCTGCTCCTTCTACTCGCTGGCGACATTTCCCCTAATCCCGGCCCCCCCCACCACATTCCCACAGTCACCCTACACCCCACCCCCATAACCCACCACCAACCCTCGTAATCTCACCATCACCCTCCCTCGAAACCTCACTAACCTTAGACCCATCCACCCAGCCCCTGCTCCCCCAATCTCCCTGCGAGGCGCACTCTGGAACGCCCGCTCATTTTGAAATAAACTCACACACATCCACAAACCCTTTATTTCTAATAAACTCTCATTCCTTGGCATCACAGAGACCTGGCTCACCCCCTCCGACACAGCCTCCCCTGCTGCCCTATCCTACGGCGGTTTCAGTCTTTCCCACACCCCCCCTCTAACAAACATGGCGGAGGTGTCGGCACACTCCTGTCCGACACCTGCTCCTTCGCCCCTATTCCACTATCCCCCTTTGCTACTCTTCCCTCTTTCGAAGCCCACTCTGTCCGCATCTTCTCCCCCTGTAACCTCCAGCTGGCCGTCATCTACCGCCCCCCTGGATCCATCTCCAACTTCCATGACCACTTCACCACCTGGCTACTTTACTTCCTCTCTGCTGATATCCCCACCATCATTATGGGTGACTTCAATATTCCCATCGACACCGCCCGCCCATCCGCCTCTCAACTTCTTTCCCTGACCTCTTCCTTCGGGCTCTCTCAATGGTCCTCCTCCACCACCCACAAAGGTGGCCACACGCTGGACCTCATCTTTACCCGTCTCCCTTACTAACCTCACAAACTCATCCCTCCCCATCTCTGACCACAATCTACTGACCTTCTCCTCCCTCTCCTCCCCTACTTACGCCACCTCCTCTCCGCAAACTCGATCACTCCCGCAGAAACCTAAAACACACTGATCTACACTCACTCTCTGAATCCCTCCTCCCTCTCACCAACATAACATCCATACGCGACACAGACACTGCCACCACCCTCTACAACACCACGCTAACCAAGGCCCTCACCTAGCCGCACCCCCTCACACACCACGCACTAACAGGCAACCCAGGCACACCGGCCTCACTAAAGATCTGAGACGAGCATCCAGGGTGGCAGAGAGGCGATGGAAAAAAAAAAATCACATTCCGCTGAGCACTTTGCACTGTTCAAACAGTCCCTCATCGCCTTCAGGAATGCTCTTGCTACCGTCAAACAAACCTTCTTCTCATCCCTAATAACCTCCCTGGCCCACAATCCCAAACAACTTTTCAAAACCTTCAATTCCCTACTCCACCCGCCCGCTCCCCCTCCATCTCTCCTATCTCTGCTGAAGACTTTGCCTCCTACTTCAAAGAAAAGATTGACAGAATCAGAGGAACCTTAATCCACTGTCCCCACAGCCTCCCCTGTCGCCTATACTGCCCTCTCCTTCCATCAACTGCTTCCCCCCCATAACTGAAGACCAGCTCTCCTCCCTCCTGTCAAAATCACACCTCACCACCAGCACCCACGACCCGCTCCCATTCCACCTCATTCCCAACCTCTCCTCCGTTATCATCCCAGCCCTGACTCATCTTTTCAATCTATCACTCATCACCGGCACCTTTCCCTCAGCCTTCAAACATGCCTTGATCACACCCATCCTCAAAAAACCCTCCCTTGACCCCTCCCTTGACCACGGCTGTCTCCAACTACCGCCCTATATCTCTCCTCCCCTTCGCCTCTTAACTACTTGAACAGCACGATCACTCTGAGCTGTCCTCTCACCTCTCCTCCTGCTCCCTCTTCGACCACCTGCAATCTGGCTTCAGACCAATCTACTCCACGGAAACAGCACTGACCAAAATCACCAATGACCTACTGACTGCCAAAAGCAAGCTCCACTACTCTGTCCTCCTCCTCCTTGACCTGTCCGCCGCCTTCGATACTGTTGACCACTCCCTTCTACTTCAGATCCTGGAATCTCTTGGTATCACGGACCTTGCCCTCTCCTGGATCTCCTCATACTTAACGGACCAAACCTTCAGCGTCACCCACTCCCACGGATCCTCCTCGACCTACCCTCTATCTGTCGGCGTCCCTTAGGGCTCAGTGCTAGGACCATTACTCTTCTCAATCTACACTCTCGGCCTAGGGAAACTCATTGAGTCCCATGGCCTCCAGTACCACCTCTATGCCGACGACACCCAAATCTACCTATCTGGACCTGACATCACCTCCCTACTATCTAAAATTCCGCAGTGCCTGTCCGCCATCTCCTCCTTCTTCTCTGCTCGCTTCCTTAAGCTGAACATGGACAAAACCGAATTCATCGTCTTCCCCCTAAGCCGTTCACCCTCACTACCTGACCTATCCATTGTCGTCAACGACTGCTCTCTCTCCCCAGTCCCCCATGCCAAGTGCCTCGGGGTTATCCTTGATTCTTCCCTCTCCTTCAAGTCCCACATCCAAGCCCTCATCACCTCCGGATCCGCACTTTCCTGACCACGACACCGCTAAAACCCTTATTCACGCTCTCATCATCTCCCGCCTTGACTACTGCAACCTCCTGCTCATCGGCCGCCCCGTTACCTCCGTTTCACCTATCCAATCTATCCTGAACTCTGCTGCCCGCCTAATCCATCTGTCTCCCCGCTACTTCCCCTGTCTTCCCCCTCTGCCAAGCCCTTCACTGGCTCCCTGCTTCCCAGAGATCCCAGTTTAAAACACTAACTATGACATACAAAGCCATCCACAACGTGTCCCCTCCATACATCTCTGACATGGTCTCCCGATACCTACCCTCACACAACCTGCGATCCTCCCAAGAACTCCTCCTCTACTCCCTCTTCATCTCCTCTTCGCACAACCACATACAGGACTCCTCCCATGCATCACCCATACTCTGGAATTCACTGCCCCACCATATCAGGCATTCCCCTACCCTGGGAACCTTCAAAAGAGGCCTGAAAACCCTCCTCTTCCACCAAGCCTACAACCTGCAATGAGACCCAGTCCACCGCACCGCCTCACGACTCACACCGCCCCCTCCTACTGTATCCCCACCCGCCCCTCATAGACTGTGAGCCCTCGTGGACAGGATCTTCTCCCCTATTGTATCTGAACGCTAGAATTGTCCACAGCCATTGTTACTTGTATTGTTACTATGTTACATGTCCTAGTCTGCCCTCTTAACATGTAAAGCGCCATGGAATATTATGGCGCTATATAAATAAATAATAAAAATAATAATAATTGCAATGTTAAAATATATTCGAACAGACTTCCGGTTCCGGCGCCTCCATGGAAAGTCGCAGGTGAAGAAACTGCGGAGCCCGCCACAGACACCGCTGCTAATCCCCGAGCAATGACACTTCCCAGTTTCCCTGTGATGAGCGGAGGGAGAGGGGCAACAATGGCGACCATGGATCGGTATGCGACAAGGTCCAGAGAAGGAGAGATGAGCGGTGCAGACCGCGAAGTTAAGAGGGTCACGGCGCGAAGGACAAAATGGCGGGAACAGTGGGAATGCGGGCGAGACAAACCAGATGAAGCCCCCACGTGAGACACTGAGGGAGAGAGGAGATGCGGAGATGGCCAACGGAGGAAACCTTGAGGGGGAAGAAAGCCAGGGGTATGTGGAGGACCTGCGGCAGAGACAGCATGGTATGGCTGGGGGAAAAGGAGGTGAAGGGCCACTGTGTGCACAGGGAGTCCCACAACAAACGCTGGACTACAAATTGCTGGCTAAAGAAATAGCCCAATACTTAATAGAGGACTTTAAGGTTGCGGTTTCAGACTTAGTGACAGCGTCTACCCAGGAACTTTCCACCAAGCTGGGGCATCATGACCAACAATTACAGGAGGCAGAGGCCAGAAAATTGGCAGCAGAAGATAGAGTAACTGAGCTAGAACACCAAGTCCAGACCTGACAGAAACAAGCAATGTTTTCAATGAACAAATTGGATGATATAGAGAACAGGGCTCGCAGAAACAATCTGAAAATAGTTGGCCTCCCTGAAAGTGTCTCCCCTGGTCTATTGGAGGATGTTTTTGAAGTAGAACTCCCAAAAGCTCTCGGCCTGTCTCACAGGTGCAAAACGGAACGCATCCATAGAATTGCCCCCCCCAGAAATCCCCTGCAGGCTAAAGGAGGGATTAGCTCCACACAAAACAAAGAGGCCAATAAACCGCGCCATGCCATAGCTAAGTACCTAAATCTCAGGACAAGGAAGAGATCCTGCGTGCTTATAAAGCCAAAAGAAATCCCCTAATGATAATGGGACATAAGACTCTGCTATTTGCGGACTATCCATTGAGGTGACCAGGCGCAGGAGAGCCTTTAGCGAAGTCTGTACTGCTCTACATAAAAGAAACACACACTTCCAGCTGAACTACCCGGCAACCTTGAGATTTAAATCACCAGAGGGGAACATGCTTTCCTTCACGGATCCTGGAGAGGCGTTGTCGGCAATCGGGAGGGGTAGTAAGTCAACCTATGGGGATAGATCAAACCCAAACAGCCCAAGGCGACTGGAAAATGCACCTGATGAGGGATCAGGACATGATCACTCCCAGAACCGAGACCAGGAATCAGTGAGATCTTACAGACTACGCTCCGATACTATGCTGGACGAGGGGTTGGCGAGACCTTCAACACCGAGACAACAATGACAACCTGATTCCAGGTGGAACAAGAAAAAGTCAGGACAGAACACTTAATTGAACAATGAGTAAAAAAGAAGGAAGCTCTACTAGCACCCTAGGTTTTACCGGACTTATCTCATTCCATCGTAAGCTCCCCTATGAATCCAATGTGGAGGGTGAAGAGGAATGAGAGGAGAGATGTGAGAAGAAGGGTTGTGGATCCCCCCTCCTTTTTTTTTTTTTTCACCCCCTCCGTGTTGATGAAGTCAAACAGGAAGTGTGGATATACTGTCGACATTCATACAAAAGAGGTGACCGTGGAAAGGGCCACCCCTGTTCAGGCTACTTTTGACATTATGCTTTTTTTTTACAAGACAGCCTTATTACCTTATGAACACTTTTAAAGTTTTTGATATATTACTGGTTTTGCTTTTGCAGAGCTTACCTAAACGAGCGTTATTAATCGCTATTATTTAAAAGGAGGCTTGGGATTGAATTTCTAATATTACTGTTTAATTCCATGTTTATAATTGATGTGTGTGGTGGGTTAGGAACGTTTGTGGCTAGTTCCAGGTAGGAAAAAAGCGAAGTCACTAGACGCTGTCATGGGGAGGGCGGAGGGAGAGGTAAAGGGTTCTTATTGAAAGTTAAGGGGAATTTAGAGTTGTCTTTCTATTTTTGGAATGCTTACTGCACTGTCAAGATGTACATGTTAACCACATAGACAAATTGTTCCATCCGACCAGGAGGAGAGCTGTAGAGCCACCTGGCTACCAATTTCATCCTTTTTTCCACCGTGGGGATGGTTAGATGGGTCTCGTGGAATGTGAAGGGGCTGCGTTCCCCATCGAAACGCATGATGATCATCCGCCATCTTAAACGACTTCATATTGACGCCACCATGCTCCAGGACAGAGGTCCCCAACTCCAGGCCTCAAGGCCCACCAACAGTGCAGGTTTTCAGGTTCTCCTTGGTATTGCACAGGGCTTGGAATCATTACCTGTGCAGATGATTACATTAGCACCTGTGCAATACTAAGGAAATCCTGAAAACCTGCACTGTTGGTGGGCCTTGAGGCCTGGAGTTGGGGACCTCTGCTCCAGGAGACCCATCTGACGTCCGAAGAATTCTTTAGACTTAAAAAGTTGTGGGTGGGAGAGGTTTATGGGTGCAGTGCTGTCAATAGGAAGGCTGAGGTTATGATACTAATAAATAAATCTTTAGCACACACAGTCTTAACCACAAACTCAGATCAAGAGGGGAGATTAATACATATGACATTCCAAATACATGATGACACGTTTAGCATCTATAATCTATATGCCCTCAACGTGGCCCAGAGGACCTTCTTATACAAGATACAAAACCAACTCCTGACAGACCAGGATAATAACAGAATAGTAGGGGGAGACTTTAATATGGTGCTTAATGAAGAAGAGGATAGAAAACATGGTAGGCCCTTGGTGTCCGCGACTCATGGGGAAATAGTACCCCCGTGGGAGTTTTTTGGAGAGCTTCTTTACTAATTGTAATTTGAAAGACGTGTGGAGAACATTCCATCCCTTAGAAAGAGAGTATACTCATTATTCACACGCTCACTATTCATGGTCGCGGTTGGACATGTTCTTTACCTCGTCCCCGATTTTTCAGAGTGTAACGGAGACAAAGGTGGAGGATATGGTAATTTCCGATCACTGCCCCTTGATCATGGAATCTAGAGACAAACACCAAAAAGGAACTGATTATTTGTGGAGATTCCCAGACACAATGATTCGTGAAGAAAACTTTGTCAAGTGTTTAAAAGAGTGGTGGTCAGAGTTCTCTTCACATAATGCGGCCCATCGTGCTGACCCTACTCTTTTCTGGGAAACAGCAAAAGTTGTTTTACGAGGGAATATTATGGCATACAGCTCGAGACTCAAGAAGCGGGTTAGGGAGCAATATTTAAAAGCTAGTGCGGCAGTAAGGGAAACATACTCTCTGTACAAAAAAGTAATGACTGAATCAAATAGAGAAAAATGGCTGTCTACTAAAAAAGAGTTTGACTTATGGGCCAGAAAGCGAGAAGACCTATATAGAAGCAAACTAGAATTAGATCTACATAGATTCGGAGATAAGGTGGATATACCTCCACCCCAATTAAAATGATAAGAGTCAAACATGGCAAAAACTGGTCAGACCCAAAAGACAATGCGCGAGTACTGGGGAGGTATTATTCCTCATTATATCAGGAGGAGGGGGGTCATGAATCGGAGGGGGACACATGGCTAACTTTGATTACATTACCTAAATTATCAACAGAGGATGAACAATTCTTAAACAAGCCCATTTCAGCGGAAGAAATAGAATCCACCATCAAAATACTGAACCCCAGTAAAGCACCTGGCCCAGACGGTTTTAATGGAGCCTTCTTTAAGTCACTGAAAGAACATATCTCCCCTGTCCTAAAAGACCTGTTTAATAGTATTCTTCAAGGAACCCCAATCTCCGATAGAATGAATATGGCGCATATTAAACTAATCCCTAAATCAGATAAGTCACCTACAGACCCTGCGAGCTATAGACCCATTTCGCTTATTAACCAGGACCTCAAACTCCTCTCAAAAATTTTGGCTGATAGACTGGCGCAGATACTCCCTAAATTGATTCTGCCCAACCAAGCCGGTTTCATTAAAGGACGTTCAACTGTCACCAATATTAGAAGGGCGATGCTCCTCTTGGACGTAGTGGGCAGGCAGAGTGAGGGGAGGGGGGGACATCCAGCCATGATCACCCTTGATGCTGAGAAAGCCTTTGAAAATGTGAGGTGGTCATGGCTGGATCGAGTGCTCGACTCCATTGGTCTGAGGGGACCCTTTCGGCAGTTCCTGCGGTCCCTCTATGCCAACCTGAAGGCATGCATTAGCATCCCGGGTTTTCTTTCAGACACATTCAAACTGGAGAAGGGGACCAGTCAGGGATGCTCACTATCCCCGTTGCTCTTTAATTTAGCGATTGAGCCTTTGGCAATCTTCCTCGAAACCTACAACAATTATGAGGGCCTTAAGATAGGCAACAAGGAAGTAAAGCTCTCACTATACGCAGATGACATTATACTGTTTGTCCAAAACCTGAGAGAGACCTTCCATCCATTTTGACTGACATAGAGAGATTGGGCAGAACATCTGGCTTTCGCCCAAACAAAAATAAATGTGAAATCCTTTTCATTGGGAAAGACAAGGGCGATTACACTTTGTGGGATAAAGAAGGCCAAAGATAGTGTTAAATATTTGGGAATTTATTTGGCAAGGACCCCAGGGCAAATCTATAAACTAAACTTCATGCCAATTATAAATAAAATTGTGAAAGAGCTAGACAGGTGGAGGAACCTTCCCCTAACTTTGATGGGACGATGTCATCTTATCAAAATGATAAGCTTCTCGAGATTACTCTACCTGCTCCAGACGATCCCCATGCTACTGAAACATACAGATAATAAGAAACTAAATTCGGCCTTCTCAAAGTTTCTATGGAAGGGGAAACGGGCTAGAATAGCCATAAACACTCTAATGCAAAGTAAGGATGAAGGAGGGCTCCAACACCCTGATGTCAGGGGTTACAATTTAGCTTGTTTAATGCGTAAGGTTCTTGATTGGGCCAGAAATACCAGTAAACTTTCCGATGTCGAACTGGAAAGGGAGCGATCGAAACCGTGGAAACTAATCTCGCTATTACATACACCTCTCTCACAGCTCCCAAATACTATCAAAAACTCAACTATTTATAGAGACACAATAATTTCCTGGCAAGATGTGAGAAAAAAATTAAATCTCCCATGGAAAATTTCCAAGAGACTGAATCCTTGGGCATGCCCCTCCTTCAAGTTAGGACGGGAGAACACGCTTTTCCAGGTGTGAAAAATGAGGGGTGCAGAGACCTTGGGGATCTTATCCATAATAGTGAAAGGAGATGTCTAACATGGGAGGAAATCTTGGCTAAATATGAACTTCCCAGAATACATTTGCTACAATTCCAACAAATACGATACTCCCTTATGTCCCACTTAGTCGATGTCTCTAAAGAGATAAACCACTCCCTATGGGATGATTTGATGGAGTTGGGACAGGAGGATGTTTCTATATCCTTACTCTATAGTAAACTTCAAAATACACTCAGGCCGACTATTCCTGACAGGCTCTTTGCTAAATGGAGAAAACATATTAATGACCCTGATCTAACCCAAAAAATTTTAGACGGTTGGGCGACAGTTAGAAAATTTATAACTAACGAGAGATGGAGATGTGGAGCCCACTGGGACAGGGTACTCGTGCCGGACCGGTGTGCTGCTGGGGGATGTCACGGCGGTCCTGGTCCGGACCGTGTCCCGGGCCCGCACAATAAAATGGGGGTTATTTACAGGGGATTTGTCACTTGTGACGCCACCCACTATATGGGGCCAGTGATGGGGCCGCCGCTGCTGCAGAACCTCCGGGGATGATTGGATAGCAGCTTGGATGAAATAGTTCCAGTGGGTAGAACTGAGTTCCCCGGGGCAGTGATGATTAAAGTCAGTGAAAGTCTGTGATGGTGGTTATTGATGCTGCAGGAGAGTAGGGGTAGCAGTAGAGATGATGAGAGTGGAGGCAATGGCAGTTTATGAGGGTAAATGGGGCTTCAGCATAAGGAACACACACACTCACGGTTTCTGTAGTTTTCCAAGTCTTTACTTGCAGATGGTATAACACAGTATTGTCCACGGAGTCTGTACCGGGTTGCTCCCACCTAGACCGGGTCCTTGGCTTCCTACTTATGCGCTGTGTGTGGCCCTGCTGCCGCTTGTAGCTGAACTGCTGGCCCTGTCTCCTCTCACGGGTACCAATCTGCTGGGCAACTCGAGTTCTCTGTGTCACTGACCCCTCCGTGTTGCTTGGCTATGGTACAGTGAAGATGGTGGACCTTCACTATCCCGGTATTTACTGTCCTGACTGTCTCAGGCACAGCCTCGGATCCGGTATCCGTCCTAAGCGCCTCTCCGGGGTTAAGTTTAGGGTAACTTCTTATCCTGGGGATGTTCCTCTGTTCCTCTGTCTCCTCTCCTCAGACCTCTCAGGACCTCCACTTCTACTTGACTCTGCTCCAGACTAAACTAAACTTAAACTGACTAACTCTCACTGTCACTCTGAGGTAAACAACATTAGCTCCTCCCACTCTTGCAGGTGCCACCTAAGCTCCTCCCACTTTCTAGTGTAGTGTTGTGTGGGGAGTAAACCTGTGTTGCTGTTTCTGTGGCACATTAACCCTTGGGGTGCCACATTCCCCCTTAGTTAAAGACAGTACTCCGGGACTGTGGAACAACAAAGAAACAAACAATTAATACAATTAATATTTACAGAGACTTAAAAGTAAAAAGTACAAAAATCACTAAAGTTCAACAACAGTCCAAAAATTCAAAAAGCAGTCCTTCCGGGGGTTTAGTCTATTGCCCCCAGGCTGATGAATATATACAAGAAAGTTTATACCACAAGCAGTCCGTGGTAGTATGGTCCATAAAAAATAAAAGGAAAAAGTTCGAAAAATATGCAAAAAGTTCATACAGGATAGTCTCTGTAGGTACTGGGCTTTTTAACGTTGCATTAACTATATACATTTGTCCACGGGCGTATCTGCTTAGGAGGCCTGGATTCTCTACACCACCCCCAGGCACTTTCTTTCTCTAACTTAATGTACATGGGGGTTAATCCAGTTCCTCTTGGACACCATCTACCGAGTTTAATTTATATTAACACAAACATATTTACATTTTACAGTTAATTTGACCTTTTAATCCCTGTACCTAGCTGGTAACTGCCCTCTGGTACTACGCTCTGATCTGCGTAAAACGGGTATACTACTTCCATGTAGCCTATTGGTGCTGGTGGGCATGTACCTACTTGTAGTGCTTGGTACTATAGAAGATGGAGATCTGACTGTAGGACTGGCAAGCTCACTGGGACCAGGAATTGATTCTTAATCTACGGGTTTTACTTCCAGTTCTTCAGGTCTTGGGACTTCTTCTGGTAACACGGGTTCTGGTGTTGGTTCCACCATTGGAGGGAAAGCAATCATTGGGACTACAACGGCTCCGTGATAATTAGGCCATGTTTTGGGGAAATCTCCTAGCACCGTATGAAATACTTCATCTTCTTTCTCTTTGACTGGTTGGACCTGTACGGGTATTGTTACTTTTGGTGTCTTCAGGGTTTCAGGACACGGTTTGAGATGGTCTCTAGGCACAACTACTGAAGTTCTTCCTTCATCTTTGCTTATTAGACACATTTTAGCATTGTCTAAATTGGATGGTAAGACTGTGTATGGGATGGTTTCCCACTGATTATCCAATTTGTTAGTGCGTCTCTTTCTTTTGAGAACTTGTTCACCGGGTTGTAATGGAGTTGCTTGAGCACTTTGGTTATAGGTTCTCTCTTGTCTTGCTCTAGCTTGCTGAAGATTTTTCTCTACGCACTCTTGTACTAGGCGATACTGTTGCTGACGTAGGGTATCCCAACTGGTTTCTACAACTTCTGTGTCTGGTTTCAGAATTCCCATATCTAAGTCAATTAGTAGCTTGCCAGGTCTTGCACGCATAAGATAAGCTGGGGTTCAGTTTGTAGAACTCACTGGAACATGGTTGTATAAGGGTAAGTTCACACTTACCCGGCGTGTTTGTCGGCGGCAGCTGGCGGGACCCGCCAGGAAGCTCCGGCGCCGTCCACCGGCTTCCTGGCGGGTATGTGCGGGCGGTATCCGGCGGCTGCCCAGCGGGTTCTCGGTGGCGATTCTGCAGCGGCTGGAAGCAGCACATGATTCTGCTTGCAGCCGCTGCAGAACCGCCGGTTTTTAGAACATGGTCATTCTTTGCTAACCCGCTGGGAAACCTGCGGGTTAGCAACGGATGACGCTGGGTAACCGCCGGTGTGTGCACAGCCTTGGGCTGTTTACATTAGTTTTAATGTTAATCCAAACGCCGGTTTGGATTAACATAAATTAACATAAAACTAATGTAAACAAAACGGCGGTTTACACTGGTAAACCGCCGAAAACCCGGCCAGTGTGCACTTACCCTTAGTCTACCAAATCGGGTAATTTATCTGGCCATTGATTTCTCTCAGATTCTGGTAACGATTTGAACAGATCAATTACAATATGGTTAATCTTTTCGCATAAGCCATTTGTTTGGGGATGGTACGCTGTCGTGCAGATCTTCTTACAGCCGTACATATTGCAGAATTTTTGGAAAATCTCTGATTCAAAGGCTGGACCTTGATCTGCAAGGACTTGTTCCGGGTAACCATGCGGTCTACAGAAATGCGTCTGGAATGCTTTTGCTGCCGTCTTCGCTGTCAGATTGACGGGTACCACCACTAAGAAGCGTGAGTAATGGTCCACAATGGTTAAGGCATAGATATAGCCTGACCGGCTTAGTGACAACTTGACGTGGTCTATTGCAACTAACTCTAGTGGTTGCTTGGTTACTATGGACTGAAGTGGGGCTCTCTGTTGATCTTTTCTTCTGAGGTTGCATGGGCCACATTTCCTACACCAATCTTCAATTGATTTTCTCATGCCAACCCAATAGAATCTCTCTCTCAGGAGCACTTCCAACTTTTTCCATCCGAAATGACCTGCACCGTCGTGGTAGGCTTCTAAGACCATTTTGACGTCTCGCTTGGGTACGATTATCTGTCAGACCAATTCATGTGTTTTGGGATTGGTATGCCTTCTGCAGAGCTTCACTTGATACAGGAACAACTTGCCTCTCTCTTTCCAGAGTTGTTGGGTCTCAGCTGGGGCGTTCTGGTTAGGGTACGCACCTTGTTGTGTAAGCAGTTCATTCACTAGCTTCACAGCCGGGTCACTATCTTGGGTGTCAGCCCATCCATGGTGTGCTAACGGGTTTAGACTTGCCCGTTGTTCTCTTTGGTAGATGCCGGGTTGATACTTGTCTACCTTTGGACGATGAAAGGCCGGTAGTTCAATTTCTTTAAACCCTTCCGGTTCCTCTTCCACGTCTCTCAGGTATGGCATCTGAGATAAGGCATCTGCGTTCCCATTCTTGCGGCCTGCCCTATATTTGATGACAAAATTGTAGTTAGACAACCGGGCTATCCATCGCTGCTCCAATGCACCTAATTTTGCTGTATCCAGGCGGGTCAACGGGTTGTTATCCGTGTAGATGGTGAATTCTGCACCCGCCAAGTAATGCTTAAAACGTTCAGTTACAGCCCAAACTACTGCCAGTAGTTCTAACTTGAAGGAGCTATAGTTCTCGGGATTTCTTTCTGTAGGCCGGAGCTTTCTACTTGCAAAGGCACTAACTCTCTCTTTGCCTCCTTGCATCTGCGACAACACTGCTCCCAGTCCCACGTGGCTGGCATCCGTGTATAGAATGAATGGTTGATGGTAATCAGGGTATGCCAGAATCTCTTCTCCCGTCAATGCACACTTCAGTTTGTTGAAGGAGTCTTCCTTCTCTTCCCTCCACTGGAAAGGAGGGTTACGGGTGGCAGACTTTCTTGATTGTCCTACCAGGATGTCTTGTAGAGGAGCTGCTAGCTTCGTGAATCCACTGATAAATCTTCTATAATAGCCTACCAGGCCCAGGAATTGCCTCACTTCTTTCACATTTGTAGGTCTTGGCCAATCCCTTATCACTGTGACTTTATCAGGATCCGGTGCTACTCCCTCTGAACTCACGACATGTCCCAGGTACTGTAACTTTGGTTTGAGAAGGTGACACTTGGATGGCTTGATTTTCATGCCATATTTGGATAAGGCTTCAAACACTTCTGCTAGGTCTTGTAGATGTTGCTCATATGTCATGGAATAGACTATGACGTCATCTAGGTACAGGAGGACAGTTTCAAAGTTCTTGTGTCCTAGACAGCTCTCCATCAGGCGTTGGAAGGTCCCGGGTGCGTTGCAGAGTCCGAACGGCATACAATTGAACTCACAGAGGCCCATCGGCGTAGTAAACGCTGTCTTCTCCTTGTCAGCCTCGGCCACAGGAACCTGCCAGTATCCACTAGTCAGATCAAGGGTAGAAAAGTAGTTAGCAGATTTTAATGCAGCTAATGACTCCTCAATCCTAGGTAATGGGTATGCGTCCTTATGTGTGATGCGGTTAATCTGCCGGTAATCTACGCACATTCTCATGGTCCCATCCTTCTTTTTAACTAACACTAGAGGTGCTGCCCAGGGGCTACAACTGTCTCGTATTACCCCTGCAATTTTCATTTCTATAACCATTGTGTTTTTATTGGTTTAAACAAAGTAAATGTACAACAATAAAACAAAGACAGCTAGATGCAGTATATGTAGCTGTATCAGAACAGGAATCAAGGGATCAAATAATAAATAACAGGTCATGGATATTCAAGAAGGGGGGTGGAGGGGGAGGAGGGTTATACGCAGTGGGAAAGCAGGAGAATCATATGTTCCACAGCATTTATTACTTAGTGTACTGTTAAGATTATATATCCAATCCTAATATTCATCACTCGTTTCAAATGTTATCGGGAGTGAGGTGTCAGGGTTTTATACACATTGTCAATGATCTTAAATCTGAACAGTGTTGTAAATCGACTCAACCCAGGGGTCCCACCAGTTCAAGATCCTCGTCTTGCGAGAGAGGTCATGTGCTAAAGTCAGCTCATATCGAAAGTGGAGATTCAGTTTCCCTATAAGATCTTCGTGAGTAGGTATCGAAGGGCTCTTCCAATTAGAAGCTAAGCAAAATTTGAGCTGTTACTAGAATATTAGTTAGAATGGGTCGTAAAGTACGGGGAAAGTCTGTTATGCCAATGCCAAGAAGTGCCAGCTGAGGGGTCAGAGTGCAGGGACGACCCATCAGGTCTTTAAGTAGCCTCTCTATTCTGCTCCAATAAGGAACCACTCCTGGGCAAGACCACCAGACATGAGTCGCCGATCCCACACTCCCACATAATCTCCTACACCTTGGAGAAGCTGGCAGCGACCTTCCCTTAAAGCCAGCCAAGCGGACTGGAGTTAAATACCAATCAAGGGAGAGTTTTTTTTGCTTGTTCTAGATGGCCTATAAAGGCACCATATGTGGCAGCGTGCTGCGCTGCATCGCGCCATTCCTCCAAAGTGTCAGAGAACGAAAGCCTGGACTCCCATCTTTCCATATAGGGCAGTTTGCCAGTACAGTTATGTTCCACAAGAGCTCTATATAGGACTGATATACCGTGCTGAACAATCGTATTCTGTTTATAGTATGTTTGTATGGCAGTGTTCCATTCCCTATTTTCCTCCCTGTGGATCGCTGTGGAAGAAAGCAAGTGACGTATTTGTAGGTATTGATAGAAAGTCGTGCGTGGTATTGAGTATCGTGATATTATTGAGTCAAAGGGCTTCATAATTAAATTATCAGCTATATCGGAGAGAGAATTAATTCCTCCTCTCCTCCAAGCATGTAGGGATAATGAGTCAATCAAATTCTCCAGAGCATTTAGAGAAATATACCGATATAAAAAACCCAGGTGTGACACCCTTAACTGGGACCAAATTTTCAATACAGCTTGCATAGAGCATAGTAAGCCAGTGGGCTCCCTACCATGTAGAAGCTGAGTCTCCAGCAGTAGTCTGGTGGAATGTCTAGGTGCACTCCAGTGCTCAATCTGATGCCATAAGGGTCCCATATGGCCAGTCCACCAGATCTGCGCTATGTCAAGGAGGATTGCTCTGTAGTATGCTCGCATATTTGGAGCTCCCAGACCCCCCAACTTTCCAGGCAGGACCAATATGTTTTCCGCCACTCTATGTGGTCTATTGTTCCAGATAAATTTATTTAATAAAGTCTGGATTCGAGTGATTTGCTTAACTGGGAAATACAGGAGCAAGTATAACATTTTAGGGAGGAGGGTCATTTTAACTAGCTGTATTATTGCCATCCACGTCAGTTGTATGGAGGAATACGAGGAATGAGAGCCGATAAATCTTTTATCAGTATGTCACAGTTAGTTTGTAATATACGTTTTATACTAGTTATTTTTATTCCCAGATACGTAAATCCGGTAAGGGCCCAAGTGAAGGGATATTTCTGGCGTAACGTTTCTCGAATAGTAGTTGGGACATTAATCGGATATATCACCGACTTAGTTAGATTCAATTTATAATAGGACACTCTGGTGAAATCATCCAAGACCTTTATTATTGCCGGTATAGTCGTATCTATATTTGTGCACATGAAGATCACATCGTCGGCTTACAGGCCAATCTTATGTTCCACTGCTACCAAAGATACTCCCGTCACAGCAGGATTTGACCTGATGATAGCAGCCATTGGCTCCATCACCAAGGCAAATATGAGCGGAGAGAGAGGGCAACCCTGACGGGTACCATTTGTGATGGGAAAAGACGACGAGATGAACCCAGAGGCACGGACCGACGCACTAGGGGCAGAGTACAGGGCCATTATAGAAGTATAAAAACTGCCTATTACTGCAAATTTATTAAGGACTGCACTAAGGTACCCCCAGTGCACTCGGTCAAATACCTTCTCCGCGTCTAGGGAGATCAAAGCTCCCAGATCTCCACCCCCTCTCCATCACCTCTAAGAGGTTAATCACTCTCCTTGTCCCATCTCGCGCCTGACTACCAGGCACAATCCTACCTGGTCCGGCGCAATGAGGGAGGACCACTTGCAAACGAGTGGCCAATATTTTCGCAGTTAAGGAGGGTGATCGGCCTGTAGTTACCGGGTAACGTGGGGGCCTTTCCTGGTTTGGGAATTGTCGAGATAATAGCCTGTAACCCTTCACTGCGAATTTTTCCCTGATCCTGCCAGTAAGAAAAGACCTTCAGTAAAAGTGGTATAAGTACGTCTTCAAATACTGAGAAGTACCGGTACGTAAAGCCGTCCGAGCCAGGAGCAGAGTCCTTCCTCACTGATCGGATCGCATTTTGAATCTCTTGTTCTGTTAACGGGGAGTTTAGCCAGGATATCTGTGCCGTCGTAAGAGCAGGGAGATCCGCCCGTTCCAGAAAATCACGTATAGTCTCCGTTGTGGGTTGGGGAGTATCAGTGGAATTTCGAAGATTATACAGGTTTTCATAATAGAGCTTAAATTGTTCTGCAATCTGTATTGGGTTACGGATTTGTGTACCCTCTGGAGTTATTAAGTGGGCAA
The DNA here is from genome assembly GCA_033576535.1 of Allobates femoralis. Classification (NCBI taxonomy): domain Eukaryota; kingdom Metazoa; phylum Chordata; class Amphibia; order Anura; family Aromobatidae; genus Allobates; species Allobates femoralis. The sequence goes on along the minus strand of JARQOC010000007.1, from coordinate 28,220,642 downwards.
TCTTGGACTGCTTTTTTCTCCTTTTTTCTTGGACTCTCCTTTCTTTTAACCTGGCGAGCCAGGAGAGCGCCCGCCCGGTCTCCCATACTATAATATTAGCCTTAACTTTCAATAAATTTTTTGCAACCCTCACAAGCATCAGAATTTGAAGCTTGTGACGTAGTTGCAAAAAGGCCTCTCGTAGGTTATCCGAAGGGGAGCGTTTATAGTTAGATTCTAGAGACCCAATCTGCCGAACGAGGGTTTGCAGTTCCAGGTTATATTTCTTTTTAGTATAAGCAGCCAATTTCAGTAGAGCTCCCCGCATGACCGCTTTGTGGGTAAACCACAAAATCTCCGGGGTCACAGATTCATCATCGTTCAGCAGGAAGAACTCTTTCATCTGTTGGGTAAGATCTTTTACATTTGAGGGGGAGGACAGCAACGTTTCATTGAGCTTCCACAAGGCTGTGGCGAGGCGACTGCCTCACGGAGACCGGGGCGTGATCCATCCACATGATGGATCCAATCTCCGCCCCCAAGCATTTGGGGAGGAGACCCTCACCCACAAGAAAAAAATCTAGTCGACTGCATGTCCCGTGTCTAGGCGACATATAGGTATAATCTCTTTCGTTACCATGTAACGCCAAACATCGTGTAAATGATAGGGGACAGAGTCCCTGATCTCCCGTCTAGCCATCAAAGACCGTGAACAATCCAACATCCTGTCCATAGGAGCATTAAAATCACCACCCACCAACTTGTGTCCGTACGCTTGGGGAAGCAGTTTGTCTAGCGTTGCACGGATAAAGGTCACCTGCCCCGAATTAGGGCAAACACCGAGATCAACGAGTACAACACTCCATTAATAGTGCCCACAACCATTAGATATCGCCCTTCTGGATCCGGGAACACCTCCCGCAACACAAATGCCACTCGCTTATGAATCAGTATTGCAACACCTGCTTGTTTTTTGGGCGCCGATGCAAAGAATTGATGTGGGTATGTCTGGAAGGCCATTCTATGTGTATTATCTGACAGCAAATGGGTTTCCTATAAGAAAACAATATATTTACGATCATGTAGTAGGTGGCACCAGACCAGAGATCTCTTGCCAGGAGAATTCAAACCATTAACATTAAGTGTAAGTCCCGTTATACTCATGGCAAAAGTAAAGAGTAAACTATCTGCATGCTGCACCACCACTGATTACAAACTATTCCCTTTGGTCTCATAGCTAAGTAGGTCCTGCAAAAGGAAAGGGGAGGGGAAGAAGTAGGGAGAGGGGAAGGGTGGGAAAGAGACATAGCAAACAATCCTGGAGAAAAACAGAGAGATAAAAATAAAAGAAAAATAAAAAACCGTCCAACATTGTTAGATGGGAAAATTCCCACCAAGGGGGCAAGCTCATCCCCATTTACCCCTGGATAGAATGAAAGAGTCTCTGGTATACTACCGTCCGATAGTGTTCTAGGTAGTCCAGGTATCAGAGGGTGGGGGATAAGTTGAAATAGAAAAAAGAAAAATAAGGCCTTGAGGCCCGCAGATCGTCCGGCCTGAGTCAGTATGGAGAATCAACCAGCCTCTTCCCATTCCTGCACCATCAAACGGTTCTTAGATGAGGATCCTGGACTGTGACGTTGTGGGTATTTCTCGGAGCTCGGGACCAGATTCCATTCTTTTAATGCTTTATCCAAACGGCTGGGAGAGTGAATACACCTGAGCAGTACCTTTATACTGAAACCGGACATGGACTTGTGAGCCCCAGCTATATTGAATTCCCCTGTCTCTTAGAAGTTTACAGTATGGTGCAAACTCCCGCCTCCGGGCTAGGGTGCCTGCAGATAGGTCCAGGAACACTGTTACTCCAGTATATGGGGCTGATAAATTGGGAGTCTGTCTCATGGCTCGTAAAACAGTCTCAGCAATGCTGGGTTTGGAGGAAGCAATCAGGATATCTCTAGGGAGAGCCTTATTAATGTGAACAGGCTTTGGAAGTCTGAAAGATCTCTCCACTGCTAAATCTCCCTGAGGCATCTGGTAGTATCATCTGGAGAAGTGGCTGCACTATAGACGGGAGATCCTCATTATCCTGCGGGTCTGGGATGCCCCTGATCCTTATGTTACCTTTGCGCCGCTTGTCTTCCCATATCACAGATTTTAAGCTGTGCTTGTTTAAGGTCTCCCTCTATCTGTGCATAATCGGTAGCACGTTCATTATGGGCTGCTGCATACTCTACCAGCTTCTCCTCTATATGTGAGGTTCTGTCTCCCAGGGAGGAGAGCTCCTGCCTAAATTCCTCCATCATGTCCTTCATATTAGCTTGGAGCGACCGCCTCAGGGAGCTCAGCATAGTTTTCAGCATAGTTTTCAGGATCCTCTGTGTCACCGGGGTTTCATCTATATCTTCCTCCTCCTCCACACTTCCCTCAGGGCTATGAAATGTGTGGGTCCGGGTGGCTGCAGATCTAAGAGCCGGAGCCATTTTGGGAGTGTGCTGCTGCTGTCCAGCCATAAAGAAGTTTGTGAGCTTCTGCTCGATTGTGCCCTTTTTAGTCCCGGCTTTTGGCATACCTGGAGGTTCTCTGGGAGGATCGCAGGTGATACAGCGTGCAGCAGGGTCCGGATGGCCGATATTTAGCGCCGCTTTACAGATTATCTGCAGGAGCTCAGTGAAGTGCGACCAGCTCCATGTGCGTCCTGGTCACGCCCTTCCAGTTTTCATTTCTCTGAGCATGTCTTTGGTGGTTTGGTAGTGAGTGAGTGGTAATGGTCTATACCTCTCTGTTATAGGCTGATGGTTACCTGTGGGTATAGTGTGCTCTACCCCTTTGATTTGCCCAAAGTCTAACGGGTGCTTGACTGAATATCTGCTCATATTCTTTCACTACCCGGTATACTCCATGCTTTTGATGGGAAGGTGTAGAATTGGTACCCACATGTAACTTTTGGCACCAATCCTCCAGCTTTTCTCTTGAGCCATTGTCATCCGCCTGACTTGACGGGTTCAAGGGCTCGACGGCTGTGATGTTGTTATTATCAACCTTGTACAACTTAGCCATGGTAGCATACTTTGGTATTGTGATCTCATCATCTCCACAGTTTAGTAGGCGTAATGGCACTCTTTCTCGGTGTACCTCAACCACTCCTCCAGCTGTAAGTATTGTAGGTCTACTGTCTGAGTACACGGGTCCTACCAGAGCTTGATAGTCTCGCCCTTTGATGCCTATTGCGGCTCTACACCAGACCAACATTTCAGTTTTGGGAGGTATTACAATGGGTATTGGATCACTTACTCGTACACTGCCGATTTCACCTCCGGATATTTCTACCTGATGCTTTAACATCAGAGCTTTTATTTCTTTGTGCAAATGCCTCTGCTGTCCGGTTCCGGCAGTCTCGGCGATCTGCTGCAAAATAGTAATTACCTCGGAAAAACATTTTTCAATTACATTCATTCCTATAACATTACTGGTTCACGATCTAGCCGGTCAACATCTATAATTATAATACCCTGGTTCTGCAATTCTACCTTTCCAATCTGAATGGTCATTTCTCTGAACTCAACCTGTGGTATTAATTGTCCATTACTAGCCCATACATTTTAAAGTCTGATGGACCACTATCAAGGTCTGAATCAGCCCAGTACCTTTTGTAAAGAACATGTGGAATCGATGTTATCTGGGACCCGGTAACCAACAAGGCATTAAAGGGAATGGCCATTTAACACAATAGGGATCACCGGCTGTCCTCCCACGAATCTGTCAAACCAGGCTGAAGGACCTTTAGAGTTCATACCTGAGGAGCGGCCCGCCTGCTCAGGGAATCTCCGTTTAAAGCACACTCTCGGGCAAAGTGACCTGGTTTCTGGCAACGGCGGCAAATGGGCTGTCCATCTGGCTGATAGCGGTCGCTGGGTCGTCCTCTTCTCGCTTGATACCTCCTGGGCCTCATCCACGGGTCATCCTTTCTGCTGGTCGCCGACTTGATCTTGGGTGCAGGCTTTGACTCTCGCAGCTCCTTGATGACCTTGGCCATTGAGATGACGGTGTCTGTCAGGGCATCTAGCTTTTGATTGAGGGCTGCATTAGAGATAGGCTCTCTGTGTTCAGCAGCAGTCGCTGACATGGCAGATGTCGCTGATGCTATCGGTTGCTGAGGTGCTGCTGCAGGGCCCTATATAGATTGCAGATTCCGGGGCTCCTCTACCTGCTGCAGACGAATAGCTCTGCCTTTTAACTCAGCAAATGTCATTTTAGAATTCTGAATGAGCATCATACTCAACTGTCCTCTGTGGGACAGGGATAAGAGACCCTCTATGAACTGGTCAATTAACATTTTGTCAGCTCCTGGGGCTAAGGCAGGTTCTGCTAGCTTAAGTGCTTTGAGTGCTTTCTGCAGATTTAAGGCGAAGTCTCTGGCACGCTCTTCAGGCTTTTGTTGACATGCAAAGAACCTCATTTTAGACCGGGTATCAGCAGTAGATTCAAATGCTGCTTTTAATCCAGCTATAAGATGCTCTACAGTGTCCTTTTCTGTATCCAGCCAGGATGCGACCTCCCGCTGTGCATTGCCTGTTAATTGTCCAATAATCATCCCTACACGTTGTGCTTCAGTGAGAGGGTACATCACATAGTATGCTTTTATCTTGCTAATAAAATCATTAAGAGTGTTAGGCTCACTGGAGTATTGAGGCAGCCACATTGCCCCTGGAGTATACGGCACCAGGAGTGGCATAATAGGCGCTGCTCTTTGCGCCACAGCATCGCTGGGTGCTGCTCCTTGATCCAGTGCTGGATTCTCACCAGCTGCTCCGCCGCTGCTTGGCACCGCTGGCTGTGACATCCTGTGCCCCCTTAGTTAAGGTCCGCCCTCCGTCTTCCGCTTCCGTCCGGATGTCTAACAAAGGTTCCGCTGCGCACCAGGGATTCTCTTCCCTTCCGGATGACGTCAGAGCGGTGAGCAGTTTTTCTTCCCGCGTGTCACGCACTCTGTAATGGCGGATTTTGAAATTTTCAGTCTCTGTGGCGCAGTTAAAATTCAGCTTGCCGTGCGCCCAGCAATGGCGGCTGATTCAAAATGGTCACTAATCACGGCACACCCACTATGCCGGTACCGGGCACGGTAGATTCTGTTCGTGACGCCAGGTTGTGGAGCCCACTGGGACGGGGTACTCGGTGCCGGACCGGGGTGCTGCTGGGGATGCCACGGCGGTCCTGGTGCGGACCGTGTCCCGGGCCCGCACAATAAAATGGGGGTTATTTACAGGGGATTTGTCACTTGTGACGCCACCCACTATATGGGGCCAGTGATGGGGCCACCGCTGCTGCAGAACCTCCGGGGATGATTGGATAGCAGCTTGGATGAAATAGTTCCAGTGAGTAGAACTGAGTTCCCCGGGGCAGTGATGATTAAAGTCAGTGAAAGTCTGTGATGGTGGTTATTGATGCTGCAGGAGGGTAGGGGTAGCAGTAGAGATGATGAGAGTGGAGGCAATGGCAGTTTATGAGGGTAAATGGGGCTTCAGCATAAGGATCACACACACTCACGGTTTCTATAGTTTTCCAAGTCTTTACTTGCAGATGGTATAACACAGTATTTTCCACGGAGTCTGTACCGGGTTGCTCCCACCCTGACGGGTCCTTGGCTTCCTACTTATGCGCTGAGTGTGGCCCTGCTGCCGCTTGTAGCTGAACTGCTGGCCCTGTCTCCTCTTACGAGTACCAATCTGCTGGGCAACTTGAGTCCTCTGTGTCACTGACCCCTCCGTGTTGCTTGGCTATAGTACAGTGAAGATGGTGGACCTTCACTATCCCGGTATTTACTGTCCTGACTGTCTCAGGCACAGCCTCAGATCCAGTATCCATCCTAAGCGCCTCTCCAGGGTTAAGTTTAGGGTAACTTCTTATCCTGGGGATGTTCCTCTGTTCCTCTGTCTCCTCTCCTCAGACCTCTCAGGACCTCCACTTCTACATGACTCTGCTCCAGACTAAACTAAACTTAAACTGACTAACTGTCACTGTCATTCTGAGGTAAACATTAGCTCCTCCCACTCTTGCAGGTGCCACCTAAGCTCCTCCCACTTTCTAGTGTAGTGTTGTGTGGGGAGTAAACCTGTGTTGCTGTTTCTGTGGCACATTAACCCTTGGGGTGCCACAGAGAGACTCTCAATTCAGATTAATTCATAGGACCATCCAAGGTTTTAATATTCCCCCTACACCAGGAAACCAGGGAAGATGGATGCATTGCCCCAAATGTAAAACCTTTAAAACAGACTTGGAGCACGGAATCTGGTCATGCGTGGAAACACACTCCTTTTGGGAGAGGGTCGGGAAAATGACTTTGAGACTTATCAATATTGACAAAAGATTGAATCCAATGCTCTGGCTGTTCCACTGTCAAGGGGAAGGATCTGAAAATTGGCAACCTCATGTTTTGTTTCATACTATAGCTATGGTGGCGAAAAGACTTCTGCTTCAAAATTGGCTCAGCAACATGGTCCCGGGGATGGATTTAGTTAAGGAAAACCTTAAAAAAGTTCTATCACTGGAATCTATAGAAATACTAAGAAATACGGATAAACTGGCAAAAAAAAATTTCCTTAAATGGAGACCTTTTATAGAAGGGGAATTATCAGATGCAGAAATTAAGACATTAATGCGGCCTTATAAAGACACTACATGGTATGCATTAGAAAACCTGGGTGGTACGTTGGGTAAATTGAATTGCGATATTTAACAGGTACAATGATCTCATTAAGCTAGAAAGCTTATCTTACAAATTATATGGTATCAATTCCAATACATATAGAAATATAGACATACTCAGGGGAAGGGTTTGGGGGCGGAAAAAAACAAGTTTTTTTTTTTTCTCTTTTTTAAACATTGCGAAACAACGCCATGCTGGTTTTTGCTGACGATTAATTCTCTTTTATTTTGCTACTCCAGAAAGATTACTCTTAAACTGGTATTGCGCTATATTTTTGAAAAACTTAAAAAATGGGGTTTGCTGAGTTAAGTTAATGTGAGTTAGTCATTTATTATTACTCAAAAAGTCTTATATGTATACTTAGAAGAGAGAGAGTATACTTGTCAATCACATTTCTGTATAACCTTTCTTGTAATCAATAAAAAAGATGGTTAAAAAAAATATACTGTATATACTTGTGTATAAGCCGACTTTTTCAGCCCAAAAATTGGGCTGAAAAGTCCACCCCTCGGCTTATACAAGAGTCATATACAGTGTGGTGTGGTGTGGGCTGTGTCCGGGCACTGCAGGAGGCGGCGGGGGGAGGCTGCAGAATGAGCGGCACGTCACGGTGCCGCTCATTAATTATGCATGGGGAGCAGCGCATTGTACATTGCTGCTCCCCTGCACAATATAGCCTCCCCCGCTGTCTCCCCGCCTCTCCCCATGTATACAGAGGCCCCCCCGCAGTGATCCATCTCACCCCCTCGGTCTGCACTCGGGTCCTCCAGCTGCTCCGTCTGCGTGCCCCGCGGCTTCTAATACCGGCGTCCTCCCCGCTCTTCCTGCTTGAATGTAATCATGTGACCCGCGGTCACATGATCGCAATCAAACAGGAAGTGCAGGAAGGACGCCGGTATTAGAAGCCGCGGGACACGCAGACGGAGCAGCTGGAGGACCCGGGTGCCTGCAGACCGAGGGGATGAGACGGATCACTGGGGGGGGCAAGGGTTAGACAGCAGTTATGACCACTGTCACTTTTTTCTAGACTTTCCTATTACAAATTAAATGCGGGGAAGTTCCTGCTTTTTCCGATCGGAGTTCCCAGTACCCTAGCTGAAAAATTGAGGTTGCAATTCCCTTTCGTCTCGAGCAAAGAAGTACAACCTCTGGACACTGGGGTCTGGGTGGTGTGCGAGATAGAATGAGAGGGCGCAAATCTAAGTGTAGATTATAAAGTATGGTGATAGATAATAGGTTTTTTGCTCACCTTTTTGATGTCTTTACTATCTTGTGTAACAATTCCTTATGTGATCACTTGGTTTTTCCACTCTTTAATGTGCTTGCCTCCTGGTTTGCAACTACGTCCCAGAACTGACAGAGCTCCCAGCCTGGAGTCTGTTAGGTGTGTCCACAAAAAGAGATCATCTGGTGTATAGACGAGCGCTCCCAGTTCCAGAACGACACAATCCAAATTCTTCTTATTTTCCAAAGAAGTAATTTATTCCATTAGTAATGTAGTGGAGAACATACAACGTGTTTCGGCTTTACAGTAAGGATAAGCCTTCCTGATACCTGACGAAGGCTTATCCTTACTGTAAAGCGGAAACGCGTTGTATGTTCTCCACTACATTACTGATGGAATAAACTACTTCTTTGGAAAATAAGAAGAATTTGGATTGTGTCTTTCTGGAACTGGGAGTGCTCGTCTATACACCAGATGATCTCTTTTTGTGGTGTTTCGTCTGGAGGGAAGAAGGAGTCCCCTACCTGGGTATTGTTTTAACAGTCTCACCGGATGGTCCCTGTTAATGTAGAGTCCTTATTGGCCTCCTTAGTCAAAGAAATTTCCAAACATCCCATTCCAGCACTCTCGTGGGTAGCGCGTATTCACACCTTTAAAATGTTCCTCCTCCCCAAGATCTTATATCTATTTAGAAACCTGCCCTTATCTATCCCCACGAGACTTCTCACTCGCATTCAAAGGGTAGTTCATAGATATGTGTGAAGCGGGGGAAGGGTCAGAGTTTCAGGGAACATTATGTACAGTGTTGGCCAAAAGTATTGGCACCCCTGCAATTCTGTCAGATAATACTCAGTTTCTTCCTGAAAATGATTGCAATCACAAATTCTTTGGTATTATTATCTTCATTCAATGTTTCTTATATGAAAAAACACAAAAGAGAATGAAGCAAAAAGCAAAACATTGATCATTTCACACAAAACTCCAAAAATGGGCTGGACAAAAGTATTGGCAACCTCAGCCTAATACTTGGTTGCACAAACTTTAGCCAAAATAACTGCGATCAACTGCTTCCGGTAACCATCAATGAGTTTCTTACAATGCTCTGCTGGAATTTTAGACCATTCTTCTTTGGCAAACTACTCCAGGTCCCTGATATTTGAAGGGTGCCTTCTCCAAACTGCCATTTTTAGATCTCTCCACAGGTGTTCTATGGAATTCAGGTCTGGACTCATTGCTGGCCACATTAGAAGTCTCCAGTGCTTTCTCTCAAACCATTTTCTAGTGCTTTTTGAAGTGTATTTGGGTCATTGTCCTGCTGGAAGACCCATGACCTCTGAGGGAGACCCAGCTTTCTCACACTGGGCCTACATTATGCTGCAAAATTTGTTGGTAGTCTTCAGACTTCATAATGCCATGCACACGGTCAAGCAGTCCAGTGCCAGAGGCAGCAAAGCAACCCCAAAACATCAGGGAACCTCCGTCATGTTTGACTGTAGGGACCATGTTCTTTTCTTTGAATGCCTCTTTTTTCTCCTGTAAACTCTATGTTGATGACTTTGCCCAAAAAGAGAGAACATTCTTCCAAAACGTTTTAGGCTTTCTCATGTAAGTTTTGGCAAACTCCAGCCTGACTTTTTTATGTCTTGGGGTAAGAAGTGGGGTCTTCCTGAGTCTCCTACCATACAGTCCCTTTTCATTCAGACGCCGACGGATAGTACGGGTTGACACTGTTGTACCCTGAGACTGCAGGGCAGCTTGGACTTGTTTGAATGTTAGTCGAGGTTCTTTATCCACCATCCACAGTTCTTTGGTCTTCTTTCTTTTCTCTATGCTTAATGTGGTACACAGAAGTACACAGGACAGAGGTTGAGTCAACTTTAATCCATGTCAACTGGCTGCAAGTGTGATTTAGTTATTGCCAACACCTGTTAGGTGCCACAGGTAAGTTACAGGTGCTGTTAATTACACAAATTAGAGAAGCATCACATGATTTTTCTAACAGTGCCAATACTTTTGTCCACCCCCTTTTTTATGTTTGGTGTGGAATTATATCCAATTTGGCTTTAGGACAATTCTTTTTGTGTTTTTTTTCATTGAAGACAAATTAAATGAAGATAATAATACCAAAGAATTTGTAATTGCAATCATTTTCAGGAAGAAGCTGAGTATTATCTGACAGAATTGCAGGGGTGTCAATACTTTTGACCAACACTGTACTTGCCTTACGTCCGCGGGGGTTTGGGGGTGCCTAATGTAGTAGCTTACCACAGGGCCTCAGTACTACAGGAGGCAAAGCTCTGGAGTCTTTAGCCCCTCGGATGGGCTGGGTCGAAATGGAGTCGACCTTTGTGGACCGGGGCACACTTCGTGATCTCTTGGCAGCGGAATACTTAGCTCCTACACCTATAGACCCACAAATGCCCACGATGAAGGCAATGTTGAAATACTGGGGGATAAGATTGGTGGACAAATCAGATTGGCCCCGATTGATGTCAGTATTAAGGCCTTGGGTCTTCATATACCCTTCCTGAACCTTCATCCCTGGGAGAGGGCGGGGACTTTGACCTGTGCGGATGTAATGAGAGAAGGCAGGTTGCTCCCTTTCTCAGACTTATGTACCCTTTTTCCTGGGATTGGTTCAACCTTTTTCAGTATGTCCAGATTTCTCATTTCTTTAGAACCTTGAGGGGCCGTCAGTTGTTTCATCCTGCCTCTGATGTCTCCTTTTACCAGAAATATATGCTCTCACAGACTAGGCAAAAAGGTCTCACTGGTATTTATAGACGTTTTAATTAACTTCTTTTCCCAGCTAAGCCTAGCTACATGAGACGCTGGGAGGAAGACTTTAACTTTACGGCCTCAGAGGAGGAATGGTACGAGGGCATGAGGGTCATTAAGGCGGCTTCTAAATGTGTTGGCCACTTAGAGGTGTTGAAAAAGATCCACATGAGGTAGTATTACCCACCGGTGAAGCTGGCTTGGTTCGCACAGGACCAGTCCCCTTTGTGTTGGCGCAAATGTGGAGGCCGTGGTTCTTTGGCCCACATGTGGTGGTTTTGCCCTAACCTCACCCCTTTTTGGGCAGTTGTTTCTAGCCTCCTGCGGATGGTCACTTGGCTGAGTATCCAGTTAACGCCTCAATTGGCGATCCTGCATGTTGGGATTCATCTTCTCCCTCGTGACTGTATCAGTCTTGTCTCCAATGTCTTAACGGACTCAAGGCTTAGTTTGGCTACGAAATGGAAAGCCCTGAATCCCCCAACGATTGGAGACGTCACTGATCGTTTAAATATTATTTTCCATCTCGAGTTTTATTTGGCGCTAGATAGTTCGGCCAGGAACCGTGTTTTGATTTCATGGGCAATGTGGACTGCTCACCCTCACGTTGTTCCGCTCCTATAAGATTATTTCATTAATTTCGGGTATAGATTGGTTACAAAGCAGGCTTGGATCTGCTAGAGTGTATGTTTGAATTGATATGTATATATTAGCATATGCTCACCATTCTCCCTCTCCCCCCCCACTCCTCCCATACCCTTTCCTTCCCCCTCCCCAGTTCCATATTCCTTTCCCCTCCCCCCCTTATTTTAAATTGTTTTGTCCTTGTTCAATTTCTGCTTATAAATCTTCAATAAACAGTTATTGGATTAAAAAAAAAAGCTTAATATTCTTGGAAGTTGGAGTGGGGTTTTTTTCAGATTTGGCTAGCTTAGGAGGATATCTGCTTGTGCAGGTAACTATTACTGTGCAGAATTATTAAGCAACTTAATAAAAACCAAATATATTCCCATCTCACTTGTTTATTTTCACCAGGTAAACTAATATAACTGCACAAAATTTAGAAAAAAACATTTCTGACATGCAAAAACAAAACCCAAAAAAATTAGTGACCAATATAGCCACCTTTCTTTATGATGATACTCAACAGCCTTCCATAAATAGATTCTGTCAGTTGCTTGATCTGTTTATGATCAACATTGCGTGCAGCAGCAACCACAGCCTCCCAGACACTGTTCCGAGAGGTGTACTGTTTTCCCTCCCTGTAGATCTCACATTTTAGGAGGGACCACAGGTTCTCTATGGGGTTCAGATCAGGTAAACAAGGGGGCCATGTTATTATTTTTTCTTTTTTTAAACCTTTACTGGCCAGCAACACTGTGGAGCAGTTGGATGCATGTGATGGAGCATTGTCCTGCATGAAAATTATGTTTTTCTTGAATGATGCCGACTTCTTCTTGTACCACTGCTTAAAGTAGTTGTCTTCCAGAAACTGGCAGTAGGTTCGGGAATTGAGCTTCACTCCATCCTCAACCCGAAAAGGTTACACAAGTTCATCTTTGATGATACCAGCCCATACCAGTACCCCAGCTCACACTTGCTAGCGTCTGAGTCGGAGTGGAGCTCTCTGCCCTTTACTGATCCAGCCTCTGGCCCATCCATCTGGCCCATCAAGAGTCACTCTCATTTTATCAGTCCATAAAACCTTTGAAAAATCAGTCTTAAGATATTTCTTACCCGGTTTTGACGTTTTATCTTATGTTTCTTGTTCAAAGGTGGCCATTTTTCAGCCTTCCTTACCTTGTCCATGTCCCTGAGTATAGCACACCTTTGCTTTTTGATACTCCAGTAATGTTGCAGCTCTGAAATATGGCAAAACTGGTGGCAAATGGCATCTTGGCAGCTTCACGCTTAATTTTCCTCAATTCATGGGCAGTTATTTTGCGTTTTTTTTTGCCCAACATGCTTCTTGGAACTCTGTTGACTATTTACCATGAACCGCTTGATTGTTTGGTGATCACGCTTCAAAGGTTTGGCAATTTCAAGACTGCTGCATTCCTCTGCAAGACATCTCACAATTTTGGACTTTTCACAGCCCGTCAAATCTCTCTTCTGACCTATTTCGCCTAAGGAAAGGCATTTGCCTAATAATTAAGCACACCTTATATATGGTGTTGATGTCATTACACCACACCCCTCCTCACCCCTCCTTATTACAGAGATGCGCATCACCTGATTTACTTAATTGGTAGTATACTGCTTGGAGTAGGACAACATGTATAAAAAGTATCATGTGATCAAAATACTAATTTGCCTAATAATTCTGCACACAGTGTAATGCTGCACTATATGGAGAGATAGAAGGCTGTATTATGGTGTATGGAGGGCTATGAGGCTGTATTATACTATAAGGAGAGGCTATGAGGCTGTATTATACTATATGGAGAGAATATGACGCTGCATTATGCTATAAGGAGGGCTATGAGGCTGCCATTATGCTATAAGGAGGGCTATGAGGCTGCCATTATGATATATGGAGGGATGTGAGGCTGCATTATATTAAATGAAGGATAATGGGGGTTCATTATAATAATTGAATGACTATGGGGCATACCTTAGGAATGGAGGACTATGGGATGCATTTTAATACATAGAGGACTATGGTGGTACATTGTAATATATGGAGGAATATGGGGATGCATTATAATAATTGGATGACTATGGTGACGGGAGGCCGCGGACCATAAAAACCAAGATGGGGGACATATATACCACGACAAGGGCCATATTCAGGAAGAGGACCATATATAGCAGGATGAGAGACATTAATACATAATGAAGGGGGAGAGGGGTCAATTTGTGAGTCTTTCAAGGATTTAGAACGTTACATGAGGCCCGTACATTTCATCAACATACGGGGGGGAGCACCGGGGCCCGCCAGACTCTAGTTACGCCACTGAGTGTATAAGTATATACACATTAAATACATTAGATTTACAATAATGCATGTACAGCTACAGAAATATTCCAGTCAGGTATCCATTATAGTATATCTTATAATAGCTGTACAAGATTATAAACTAATACATTAAAATTCACAAACATTGTATATCACAGCTACTAGCACCAATTTATATCTATAAATTATAAAACACTATGGGATTAAACTATGATCTTACTTCTGCCTGCTGGTTTAGGAGCTGCCTCTTTAATCCTTCATAAAACATGAATTGGATGGCTGGGTTGAAAACCAAAAGTAGAGATGGCAATGTACCATTCCATAGTGCCAGAACTCCCTCCTGTTGCAGTATCTTGTAAAAAGCATCTATAATATGACATAAAATGGACAAACAAAATTAACAGATGGTTAAAAGAAAGATTTATTACAGTTTCACGTACGTACACTACTTATCTATAATAAAACAAAATTAGATACACTTTATTAAAGGTGTAATAACAAGTGCCACAATATAATGATACCCCTGTTTTATACTGTTATTTGTTGTGTGTAACCATGCAGAGCTGCTCCAGCTCATAGTCTGCATATACCACAGCTCCTGGGGAGGAAGTATAAGCCACTTGATGATAAGTGAGTATAGAGACAAATCAACCTGTCTGTGAGTTTAACTGCTGTTTCTTGTGAGCTGATCATAAAGTAAGTCAGTTATATAAGTTCAGCAGCCAAAGGAGTTCCTACATTACTGACTTGATTTATCATGAGCACGGAGGGCTGGAAACATGGAAGAGATACTCTCAACTGTGATAAAACAGGCAGTGAAATGCATTAGCTGAGTAGCAGCTGATGCCCCTGTGGTTTCATTAGGATACTCCTTTATCATAAATGATAGTTCCCTTTTAGGGAGAACTTCGGGGAGAGAAAACTTTTTAGTACAGTTTCTGCCCTCCTATGTGATGAAGCAGAGCTGTGCACTGCAGTTCTAGGATCTATAGATCGTGTATAATTTGGTAAAATCATACCTGCTCCTCAGCTCTCACCCTTCCCTCGTGGGACGTAGAATATCAGCCTGACAGTCTCATGCTATTGCTGAGAAGAGGAGATGTGTTGGAGGTGTGGATGCTGGGAGCTGCAGGATCATCCTACATTCCGTTTTGCCAGATGTATTTTTTTATTTGTGTTTGGAGTCCGTTCAGGCTACGTTTGGAGATAGGAAGAGAAATCGCCCGAGCCAGATATATGAACTTAGGAAGCAATTTCATCTTCAGAGCTACTATTCTGCCCATCCAGGAGAGTTGAAGTTTCGATCAGTTCATGAGGTCTGTTTTAAAGGAGATGTGTAGAGTTAGGATATTTAGTTTGACCAGCTCTGAGGTTGGTTTTGTTAAATGAATGCCTAGGTATGATATTGATTTATCTTTCCAGGAAAAAGGGAATTGTTCTTTTAGGTAAGAAAGGAAGGAGCTCTCAATGTTAAATTCTAGTATTTGGGATTTGTTTGTGTTAATCTTATAATGTGAGATACTCGAGAATTTATCCATAGTATAGGAGAGATGATGTAGGGATTTTAGTGGGTTTGTGATAGATAGCAGTGTATCATCTGCAAATAGTGAAATTTTGTGTTGATGTGAATTTAGTGGAATGCCTTTGATGTTTACGTTTTCTGTGATGGATTGTGCTAATGGTTCAATAAAAAGGGCAAACAGAATGGGGGACATGGGGCATCCCTGTCTGGTTCCATTAGATAGGGATATTTTCCGGGAGATAGTCTGGTTTGAGTAAACTCTGGCAGATGGATTAGTGTACAATGCAGATATGGAGTTAAATATATTTCCCCGGATTCCAAATTTTTGAAGGGTTAGGAATAAATATTGCCAATTCACTCTGTCGAATGCCTTCTCGGCGTCTAGGGCCAAGAAGGCAGTCGGGATTTTTGAAGTTTCAGAGTGTATAAGTAGGTTTATGGCTCTTCTGGTGGCGTCTGATGTGGTTCTATTTGGAATGAATCCTACTTGGTCGTCTTTTACCAGTTTTCCTATATATTTCTGGAGTCTATTCGCTATGAGTTTGGCTATGATTTTCGTATCGGAGTTAAGAAGGGAAATCGGTCTGTAATTTTTTGGGTCCGTTGGGTCTCCTTTGTCTTTAGAGATTACTGTTACTACTGCTTCCGACATTTCTGGGGGGAGGTAGCCCAGTGACGCTGTCGAGTTCGCCAGTTTTTGGATGTAGGGAGAAAGTAGCTTAGGGAAGGATTTATACAGTTCATTTTGTAGTCCATCAGGACCAGGGGCCTTCTCATTCTTTAAAGTTGTTATTAATGAGGAGACTTCCGTAAGGGAGTAAGGAGTATTGAGGTCCTCGATGTCCGATTCAGAGAGGGAGGGTAGATTGAGAGGTTCCAAGAACTTCGTGATATGTTCCTGTGTAGGGATCTGAGTATTCGGGTCGTTTTTAAGGTTGTAAAGGGTGTCATAATATTCGGCCAGTGCATTGACAATGTCTTTGGGGTGAAATTTACTTTTCCCGTGGGAGTCTTTGATTTCACAAATTCTATTATTTTTCCGAAGGGTTTTTATTCTTGAAGCAAAGAATTTGGTTGGTTTGTTGTCTGATGAGTAAAATTTGGATTCAGAATTCTGAATCATCTTATCGTAAGTCGAGGTTAATAAGGATCTTAGTTCCGTTCTAAGTTTGAATATATTATCAGAGATATTAGTGGAGAGGTTGTTGATTTGGAGATTTTCCAGGTTCTGGATTTTCCCTAGTATGTACTGTGTTTTTTCACGTTTCTGTTTGTTTAATCGGGAATTTAGTTGGATAAGTTTACCCCGTAGGACGGCTTTGAATGCTAGCCAGAGTGTGGATGTTTTAATGTCGGGGTTTTTCTCTGACCTATATTGTGGGTGGGTATAGAGAAAGCTGTTGTTTCTCCATAGTTTCTCAGGTTGGGCCAAAGGCGATGGGGAGAATTCAAAAAGAATCGGGGAGTGGTTGGACCAGGTACGTGGGCCAATAGCTATTTTTCTGAATTTATGTAGAGATAATATATTCGTGAGTACAAGATCTATCCTGGCGTATGAGTTGAATCTACCCGAGTGGTGTGTGAATTCGATTGAGCTAGCGTGGAGGCACATGAAGACGTCATATAATTCTGCTCGTAAGAGCCAGGGATTTAAAGGTTTGGTGTAGTATCTTGATTTGGTGGATGAGTCAAGCACCGGGTCTGGGACGACATTAAAGTCTCCGGATATGATTAGTTCACCTTGTTTTTTATTATTCACCATGATCATAACCCTATTCAGAAAGGTGATGTGGCCCTTGTTTGGGAGGTATACATTAACTATGGTGAAACAATAGAAAGAACACGGCAACTCACCACGGAAGGCTCTTCATGATTTTATTCCATGCGATTCAACACGGACAAGCAGGGAAGGGAGGGAGTGCTGAGAATCAGTGACGGTTCCCCGTTTCGCAGCGAGACTCGCTGCTTCTACGGACCACACTAGTCTGGCGTCTGACGTCACATCCGAGGTAAAAAAGACCTGGAGGGGACCGCCCACGCCAGTCACGGTGTATATACACAGTGCTCAATATGTGAAAGACAACTTAAAAACAAAATTACATGTTACATAACAACCAATGTACACTTTAGAACTTTAACAGACATTACTATAAGTTTAATACTTTGATGAAAGATTCCTTTCTAATGGTAATAGATGGATCAGGAATCTGCCTAGAAAGAGGGGGGAAAAAATCCATACTACTGAATAAGAACAGCTAATATTATGTCAATTCTATGTATATAACATTGTATTAAAGTCTGGGAAACATAAAATATGTATTTCCATACCTTAGGGGACAGTTTTTTATCTATTAGACAAAATAAGCAAAAGCAAACGGGATATATGGGAAAAGGATACAATAGGGCTAAATTTGAAGCACCATATCGTATATATCAGACGTCCAAAAGGGGACCACCATAGTAGTAACTCTATATGCTCGGCTTGCTACTGTGTTACTATCTCCAGAAAAGAGCATAATCAAACCAATTATACAACTAAACGTTACAGAAAGGGGGAGAAATCATTTCTTTCGTTAAGGCCCAAAGCATCGCAAGCTCCAGTGTCGTTGATCCATCTGCTTTCCACCTGTAATAATTTTTTATGCAAATCTCCTCCCAAGGGTGAGACTACTACTTGTTCTATGCCAGCAAAGCGTAGAACGTCTGCATTACCAGTATGGCATTCCCGTATGTGTTGGATGAGCCTGGGGCAACCTACCCCAGTTCTAATCGAATTGTAGTGTTCTCTAAAGCGGATGTACAGCTCTCTAATGGTCTTACCTATGTAAAACCTATTACATGTGCACCAAACCACATAAACGATCCATTTGGTTTTACAACTAATATAAGACCTCACTACATGTTCTATGCCTCCGATTTTAATGGGGTTATCAGTACTGTGGAACCTGCAAAAATTGCAGTTCCTGCACCGATAATTGCCTTTTGGGCGGGTTTTGTCCAACCAAGTTATATTTTTCTTAGGGTCAGTTCGATTTTTTACCAAGAGGTCTGATAGGTTGTTACTTCTACGGTACGTTATCAAAGGTGGGCCTATATTTTTTAAACTTAAATCCTTATCCTTAGTTACAATGGGCCAACACCTTCTGATTGCACCCGCAATGATGTTATACATGGGGCCGTACTTGAAAGCAAAAGTGAATATCTTATCATGAGTTTTTTTGTTGCTTAATTTTTTCATTATTGATACTCACTGCACGCGAGTGTTTCACGCTTGCTCTCAACCGCGCCTCCTGTACAATCTTTTTTGGGTACCCTCTTTTTATAAATCTGCCTTCTAGATTAGAGAGTTGTTCCTCTCTGATGACAGGATTATTATTCATCCTTTGGACTCTTAGAAATTGGCTGTAGGGTAGGCCTTTTTTAGTGTGGTACGGGTGCGCACTATCAAAGTGTAATAAAGCATTGGTACTAGTAGGTTTCCTATATAGGGATCTAACCAGTAAACCATCCTGCACCTGTATTTTTACGTCCAGGAACTCAAGTTCCTGGTCACCAAAGACTGAAGTGAAGAGCATGTTATATGCGTTGGTGTCATTAAGAAAGTGTATAAACGCTGAGAAATACTTCTGGGCACCATCCCATACAAGGAACACGTCATCCACATATCTGGCATACAGTTTGATGTGTTTCAAAAAAGGATTGGTGGAAGCATATATTACATTGTCCTCAAAATGGGCCATGAACAAATTTGCAAGCGTGCAAGAGACAGAAGTCCCCATAGCGGTCCCTTCTACCTGCTTGTACCATGTACTGCCAAAGGAAAAGGCATTGTGTGTCAATATGAAAGTCAAGGAATCAATAAGGAAGGAAATTGTCCCCTTCTTTGATCATTGACATTCAGGATTTTCTCAATAACTTCGACTGCCAGCTTTTGGGGTATCCTAGTATACAGACTTTCAACATCGATTGACGTTAGTTTATAACTACTCTGCCATTCGATTTGATCTAGAAGGGTGACAAAAGCGGTAGAATCTCTTATGTAAGAGGGGACTTTCCTTAGAAGGGGTCTTAACAGCCAGTCACAGTATTTGGACAGAGGCTCGGTTAGTGAACCCACCCCGGACACAATAGGGCGACCGGGGGGGTTCACCAACCTTTTGTGTACCTTGGGTAAAGCATAGATATAAGGTTTCCTTGGATGCTCAATGTATAGCTTCTCAGCCTGTTTTATGGTGATGTTGCCTTTATCTACGTGTGCCCGAAGTAAAGCCCTAAGTTCAGAGTTATACTTAAAGGTGGGGTCAGAGCCAAGTTGCTCATATGTGTTAGTAGCACTTAATTGACTTTCTAACTCGTTCTGGTATTCAATTTTATTCCATAAGACTATACCCCCTCCCTTATCTGCTCTTTTTACTAGGACATCTTCCCAGCTTCTGATTTCTATTATTGCTGACCGTTCACCAGCAGTCAGGTTACTTGTTGGTCTAGGGCAGGGGTCTCAAACTCCAGGCCTCGAGGGCCGCACACAGTCCAGGTTTTCAGGATTTCCTAGGAGTTTGACAGTTGATAATTTGATTACCAACTGTCAAATGCCATGGAAATCCTGAAAACCTGGACTGTGTGCGGCCCTCGAGGCCTGGAGTTTGAGACCCCTGGTCTAGGGTATAGTAGAGCCTTGACCTCCTTGCAAACCATCTCCCCGAACAAGTCAATATTGTTGCCCGGGGAGACTGGCGGGCAGAAGGTAGACTTAACTCCTCCCATAAAGATACATTCTTTCTCAACCTCTTCTATTGGTTCATCAAACCATGTTGGATCAAGGTCTAATATCTGAGCAACATCATCTTTTACATCACATAGAGAGCTATTATTTGCAAAGAATCCCAAGGCTCCAAGTCGCACGGGATTAATTGTAACGGGATTAATTTTTTATCTAGTTTTGCTAGGAACTTACTCCAATCTTGTTTCTTTTTATATCGTTTTTCCAGTTCTTTTCTCAGTCTCAACAGATCTTCATTGATTTTATTATTATCTGTTACAAACAGAAATAAAAGAGAAAAAAAGAGAGAAGTTCTTGCGAGATAAAATGGATTATGACATTGGGAACGTCTATTCATGGAAGAAACCTCAGAATCGGAGATCCCTAAATAAAGGTTCAAAGAATAACAAGAACACACCCAATAACAACCTCGAGAATAAAAATAAAAATAACAACAAAAACAAAAATAGAAACAAGAATCGGAAAAAACCGAACTATAACTCCAAAAATGACTTGCAGGATGAAACCAAAAAAGGAGGAGCTGAATTCCAAGGCAGCAATAGAGGTGAAATATCTGATGATGAAAGTGACAATATTGATGATATAAGCGATGCAAGCGATACAGAAAGACCTCCACCACGGAAGCTAAGTGCTACTACTATCCCAGATGATGGAACCCCTTTAGGAGAAAAATCAGAAGAGGACGAGGGAAGAGGGGCCGTCAGCAAAAATTATGGGAAGAGAAAAGTAGTCTCGTGGAGAGCATAAACACCGATACAGATAAAGATGCCAATAAGTAAATCCAGATTTTCAACTTAACCAACAAGACTATATCCAAAGATGTGGAACAGCTTTTGAAACGGGGATTGAACTTCTGCATGGAAGAGGAGTTCAATTATATGGACTTTAGGATCGACCTCTTCAAGGCTATTAGGAAGATCCACCTCTTCAAACATTATGAATGTCAAAAGAACTTGCAGAATACTAAAATAAATGATAATTTGTATGCAGCAGAACCGGTGCGACTTGGAGCCTTGGGATTCTTTGCAAATAATAGCTCTCTATGTGATGTAAAAGATGATGTTGCTCAGATATTAGACCTTGATCCAACATGGTTTGATGAACCAATAGAAGAGGTTGAGAAAGAATGTATCTTTATGGGAGGAGTTAAGTCTACCTTCTGCCCGCCAGTCTCCCCGGGCAACAATATTGACTTGTTCGGGGAGATGGTTTGCAAGGAGGTCAAGGCTCTACTATACCCTAGACCAACAAGTAACCTGACTGCTGGTGAACGGTCAGCAATAATAGAAATCAGAAGCTGGGAGGATGTCCTAGTAAAAAGAGCAGATAAGGGAGGGGGTATAGTCTTATGGAATAAAATTGAATACCAGAACGAGTTAGAAAGTCAATTAAGTGCTACTAACACATATGAGCAACTTGGCTCTGACCCCACCTTTAAGTATAACTCTGAACTTAGGGCTTTACTTCGGGCACACGTAGATAAAGGCAACATCACCATAAAACAGGCTGAGAAGCTATACATTGAGCATCCAAGGAAACCTTATATCTATGCTTTACCCAAGGTACACAAAAGGTTGGTGAACCCCCCGGTCGCCCTATTGTGTCCGGGGTGGGTTCACTAACCGAGCCTCTGTCCAAATACTGTGACTGGCTGTTAAGACCCCTTCTAAGGAAAGTCCCCTCTTACATAAGAGATTCTACCGCTTTTGTCACCCTTCTAGATCAAATCGCATGGCAGAGTAGTTATAAACTAACGTCAATCGATGTTGAAAGTCTGTATACTAGGATACCCCAAAAGCTGGCAGTCGAAGTTATTGAGAAAATCCTGAATGTCAATGATCAAAGAGAGGGGACAATTTCCTTCCTTATTGATTCCTTGACTTTCATATTGACACACAATGCCTTTTCCTTTGGCAGTACATGGTACAAGCAGGTAGAAGGGACCGCTATGGGGACTTCTGTCTCTTGCACGCTTGCAAATTTGTTCATGGCCCATTTTGAGGACAATGTAATATATGCTTCCACCAATCCTTTTTTGAAACACATCAAACTGTATGCCAGATATGTGGATGACGTGTTCCTTGTATGGGATGGTACCCAGAAGTATTTCTCAGCGTTTATACACTTTCTTAATGACACCAACGCATATAATATGCTCGTCACTTCAGTCTTTGGTGACCAGGAACTTGAGTTCCTGGACGTAAAAATACAGGTGCAGGATGGTTTACTGGTTAGATCCCTATATAGGAAACCTACTAGTACCAATGCTTTATTACACTTTGATAGTGCGCACCCGTACCACACTAAAAAAGGCCTACCCTACAGCCAATTTCTAAGAGTCCAAAGGATGAATAATAATCCTGTCATCAGAGAGGAACAACTCTCTAATCTAGAAGGCAGATTTATAAAAAGAGGGTACCCAAAAAAGATTGTACAGGAGGCGCGGTTGAGAGCAAGCGTGAAACACTCGCGTACAGTGAGTATCAATAATGAAAAAATTAAGCAACAAAAAACTCATGATAAGAGATTCACTTTTGCTTTCAAGTACGGCCCCATGTATAACATCATTGCGGGTGCAATCAGAAGGTGTTGGCCCATTGTAACTAAGGATAAGGATCTAAGTTTAAAAAATATAGGCCCACCTTTGATAACGTACCGTAGAAGTAACAACCTATCAGACCTCTTGGTAAAAAATCGAACTGACCCTAAGAAAAATATAACTTGGTTGGACAAAACCCGCCCAAAAGGCAATTATCGGTGCAGGAACTGCAATTTTTGCAGGTTCCACAGTACTGATAACCCCATTAAAATCGGAGGCATAGAACATGTAGTGAGGTCTTATATTAGTTGTAAAACCAAATGGATCGTTTATGTGGTTTGGTGCACATGTAATAGGTTTTACATAGGTAAGACCATTAGAGAGCTGTACATCCGCTTTAGAGAACACTACAATTCGATTAGAACTGGGGTAGGTTGCCCCAGGCTCATCCAACACATACGGGAATGCCATAATGGTAATGCAGACGTTCTACGCTTTGCTGGCATAGAACAAGTAGTAGTCTCACCCTTGGGAGGAGATTTGCATAAAAAATTATTACAGGTGGAAAGCAGATGGATCAACGACACTGGAGCTTGCGATGCTTTGGGCCTTAACGAAATAAATGATTTCTCCCCCTTTCTGTAACGTTTAGTTGTATAATTGGTTTGATTATGCTCTTTTCTGGAGATAGTAACACAGTAGCAAGCCGAGCATATAGAGTTACTACTATGGTGGTCCCCTTTTGGACGTCTGATATATACGATATGGTGCTTCAAATTTAGCCCTATTGTATCCTTTTCCCACATATCCTGTTTGCTTTTGCTTATTTTGTCTAATAGATAAAAAAACTGTCCCCTAAGGTATGGAAATACATATTTTATGTTTCCCAGACTTTAATACAATGTTATATACATAGAATTGACATAATATTAGCTGTTCTTATTCAGTAGTATGGATTTTTTCCCCCCTCTTTCTAGGCAGATTCCTGATCCATCTATTACCATTAGAAAGGAATCTTTCATCAAAGTATTAAACTTATAGTAATGTCTGTTAAAGTTCTAAAGTGTACATTGGTTGTTATGTAACATGTAATTTTGTTTTTAAGTTGTCTTTCACATATTGAGCACTGTGTATATACACCGTGACTGGCGTGGGCGGTCCCCTCCAGGTCTTTTTTACCTCGGATGTGACGTCAGACGCCAGACTAGTGTGGTCCGTAGAAGCAGCGAGTCTCGCTGCGAAACGGGGAACCGTCACCGATTCTCAGCACTCCCTCCCTTCCCTGCTTGTCCGTGTTGAATCGCATGGAATAAAATCATGAAGAGCCTTCCGTGGTGAGTTGCCGTGTTCTTTCTATTGTTACAGTATAAGACTTTTCCTTAACGCGCACACGCGCACCACCAGTTACGGGAGTCGCACGCTCTGCGGGTTAGATCAAGTGATACAGTGCGATTGTGCCCGACCATCCTACTCGCAGCCATTAACTATGGTGAATATATTGTTGTTTATTTTACATACTAAAATTAGATATCTGCCGTCGGGGTCGGAGGTCAGGGAGAGTTCCTCGTAAGTTATCGAATTTTTAATTAGGATGGCTACCCCTGCTTTTTTCTTAGTGTTGGAGGCAAAATAGTGTTTTTGGAAATTTTTGTTTTCGAATTTAGGAGGTTTAATTGATGATATTCTAGTTTCTTGAAGGCAAGTGATTTCAGAGTTGGTATCTTTAATAAGTTTCCACGTGTGGAATCTACGTTGGGGAGAGTTGAGGCCGTTAACATTAATGGATAAAAGTTTAAGGGACATGAGATATCCAGAAGTGATTGGTTATGCGTCGGAGTGAATGTAGATCGTTTATGTGATGACATAAGGAAGGTTGGGTAAGTTGATCTCTCTTTATTAGGGGTTGGGGGAAATAATTTGTTTAGTGTTAATATCAGGTTCGGTAAGCCTTGAGTTGGCTTATGTTGGGCCATGACGGAATATTCAGCGGAGTGGTGGTCAAGGCCAAACTCACTCTTCCAAGAAAGGTGAGAGGTAGGGATCCCGATATGGAGGGTCGGTATACGAAAAAGCCTCCTAGGGGAGCTAGTGTTAAAACCAGCAGAACCTGGCAACTGACTTGGTGTGTGTGGGTTAAGAGGTGACTATATTGAGTCTTCAGAGGATTCTCATTCCTTCCTTAGACTCGTCTATTACTATGGACTTATCTTGAAAGGTGAACATAACCTTGGCAGGATTGAAGCCCCATCTGTACAATATCGATTTTTTATGTAGGGCCTCAGTGATCTCTGATAGGTTTTTCCTCTGGGCCAGTGTCTCCTTTGAGAGGTCTATGAGAATTTTAATGGAGTCGTAAGGTTTTGGAAGTGATTTGTGGGATTTTATATAGTTCAAAAATCTTTCCTTTGTGTGGAAGAAATGAAACCGGACTATTATATCCCTGGGGATATCCGGTTTTAGATGGGTGGGTTTCATCAGTCTGTGTGCTCGTACGATCGTCAGGTCGAGATCTGTTAGGTCAGGAAGTGTCATTCTAAGGATATTTTTGACGTAGGGTTGGATTTGGTCTGGTCTAATGGCTTCTGGCACCCCCCGAAATTTTAGGTTTAACCTTCTATCTCTGTCCTCCATGTGTGTGATTTTGGCCTTCACCTCCTGGAAGTTGTCTTTAAGTGCTCTCTGTTCTTTAGATAGGTTTTGTATAGAGGATGAGAGAGACTTTATGTCACCCTCATTTTTTTCGGTTCTGATGGTTATTGCCGATAAGGCATTTTCTAGTTTATCAAAGCGTTCATCTAGTTTCCCGAATAACTCCAGGAAAAATTCCTTGTTTGGGGGTTTATCTCTCTCTGATTCTTGGTACACCTCTGGATTAGACTCTCTGTCGACTCCTCATAGGGCTTGAGAGTGGGATGTCAGGGTCTTCAAATTCTGAGTGTGTTTTATAGTTGAAGGATTTTTGGTTGGGAGAGTTGGGCAAGTCTGGTTCCTTTCTCTTTCTCGCGCTATGTAAGATATCCATTGTTTGTGAATCATCTGGGAGGTCGTCATGAGATTCAGACCATTTATCAGAATGACTAAATAGATTAGGTGATCTGGATCTATCGCGTCTTAAGGTTTTTCCGGGGCCGTTCTCCATGTCAGGAGGTGTAGAGGATGACTTTTCTTTAGAATTTTTATTCTTTGAATTCGGCATGGTTACTGGGTGATTCAGCTGTTTTGGTATGAGGCTGGAGGTCTGAGTGGGGAGGGTGATTGTGCCTGATGAAGAAAGCTAGTTTGGTTCTCTGAACTGTAGGGAGCCAAATGTGATTGATTGCAGATTTTGTAAGGTATGAATCTACAAGGTACAGCAGTTAGGTTAAGGCCTAGAAGAGTAAATATTAACCTGAGTACACAGAATAACAATAAATCAATTTGTTTCGTATGAGCAGGTTAATTTGCTTTGTGAGCTACCTGCTATTTATAATAGTTAGAAGGAAAAGGGGGGTAAAGGAGGGGGGAGAAAGGATGGGTTAGGGGAGGTAGGTATAAGGGTGGATGGTCGGAATTAGCTAGGTGGGGGGTGGGGTAAGAAGGGACGGAGAGGTGGAGGGGGTTGGGTTATGAGTAGGAGAGTTTAAGGAGATGGAAAAACGAGAATATTAATCATACAGACACCAGTGGTCCAATTGAATTTGAATATAGGAGCAAGTATACAGTTGGTGCTACTTCAGAACCTCCCTCCAGGACAGAAATACAATAGTCCAATTATTGGACCTGGGTCACTGTAGCAGAAGGAGGAAGCGCAAGTACTATTAAGCACATTACATGAATATACAATCAAATGACATTTGTATGGATATCAGGAACAGTTCAAATGTTATATTAAGTGTTACATCGCTAGGTGGCAGGCTAGTTCTAAAAAGAGAGAACAGGATCTTATCAGTGGGACAGTAATGACCTGTAAAATAAGAAGACAAACAGGGAAAGGATTTTACCCCTTATTACAACGTTAAACTTGCCAACCCCAGGGATCAGTTGAGGAAGGCAAGATTGATTATTCTTTAGAGTTGTGCAGCCAGTGTAGGGGTGATTGATCCTGGTCCTTGGGGTGGTCGACAGACAGGTCCGGTGTTCAGAAGGATCCCCTCTCAGGCTCAGACCAGATCGCTGTGATAGATGGTAGCCTGGTAGTATATATAAAGTTATTCTGAGGAGGTGGTGACTGAGTCCAGAGAGCAATCCAATAGAACAGGGTAAGCCTATGTAGAAGTAGGTTAGGTGCAATATTCCTGGAGAGCTTTACAGGAGGCCAGTGGGGGTCTCAGGGGTTAAAATCCAGGCAGGGGTCAGGCAGAAGGGAGCAGTAAATAGTATGTTCAAAGCGGAGGTGGCAGGCACAGTGGGGGAAGCACAGCACTCACCGGAGGACAGAGGACAACAGCTCCTCCCTCCCCCCTCCATTAGAACATGAGGAGGGAGAGCAGGGCCTCTGCTCTGGTGCCATCTTAGCCTGAGAGGGAAGGGGGCCCCTGTGGAAATAGTCCATGACCCTGGGGGTACCTGGCTGTGATTTCGAGCTCCGAGGCATCCTGGGGTTCCAGGGGTGTTGCACTGTTCTCTGGAATTGATTGCAGGCCGGGTGAGAAGTGCTGGGAGCTGCTGTGAGTCTGTGACCAGGGAGCCCTGAAGTTATGCAGCTGCTTCCATGATGGTCGAAGCCACGCCCCCCTACAGCCTCGGACTGCTCTGCCGGGTAACCGGGCAAAACTCATGGGAGGCCCTCAAGTCTAGAGGCCCCGCCCACCTAGCCCCGCCTCTCACTACCCCTGCTGAACAGAGCGGCCGAGCAAGTCAAGCGGGTCCCATTCTCCTGAGCTAGAGCTACTACTGTGGCATTCTGAGACAGGGGACAGGGTAACAGATGTCCCCTAGGCTGGTGCTTCTGTTCCTTCTCTGGGGCGGGGAACTCAGCTCCCGGCGCTTGTATGTAGATCCCTGTGCTGCTGCTGCACAGTCAGGGATCCCCTCTGGGCCCTGTGTGTGACTCACCTCCCCCTCCTATGTGACGTCTCCTTCTTGTTCCCGCTCCTCGGAAGCCTCAGTAATGACGCTGGGAATCATGGTGGCTGCAGCCAGCCCAGCAAGAGCAGATGGAGACGTGGCGAGCAGACAGCTCTCTCTGCAGGGACACAGACTCCACTCTCCACACTCCTGTCTGTGAGTAACCTTGTCTTGTGAATTGATATAGAGATGTCCTGGGGGGGTTGAAGGGCCTGTACTGTGGTGAGGGGCTGCTCTCACTGAACAGCTCCTTATCAGCTTTTATAACCCCTTCATTGCCTCCTTAGACTGTGCCCACACTAGTGCATTTGCTGCACATTTTCACACTGTATGTGAAAACAGGAACAGCAAACATACATAGTATATAGGCAGCCAGCAGCATCAGTGTGACTTCACTTGTGCTGACGTCTGCGCTTTTCTGCGCAGTGTAATAGCTGTGAATTATTACATTGATCATTGATATATAAACATCTGCAACATCTCAATTAATTACACGTCATGCCTTGTGTACTGCCCAGCACTTACAGGTGGGTTTTGGCCACATCACACATCATGTGGGTAGGGGTCATGCATGACGTGACCGAAACCCGGAAGTGCCAGACAGTACACGGTGTTACTACAGTGCGGACGCTCAATGATGGATGGATGCAGAACTTTCTGCAAAAAAAAACAGCTATCTGTACCAAAAAGGCAACACTTTTGGTATGTAGCAGCTAATAAAAGCGAATGCAGCATATTTAGGATCAAATCTTAGGCCAGTTTCACACTTGCGTTTTGGATGCAGCGTATGTGAACGCAGTCAAACGCAAGTGTGCCACATCCCTATGTTTAATATGGGGACTCATGGTACCTGCGTTGCGTATGGATGCGCATATTTTCGGCATCCTCCGAACTCAACATGTTGCACATTTTGTGCGTCTTGGATGCTTGCTTTCTATGCAAGCGTCCTGAAGCACACAAATAATGCATGGAGGTAAATGGAGCCGCACTGCCATCCGCATGTCAGTGCAGCCAAACGCAGCGGATTCTCCTTCCTTGTTCTTCTTTCTTCTTCTTCTCGGCTGCCGCCGCTGATCTCTTGATTTTCAACGCCGCTAATCTCTAGCAGCAGCAGCCGGGAGGAGGAGATCAGAGGCAGTGGCCGGGAGGAGGAGATCAGAGGCAGTGGCCGGGAGGAGGAGATCAGCGGCAGTGGCCGGGAGGAGATCTCTTCTTCGCTGCCGCCGCAGATCTCCGCCTTCTGGGTGCCAAGACCGCTGATTGGGTGGCCGGACACATTTAGAATGACATGCTATGTGAACACATGCGGACAATCACCGCTGCGGTCATATCAAAATGGCTGCATTCGCACTGCGTTTGTGTCCACATTGCAGACAACGTTTTCCTGTGCGCTCAGCTAAAGCGCACTTTCTGGGGCTTTGTGTGTGGCCGTCTGCTAAGGTAAACAGTGGGTTATTATGGGCTTCATTGCCTAGCAGGGCTTCCCATTAATCGCTATGCGCTGTGGCTTAAATTTCTACGTTTTAGCGGTAACGTAAAATGTGGGTCACCCTCCAAGTGTGACCCTAGGCTTAAGGCCCCGTTACACAGTACGATGTTCCAGCGGTCCCACCAACGATCCAACATGGCCGGGATCGCTGGGACATCGTTATCTGTTCACTGGTGAGCTGTCACAAAGGCAGACTCACCAGTGAACATGCTGGTATCCAGGGTAAACAGCGGGTAACTAAGCAGAGCGCGGCGCTTAGTTACCTGCTGTTTACCCTGGATACCAGCTCCCAGGGTGTGCTGTGCGGCGCTGGGAGCTCGTTAATCGTTGGTCTCCCACTGTCACACTGTAACGCCGGTGGTCTGGTGTCTTGGTTCCCTCGGCGTTACTGCGCTTTCACCCAATGCTCCTTCCCCCCCTGTCCAGCTGGGAGACTGTAGTATGTTACCTGGATAGGATTCTGCTCAGTTCCCAGCTCCGCTGCGTAGCTGCACGTGTTGTATTGTCAGTGCTCCGCTGTTTACCTCTCGTGTGGACCCTGGCTCCCGCTGTGGAAGCTATCCGCGGGTTGTGAGGTCCTCTGCAGCTGGTGCATGACTTTCCACGTGTGTCTAGGCTTGCAGCCGCTGCCAGGTGCTCTGGGCATCGGTTCCTGTGCTGGCTATGCTGTATGGGTTCTGACTGTGCCTAGGGTGCGCGCCGCCACACCTTCCCCAGTTTAGTAAGATGGAGGGTGTGCGCTTGAATTGCTGTCCCCAGCCTATAGCTGAGGGTCAGCTCCTATTTAAAGTTCCTCTTCCCTGTTGGGCGTGGCCAGAGCCTCGCATTAGGTTTCTTAACCTACCCCTGTGTGTTTGGTCCAACATGCTGCTCCTGGTCTGCCTTGTCTACAGCTCCTGTTCTGCCTGCTACCAGTTCGGGGAAAGCTGATGTCTGTGTCCCTGGACCCGTCTTGTCTGTGCTGGTGCCAACGTCCTTGTCTTGTTCCTCCTTGTGTCTTGCTGTTCCCGGTCTGGAGCCGTGTCTGTTGCATGGAGTCCAGACGTCCTGACTGTCGGTGTCCAAGATGGACCTGAGGTTCTGCCTGGTGTCCGTGCCTGGTGTCCGAGATGATCCCGAGGTTCCGCCTGGTGTCCGAGATGGTCCTGAGGTCCTGCCTGATGATGTCTTGCCTTGTGTCCGAGATGACCCCGATGTCTTGCCTTGTGTCCGAGATGACCCCGATGTCTTGCCTTGTGTCCGAGATGACCCCGATGTCTTGCCTTGTGTCCGAGATGACCCCGATGTCTTGCCTTGTGTCCGAGATGACCCGATGTCTTGCCTTGTGTCCGAGATGACCCCGATGTCTTGCCTTGTGTCCGAGATGACCCCGAGGTTCCCGCCTGGTGTCCGAGATGACCCCGAGGTTCCCGCCTGGTGTCCGAGATGACCCCGAGGTTCCCGCCTGGTGTCCGAGATGATCTCGAGGTTCCCGCCTGGTGTCCGAGATGACCCCGAGGTTCCCGCCTGGTGTCCGAGATGACCCCGAGGTTCCCGCCTGGTGTCCGAGATGACCCCGAGGTTCCCGCCTGGTGTCCGAGATGACCCCGAGGTTCCCGCCTGGTGTCCGAGATGACCCCGAGGTTCCCGCCTGGTGTCCGAGATGACCCTGAGGTTCCCGCCTGGTGTCCGAGATGACCCTGAGGTTCCCGCCTGGTGTCCGAGATGACCCTGAGGTTCCCGCCTGGTGTCCGAGATGACCCTGAGGTTCCCGCCTGGTGTCCGAGATGACCCTGACGTTCACGCCTGGTGTCCGTGATGTTCCGTGTCCATGATGTTCCGTGTCCTTGATGTGTGTTCTTGTTCAGTAAACGTTACTTTTTGCTATACCTGAAGTGTGCGGTGTTGTCTTGTCCTGCAGGTTACCACCTAGCCCACATGCTCAGCTGCCACAGAACCCGGTTGCTGTTCTTCCCTAGTCTGGGCAGGCCCGGGTCCCCCCTGTGGTCCAGTGGGTCCACATTCCCCTTACCTCATGGGTCGCGAGCGCGACCGTGACAGT
Source organism: Allobates femoralis (assembly GCA_033576535.1). Lineage (NCBI taxonomy): Eukaryota > Metazoa > Chordata > Amphibia > Anura > Aromobatidae > Allobates > Allobates femoralis. The sequence goes on along the minus strand of JARQOC010000007.1, from coordinate 28,189,575 downwards.
AGGCTCTGGCCATGGACTCCGCTGAGCATGTGTGGACTGCAGGACATTCCCCGGATCCCACTTGGTATGTGGACTAGATTGCTCGAGCCCCGTGTGGTCAGCGGCTCTGATCACTCGAGTGATGGACTCTGCTGCTTTTTTGTGACCTGTGGGACGTACCGCCTAACCCAATTGAACTTTTTGTGGGACTTTTTTCTTTTGGGTTTTCAGAAGAGGGGGCCTGAGGAGGGGGATACTGTAACGCCGGTGGTCTGGTGTCTTGGTTCCCTCGGCGTTACTGCGCTTTCACCCAATGCTCCTTCCCCCCCTGTCCAGCTGGGAGACTGTAGTATGTTACCTGGATAGGATTCTGCTCAGTTCCCAGCTCCGCTGCGTAGCTGCACGTGTTGTATTGTCAGTGCTCCGCTGTTTACCTCTCGTGTGGACCCTGGCTCCCGCTGTGGAAGCTATCCGCGGGTTGTGAGGTCCTCTGCAGCTGGTGCATGACTTTCCACGTGGGTCTAGGCTTGCAGCCGCTGCCAGGTGCTCTGGGCATCGGTTCCTGTGCTGGCTATGCTGTATGGGTTCTGACTGTGCCTAGGGTGCGCGCCGCCACACCTTCCCCAGTTTAGTAAGATGGAGGGTGTGCGCTTGAATTGCTGTCCCCAGCCTATAGCTGAGGGTCAGCTCCTATTTAAAGTTCCTCTTCCCTGTTGGGCGTGGCCAGAGCCTCGCATTAGGTTTCTTAACCTAGCCCTGTGTGTTTGGTCCAACATGCTGCTCCTGGTCTGCCTTGTCTACAGCTCCTGTTCTGCCTGCTACCAGTTCGGGGAAAGCTGATGTCTGTGTCCCTGGACCCGTCTTGTCTGTGCTGGTGCCAACGTCCTTGTCTTGTTCCTCCTTGTGTCTTGCTGTTCCCGGTCTGGAGCCGTGTCTGTTGCATGGAGTCCAGACGTCCTGACTGTCGGTGTCCAAGATGGACCTGAGGTTCTGCCTGGTGTCCGTGCCTGGTGTCCGAGATGATCCCGAGGTTCCGCCTGGTGTCCGAGATGGTCCTGAGGTCCTGCCTGATGATGTCTTGCCTTGTGTCCGAGATGACCCCGATGTCTTGCCTTGTGTCCGAGATGACCCCGATGTCTTGCCTTGTGTCCGAGATGACCCCGATGTCTTGCCTTGTGTCCGAGATGACCCCGATGTCTTGCCTTGTGTCCGAGATGACCCCGATGTCTTGCCTTGTGTCCGAGATGACCCCGATGTCTTGCCTTGTGTCCGAGATGACCCCGAGGTTCCCGCCTGGTGTCCGAGATGACCCCGAGGTTCCCGCCTGGTGTCCGAGATGACCTCGATTTTCCCGCCTGGTGTCCGAGATGACCTCGAGGTTCCCGCCTGGTGTCCGAGATGACCCCGAGGTTCCCGCCTGGTGTCCGAGATGACCCCGAGGTTCCCGCCTGGTGTCCGAGATGACCCCGAGGTTCCCGCCTGGTGTCCGAGATGACCCCGAGGTTCCCGCCTGGTGTCCGAGATGACCCTGAGGTTCCCGCCTGGTGTCCGAGATGACCCTGAGGTTCCCGCCTGGTGTCCGAGATGACCCTGAGGTTCCCGCCTGGTGTCCGAGATGACCCTGACGTTCACGCCTGGTGTCCGTGATGTTCCGTGTCCATGATGTTCCGTGTCCTTGATGTGTGTTCTTGTTCAGTAAACGTTACTTTTTGCTATACCTGAAGTGTGCGGTGTTGTCTTGTCCTGCAGGTTACCACCTAGCCCACATGCTCAGCTGCCACAGAACCCGGTTGCTGTTCTTCCCTAGTCTGGGCAGGCCCGGGTCCCCCCTGTGGTCCAGTGGGTCCACATTCCCCTTACCTCATGGGTCGCGAGCGCGACCGTGACACACACACAGCAATGCTGGCCACCCAGCGGGAGACCAACGATTAAAAAAATGGTCCAGGTCATTTACCAACGATGAACAACCTCATCGTTGGTCGATGGTAAATGTCACACACAACGATGTTGTTTCGACATTGCTGCAACGTCACCAAACCAGTGACATTGCAACAATATCGTTAACGATATTGTTATATGTAATGGGGCCTTTAGTTCAACGGTACATAGCCTTACAGCTGACTGAGAAAATGAGTATAAGAAGGCCATGAAAGTGTTAACCTTGTATGATCAGTATAACAGACATGGCAGTGCACAGCAAACTGCGTACGTCCTTGTCTGCTGCACTGTGATGCGGCCATGCCAGTAAACTGAGGCACCGTGCCCACTATTAGGGATTGCAGCGTTTTGGACGCAGCATGTCTTCACTGCATCCAAAACGCTGCATTGTACCGTACCAGCACATGGGATGGATTTATAGAAATCTCCTATCCACTATGCTTGTTTTCTGCACAGCATCAGGCTATGTTCTCACAGTGTATTGCTGCATTTTGTGAGGATCCGTCTTTGGTGCAAAACTGCACCAAGAATGGATCCTCACACAGCGCAGCCTTCTGCGTGTGAATGCTGCAGCACTATTCACCTGCGCTTACTCACCTCTCTGCGCTCCTTCGGTGACCGCCGGTGATCTGTTCTCATACAAGGAGGCCGCAGCGAGTGCTGCCTCTAGGACCCTGCAGCCTCCCATGTGACCAGGTGACGTTGATTAGTTACATAATGCTGTCCTGTGCCACCAGTCTATTGATTGCTATGGCAACCGGACACTTACCGCAGCCGCCGACTCCACAGAGATCTCCCGGATATGCGCTTTTGCCAAGCACACAGGAAGATACTGCAAACAGCGTTTCCTGTGCGCCCTGCAAAAGCACATATCCCGGAGTTGTCTGTGGAGCCGGTGGCTGCGGTAAGTGTCCGGTTGCCATAGCGATCAATAGACAGGCGGCGCATAGGCTACTCCGGCCAGAAACTAGGTTTCTGCTGGATCCTGCAGGCTAGGGGCCTCCTCTTGTGTGTGTGGCCTCCTCCTCTTCAGTGCCTGTGCCTCAGCGTGTCAATTCATGCAGGCGCACACCAAGGACTTGGTAGGAGCAGGTCCCGGCTGCTGTAACAAAGCATGCGCGTGGCGTAAGCACCAGAGCCCGCCCTGCATACAGCATAATCTTTAGCAGGACGGGCTCTGCTGCTTTGTGCACTCACTGAGTATTTGGTGTTTTTTACCTCAGTATAAGTAAGGCCTCGTGCACACGCTGAGTATTTGGTGAGTTCAGTATTTGTAAGACAAAACCAGGAGTGGATAAAAAAATACAGAAAAAATACCTGTGATTGTTCCACTACTGGTTTTGTCTTTCAAATACTGAAGTAAAAATCTCACCAAATATCACTTATCCTTAGGCCATGTGCACACATTGAATAAGTCATTTATTGGTGGGGGTCCGACTGCTAAATGTGCAACTTTTATCCCCATTACATGTCCAAAAAAATAGAAAAAAGACCCAACACAGAATCCTGAGATCTAGATCCTTAAAAATTCATTTTATTAGAAAAAAACATTAAAACCCATACATTAAAATCATCATCCTTAAAGATGTTCCTTAAGCTATGGTCTGACTAGTGTCAGCCCTCAGCCAGCCGGATCCGTGAAAAACTTAGAATTTGCCAGGCTGAGTGCATAGCGTTAACAGCATGTAACGCTGTGCGCCGCCTATATATACATCTCTATGGCAACCTGAATGATCGCGCAGCCGCCGGCTCCACTTAAAAGTCCCGGATATGCGCTTTGGGATTGCGCACAGGAAAACGCTGCAAACTGTGTTTCCTGTGCGCTCTGCAAAAACGCATATCCAGGGATTGTTTATGGAGCCGGTGGCTGAGGTAAACATCCAGTTGCCATAGGGATACAAAGGCAGGCGGTGCATAGCGTTGTGGAGGATGAATTATATCTTATCTATTAATCTTAGTTTTTATACTCATATAGCATTAAATGAAACAATAAGTTTTTCCTGTATTCAGGTACGTATCCAATATTCTCTCTCCGTCTTTGAGTCACTCTCCCCTCTCCATCCCAATCAGCCCCCCCCTCCTCCATTTCTCTCTCTCTCTCTACCTTTTTCTCTCTCTCTCCTTCATCCTTCTCTTCTCTCTATCTTTCTCTCTTCCTCTCTTTTCTCTCTCTCTCTCTTCTCCTCTTTTCTCTTCATCTCTCTCTTTCCTTCATGTCACTCTCTCCCTCTTTTCCCCTCTCTATCTATCTCTCCTTCTCTCTTTCTCTTCTTTTTCTCTTCTCTCTTTGTCTCTCCCCCCCTCCATCTATTTCTTTCTCTCTTTCTTTCCCACTATGAATCTGTGAACAAGGAGCTGTTTTGTAAACAAAGTGTCTCCTTAGATGTGTATGCTGGAAAGAAGATATGGTTGTGCAGAGTTGCCTTGAAAATGGACAAGCTGATTGGTCCTCGCTGTGCCTGCACCAGGCCGTGCTATGGGAAACCCAAGATAACCTGTATCCCAGCAGCCAAGGGATGATACCATGACGTGATGAAGAACGGACTCCCAGAATACAAAGAACTATTATTATTAACAAACATAGATATTAGCTTAATCCCACCTAACTCCCACCCTGCCATGGACATTTACATGCTTATCTTTTAGACTATAAAATGCCCTGTACCCGGATATCGAGTTCAGTTGTTGCCGTGTACGTTGTCATTATAATTAAACCTGGACACGTTATAAGCTTGAACCGGACTCTCTCGGTCTGATTTACTCTTATCTGGTACCGCGTGTTCATAGTCTAATCTGGGATGACTGGCGAAGGAGTGGAACAGTAAATCGTCCCCGACAGCGTTACCTGCTGGTAACGCTATGCGCTAAGCCTGCCAGATTCTAAGTTTAAAACGGATCCAGCAGGCTGAGGGCAAGACGCAGGTCTGACCCTAGCCTTAGTCATAGGTTTGTTTTCTACCCATTAAGGTACCGTTACACGGTACGACGTTGGAACGATGTCTGCAACAATCTCGTGGGCGCGCGCGGACGTTTCCGACATCGTTTTGACATCATTGGTGAGTTGTCACACGACGTGATATTGTGGTCAACTCACCAAAGATGTTGTGAGCAGGGATCGTTCGCAAACCCCGTGAATGATCAATGCTCATTGCTGTGAATGGGCGAAGTCGTCCATGACATCGTTATCGTGGTGTCACACACAACGATCTACCAGGTTGGTGAATCATTGATCGTCAGGTTTGATAACATATTCTCAAACCTGTGATGAACGATCCACCAACTTATCATTGTTGGATAGCGGTTTACACGTGATGACATCGTAACGATGTCGCTGGTACACCTCCAAACCTATGACGTATCAGCGACATCATAAACGATGTTGGCCCGTGTAACGGGGCTTTATCACTGGAGCTGATGTATAACTCAACCACTGATCTGCTCATGCCCTCAGTGAATGTGAGCGCTGGGTTTGGCTTTTTCTGGATGCCCCAATGATGATGAATGGAGTCGCGGTCGCATCATTACAGGCTGCTGCATTTTATAATGAGGACAAAAGCGCCACATTTCACACAGTTCAGTTTCCACTTGGCGGATTCCATCATTAAATAAGTGATCACCTACCAAACCTGCGGATCACTGATAACTTGTTTTCATTAAAGAATCCCTTTAATGCAAACTACAGTGACATTTATAGTGAGCGCACAGCAGAAGTGCAGGAGCCGCCAATATAATGGGTATAACGGCTAACAGGTATTTGTATATAGCTGAAGGGTGGGTGGGCCCCTGGAATCAATTTCCCAGGTGGGCCCCAGACACCCCAGTCCGACCCTGCCCCCATAGATGGGTTTCTTGAAGCAATACAATATCGGGCGAGTACTTTTTCAGATGTCTCAGTATCTTTATTATTTTATTCAAAGAAAAGGAGTGGGAGCGCAATGTGAAGACTTCTAAATTATAGATTAGGGGCAGGGAGCCAAGTGGTCCCTCAACGGGATGGTTGTGCACCCCTGCACAACTTCGGACACGGGCCTGTAAGGATGCTTCCTCCATGGAAGTCATGAGACGCAACTGGCTGCTAACCGCCGCCGCTTCCTAAGCTCTTCCTGGTAAGGTCACGTGATCGGGCGAGGAACTGGAAATACGTCACTGCAGGTCCTGTAAGCAGTGTGTACGCTGTGTAACCTATCCAAGTACTTCAGATAGGTTTTACTTGATTCCAGTTTCCCCCAGGGGCATTGAAGCATGTATAAGGAAAAAATGACGGTCAATGGAGCGCTGGTATTAGGAAAAAAGAAAGGGGGGCTGTATTATTAACCAATCAATTTATTAACCCCTTTCATAGGCCACAACATTTTTCAACAGCAAGAGTGCGGTCTTCATCAGGTTATGTCAGAAATACGTTGTGGCCTATGTAAGGGTTAATCAATTGTTTGTTTTTTCCTGATCCCAGCATCCCTATTCTTTTATTCGGGGATTTTAGGCCTTTCACCTTCCAAGAGATGACCTTCATGGTCCTTGTCACTACAACCTATTACCTCTTGCTTTGTTTTACTTATGAGGATTCTAGTGATTAAAAGAAGATCCTCAGGTGGTTAGAGAAGGGTAAAAAAGAAAGAAAAAAAGACAAAGATATGAAAGGGGATAGAGATTTAAACCTTAAAACAAATAAACAGTGAGCTTTCAATAAGCTGAAGTGTATTTCTAGCTTCTTACAGCACTAATAGCGTTGTGGACTTCACTTTTATCCTAAGGAAATAAGGGCTACCAAAAAGGAAAAAAAAGAAAAACCTGTGGTAAGAAACATATCCCACAACACACATTATAAATGTGTGTCCAAATGCCATCTGCATCTTCTCCACCGCCCTGATCCATACCTTTGCATAATCTCTGCCCTCCACCCCTCCAGAATCCGGTTCCCTTCCCCAGATAAGGGGCATTTCCCACCAAAATCAATCTTCATTAAGGCGTAACATATATCAATTGGCAGTACTCAACACGTTACCAACAGCATCCAGTCACCTTGGGGAGACACTGTCCTGTTTGTAGAAGTAGTGTCTGGGGGGAGACCCATCAAGAGCAAGATGTATATGATGCAGTCTATTTCAATGGTGCTTTATCTGCGCTGGCCAGATGCCCTCTGGGGCTTTCGTGTTGAAAGGAAGCAGTCTTACTCAACCTTTTCTTCGATTGTTGCTTTTTGCGTTGCACAGTATTTTTATCAATGTCTTTCTCTGCATCTCTTGCCGATTTGTAGATGAGGTTATTAATGTCATTTTGGAAAATTCATAATGTCGCCAGGTATTGCAGTAAAAAACTTTACTTTGCTTGATAGATTATATTTTACTAAAGGCTCTCCTGCGTTTTGCCACCTCTGAAGAATAGTCTTCAAATAATAGGACTTTCATCCCCCTCAAAGTCACTGGCAGGGGACATCTTCTATATGCTCTCATTATGTCAAACCTATCATTATAGTCCAGGAATTTCATGATTACTTGACGTGGTCTGGATGTCCGGTCATAAGATCCTTGATTTTGAGATCATAGATCTGGCCCAACTCGGTAAACCCTTTCAACCCTACAACCGTGGTTAATACCCAGGGCCATAGGTAGGTCTCTTTTGCAAAGTCTTTGTAGTTCAGCTGCAGGGACTGACTTGGGGAGCCCCACTAGCCTTAGGTTGTTGCGCCTTACCCTGTTTTCCAGGACCTCGAACTTCTCAGACAGGTGGTTTGTTTCCGCAGTTGTCTCTTTCATCTGCGAGGAGAGCTGTATGTTAGCACCAACCAGTTGCGAGACCCTCTGCTCCAGCTCCACTATCCATTCTTTATCTTTGCTCACTTCATCTTGGAAATGCTGGAGGGCCTTCTTGATAGCCTGTTCCAGGTTCTTTTGGATGTCTGGCATGATGCTACTTGCCAGGTCAGCCGCCAGTTTGTTAAAGTCTATTAATATCAATCTTGAAGGGTCTTTCCTGCTACACTCATTTAGGTCTTCAATGTACTCCTCATTTGGGGTTTTCTGTTGCGAGTTTGTTGCAGGAGTGTCCTCTCCCACAGGGCTTGAGTCCCCAATGCCCTCTTCCACTCTGTGGCTCCCACTACTTGTTTGCCAGGGGAACTCCGGCTTTTGTGAGCTGCATAACACGTGTCGATCCATTTGCTGAAGTGGTGATGTAGATGGAGTCAGCATCAGGTCCCTCTGTCATTGCCGTTTGGCCTTTCTCCTGAGATTATCAGTTTTTATATTTCTTGGCAGCTATGGAAATATGTTGAGCTGCAGTACACAGTAGGCAATTGCAGTTATTTTTTTTTGTGCGCTTATTTTTTTGTCCACTAGGTGGCAGCAGAGCTTTCCCATGTCTCAGTTCACTCTGGTGACCACCAGATGTCACCAGTTTTCCTTTTGAGCTGGCACCAAGAGAAATGACCAGTCGCCTGTGCTTAGCCTCCCTGCTGGGGCTCTGTGTGTGTCATTGCTGGAGAGACTGTTTTCTCTCTGCTTAGTCTGACCACAGCCCCACTTTTAGGGGCACGTTCAAAGGCACGTGTTACCGTAGAGGAGAGAAGTCCTTTAGAATCTGCCCTGACCTCTGATAAGAAGATCCCTCCGGTGTTTCCGTGGGGGCAACGGGGGTTCTATGTGCAGCTTGTAGGATTATACCTTTAGTCGCAGTGGATTTTTGCTGTGTGAATAGCCAGTGTAGGCCTTGGGTGCACACATGGGCAGCAGGCCACAAGACCCTACAGGTCTCAGAAATTATCCAGGATTGAAGTGACTGACCTTTATAGGTGGTGTGGAGTGGGAGCTGGTGGTAGCTCATCTTTCTCTTATGTTGGGGTGGTGGATGTCCGCAGATTTGTCAGTAGGAATCTTGTGGTGTGAGAGCTACTGCTCCGTAGGTGTTATCACATCCCAGCTCAGTCAGGAAGTCTTTGCCATGGATTTTATGCTTTTTGGTGCAATTTAGGCCTGAAACAGCATACATTGTGCCAAAGGTGTCCATCTTCATCTTCTGGGCCAATAAAAAGCACAAAACCGTGATGTGTTCCAGACGGATTTCATGCTTTTGGTGCAATTTTGGCCTGAAACTGCATGCATTGTGTCCAAGGTGGTCATGTGCATCTCCTGGGCTAAAAGAAAGCACAAAAACCGCAATGTTTTTTCGCGTGGTTTTTGCTGCAGATTTCATGCTTTTTGGTGCAATTTAGGCCTGAAACTGCATGCATTGCGTCCAAGGTGTCCATGTGCATCTCCTTGGCCAAAAAAAGCACAAAAACCGCAATGTTTTTCGTGCCGTTTTTGCCACGGATTTCATGCTTTTTGGTGCAATCTTCTGACAGCTCAGTGCGTAACTGGAGTAAAGAGCGTGATCTGCGGCATTGAAACAGGGGAGACACTGGGGTCACTTGAGGACAGCTCAGGTGGCATGACCTGAGCTGTCCTCAGGTGACCTGAGTTACCTCCCCCCTTACGATGCTGCAGCGCTCCAGGCTCTCCTTCAGGAACCAGGGGGATAGAAGCTTTGTTCGTCCCCTTGGTCTCTGATGAAGCAGAGCTAAGAGTGTTCAGCACAGACATGAGGATCGAGGGGTTAATAAAGATGCAGTCACTAAATGTATGTTTTTTTGTTTTTTTTTAATGAACTAGTAAAAAAAATTAGACGTGGGCTTCACCATATTTTTGTATGCCAGCCAAGTACAGCAGGCAGGTACGGGATGCCCCCAACCCCCAGCTGCCTATTTGTTATTTTCAGATCCGCATAATAAATAATCTGCAGGGTCTCAAATTTCATTTCAAGTCATATGGACCTGAACAGAACAGCAGGGTTAAGAAAACAAGCTTGGCTGTTGGCCATCATCTTGAGGCTTTTGAGTAGATAGTGTAGAAAAAAAAACTAAAAGAAATGTATAGCAATAATTAACAATAATGTGCACCCAATATATGAGCTGTTCATGAGACAGAGGAGCACCTTCAGTAACTGTCTATTCCCACTAAAATGTAAGAAGGAAAAATACAGGGAATTGCTTGTGCCAACTGCTATGGGATTGTACAACAACCAACTAAGTGTGAAATCCTCAAAGTGATCTGAGTGTTTTGATGTTCTATTGGTATATAGAACAGACCTATCGTGAACATGCATGTATAAAACCTCCATCATCAATTGTCTACCGTTATGTTGTAATTCTATGTCCTGCAGCTGTGATAATATAATTTCTCTCGGGATCAATTACGTGTATCTTATCTGTATGATATACTTTTGTTGATATATTCAGCATGAAGCACCGTGATATATTTGGTGCATTTTAGAATGTCTAAAGCTAAGTTTATATACTGTCTAAATATGACACAGAATTATTAGGTCTACCCCATAATTCCTAGACACTTACCTGCAATGCCTGTGTATGTAGTGGGCTTTATATCATCATTTCTAAATTTGGCACCTTGGAGTTTCAGTCTTGTATTTACCACCCATAGTGGAGTTGTGAGCAGGACATTCACTACACCTAATAAATAAAATTTTATATGAAATACTTTCTGAATTATACATTTTTTTTTATTTTTAATCATTGCATCAAATATATTTACAATATATTCTAAAAGTAGAAGAACAATTATATTCTAAAAAGGTTTCTTAATTTATAACCAGTATATCAATACTTGGGAAAATGCATGACTTTTTGGTGACAACATACACTGCTGAATAATGATCTATACCGCCGCTACATCGTAGCTTGATGCAGGTGAGTGGGGTCACATTGGTCAGATGTTCTTAGACAATTTTTTTTTTTTTTTTTTAAAGTTCCAACCTTCGGCAACCTGCTTTACAGTGTACCATACAAAATGCAATGTGACTGTATTCACTTGCGTCCTGCTGAAATGTAATGTAGCAGCAACATTCAATGATTTTGTGCCATACAACCTGTGCCATGGCCAAAATCACTGTATAAACTCAGCCTTGGAAATATTATAAAATATAGTGTAATATATAGTTGAATAAAAAGAATCAAGCAACTCTGGTCCAGCCTCCGTATCAGTCCTTCAAACTCAAAATTATTCAGTCAATCTATAAATTGTAAAAGTCACATTATTCCACTATGTAGACATTCAAATGCTGGCCAAACAAGTTCACAGGACTCTGCTTCAGCTACATTAGATCTGATGATCATTTTGCTCAAGTCTCTATATTATACATTACATACACGTGGTCAAAATTGTTGGTACTCCTCATTTAAAGAAAACAAAACCTACAATAGTCACAGAAATAACTTGAATCTGACAAAAGTAATAAATAAAAAATCTTCAACGTCCGAGCGATCCGATCAACGATCCGACTTGACCTGGATCGCTTTAACGTCATTGTTTGATCGCTAGTGAGTTGCCACATGTACAGATATCATGAACGACGCCGCAACAACTCCGCAACCAGCGAACGATATTAGCAGTCATTCGGATGGCTATATTCCTATGTCCTGACTAGGCGAAGTCGTTAACGACATCGTCATCAAGGTGTCACACTCGCCGATGCTGCAGGTTAAACAGAAGATCATTGACAGATTTATGCACCGGTTCATAAACCTGTGATCAATGATCAGCTGACTTATCGCTGGTCGTATCGACGTGTCACACGCTATGACGTCGTTACAACGTTGTTTGAACGTCTCAAAACCCGTGATGTTTCAACAAGATCATTAACGATATCGTAGTGTGTGACAGGGCCTTAACAAATGAAAGTCAGACATTGCTTTTCAACCCTGCTTAAACAGAAATAAATTAAATAAAAATTAAACTCATGAAATAGGCCTGGACAGGAATGATGGTATACCTGAAAATAATGTGATAAAAGGGACATGTAAAATCAATACTCACTGTGCGGTTTGGTGATATGGTGTGTAACACACTCAACATGGACCAGAGGAAGTAAAGGAAAGAGTCATCTCAGGAGATAAGAAAGAATATTATAGACAAGGATGTTAAAGGTGAAGGTTGCAAGACCATCTCCAAGCAGCTTGATGTTCCTGCGACTACAGTTGCACATATTATTCCGAAATTAAAGATCCATGGGACTGTAGCCAACCTCCCTGGACGTGCCCGCAGGATGAAAATGGATGACAAATCAAAGAGATGGCTAATAAAAATGGTAACAAAATAGCCCAGAAAAACATCTAAAGAGATTAAAGGTGAACTTCACGCTCAAAGAACATCAGTGTCAGATTGCACCATTCGTCATTGTTTGAGCCAAAGTGGATTTCATGGTAATCGACCAAGGAGGACACCATTGTTAAAAACAAATCATAAAAAAGCCAGATTGTAATTTGCCAAACTACATGTTGACAAACCACAAAGCTTCTGTGAAAATGTCCTATGGACAGATGAGACAAATGGAATTTTTAAGGAAGGCACATCAGCTCCATGTTCACAGATGGAAAAATGAAGCATATCAAGAAAAGAACACTGTTCCAACACTGTCCCTACTATGAAACATGAAGGAGGCTCTTTTATGTTCTGGGGCTGCTTTTCTGCATCTGGCACTGGGTGTCTTGAATCTATGCAGAAATCAAAGATAACTATAGAAAGGAAAGAAAGCGCAATGGGGTCTTATCCTTCAACCACTTTTGTGTAGCAAGCGAATGAAACTGCTCACCTGGGATGGTTGTGTGACCCACAACCAGTGTAAGCTGCAGTATGGCTGCTGCAGGATCCACACTCCACATGCACACAGTGGTAGCAAAGGACGAATCCAGAAAGGGACAGTGTGTGTGATCCGCGCTGCTCATATGATGAAAAGACCACAGTCGTCAGGAAATGATGGCTTTATTCCGACACACTTCAAAGCGATATCCCAGCTCCATCCTGAGGGAACCAACATAATCGTCTTAGACTCTGCTAGATCATAACTATTTCCAATAGTCTGTAAAATCAATTTCTCTCTGGAAGAAAGTCTATTATGTACAATGCTGTGCAAATTAATTGGGATAAAGCTTTTTTTTTTAAGTAAAATCGTAAGTTGGGGTTACCAGTCAGTGATTCAAACCAGTTTTAAGTGCTTTGAACCGGTATGCGTGTACAACCTTGAGTAACAAAATGTGGTTTGACTGGTTTTAGTCAGAAAATAACAGCTAGCTGCCCCCTCAGCTTCAGTTCAGAGCTTGTTTCTGTGAGGAGTGGTTTAGTGTACTTTTTCTCTCAGTGTGATTTGTGCCTATAAAAATAGATGTTACTCCAGGGAAGAGGTCTAGAATTATTACTCCTAATGAACATACAAGTCTGACTGTAAGAGAAATCGCTTCCATTGTTGGTATTGGAAAATCTACAGTTTCAAGAATAATTCGCGCACACAATGAAATGATCGTTTCCTCCAAACAAAAAGGGAAATGTGGAAGAAAAAGGAAAACGACACAAAGAACTGATAAAACACTTGTCAGAAATAGTAAAATGAATGCAAGAAAAACAAGTAAAGACTTGCTTTGTCCCAATTAATTTGCACAACATTGTAGATAGTCCATTATCCAGATAGATGGAAATGGGGTCACTCTGCTGCTCTCCGTTTCCTTTAGAGGACTTGAAAAATCCCTCCTGTTGAGTCCCTGAGGAAGGAGCAGGGATACCGCTCTGAAACGCGTCGGAATAAAGCCATAATTTCCTAATAAATCTGGTCTTATCATCATATGAGCAGCGCGGATCATACAAATGTGCCTTTCTTAAATCTGGTACAATGAAATCTCAAGACTATCAAGGGATTTTAGAGAGAAATGTGCTGCCCAGTGTCAGAAAGCTTGGTCTCAGTCGCAGGTCATTGATCTTGCAACAGGATAATGACCCAAAACTCACAGCTAAAAACACCCAAGAATGGCTAAGAGGAAAACATTGGACTATTCTTAAGTGGCCTTCTATGAGCCCTGACCTAAATCCAATTGATCATCTTCAGAAAGAGATAAAACATGCCGTATGGAAAAGACAACCTTCAAACACAAAACAACTGGAGCAGTTTGCTATTGAGGTGAGGGCCAAAATACCTGTGGAGAGGTGCAGAAGTCTCATTGTCAGGTACAGGAATTGTTTGATTGCAGTGATTGCCTCAAAAAGTTGTGCAACAAAATATTAAGTTAAGGGTACCGACATTTCTGTCCAGGCCTATTTCACGAGTTTCATTTTTTAAAATATTCTGTGGAGGCAGGGTTGAAAAGCAATGTCCGAATTTCATTTGTTCCTTTTCATAGAGTTTTTTATTATTACTTTTGTCAGATTCATTTTTATTTAATTAAACGAGGGGTACCAATAATTTTGACCACGTTTGCATATATGCAGATAAATGTATGCATTTTGTTTACATATAAGAAAAATATATTGTACTAGAAGAAGAATCAGAAAAGACTGAAGTGGATTGAAGTGGTTGGAGACATGTTGCAGGGTTCTGCTCCGGCAGCCGGTTATTGCACATAATGAGAATATTTTTTTTTTAACCATCTTTTTTATTGATTTTAAAGCGCAAATTTAATTAATAAACAAACATACAGCATTTCTTGATTTGACAGTAAATAAACAATTTGAAATAGCATTGTGTCTCTCATCTTCCAAGGATACATCCCACTATTAACGCTCAAACAATTATAATGGGGAAAGAGAGAAAAGAAGACTATGCATTTCCAAAATCAAGATGTCACAGTGCTATATTATTTAAAGCCCCCACCCAAACCTTTCCCCTGAGTATGTCTATTCTTCTGTAATTTTTAAACTAACAACCAAGTACTATGTAAAATAAATCACCAAGCCATACAGTGTTGGCCAAAAGTATTGACACCCCTGCAATTCTGTCAGATAATACTCAGTTTCTTCCTGAAAATGATTGCAATCACAAATTCTTTGGTATTATCATCTTCATTTAATTTGTCTTCAATGAAAAAAAACAGAAAAAAGAGAGTGAAGCAAAAAGCAAAACATTGATCATTTCACACAAAACTCCAAAAATGGGCCAGACAAAAGTATTGGCACCCTCAGCCTAATACTTGGTTGCACAACCTTTAGCCAAAATAACTGCGATCAACCGCTTCCGGTAACCATCAATGAGTTTCTTACAATGCTCTGCTGGAATTTTAGACCATTTTTCTTTGGCAAACTGCTCCAGGTCCCTGATATTTGAAGGGTGCCTTCTCCAAACTGCCATTTTTAGATCTCTCCACAGGTGTTCTATGGGATTCAGGTCTGGACTCATTGCTGGCCACCTTAGAAGTATCCAGTGCTTTCTCTCAAACCATTTTCTAGTGCTTTTTGAAGTGTGTTTTGGGTCATTGTCCTGCTGGAAGACCCATGACCTCTGAGGGAGAACCAGCTTTCTCACACTGGGCCCTACATTATGCTGCAAAATTTGTTGGTAGTCTTCAGACTTCATAATGCCATGCACACGGTCAAGCAGTCCAGTGCCAGAGGCAGCAAAGCAACCCCAAAACATCAGGGAACCTCCGCCATGTTTGACTGTAGGGACCGTGTTCTTTTCTTTGAATGCCTCTTTTTTTCTCCTGTAAACTCTATGTTGATGCCTTTGCCCAAAAAGAGAGAACATTCTTCCAAAACGTTGTAGGCTTTCTCAGGTAAGTTTTGGCACACTCCAGCCTGGCTTTTTTATGTCTCGGGGTAAGAAGTGGGGTCTTCCTGGGTCTCCTACCATACAGTCCCTTTTCATTCAGACGCCGATGGATAGTACGGGTCGACACTGTTGTACCCTTGGACTGCAGGGCAGCTTGAACTTGTTTAAATGTTAGTCAAGGTTCTTTATCCACCATCCGCACAATCTTGCGTTGAAATCGCTCGTCAATTTTTCTTTTCCGTCCACATCTAGGGAGGTCAGCCACAGTGCCATAGGCTTTAAACTTCTTGATGACACTGCGCACGGTAGACACAGGAACATTCAGGTCTTTGGAGATGGACTTGTAGCCTTGAGATTGCTCATGCTTCCTCACAATTTGGTTTCTCAAGTCCTCAGACAGTTCTGTGGTCTTCTTTCTTTTCTCCATGGTCAATGTGGTACACTCAAGGAAACAGGACAGAGGTTGAGTCAACTTTAATGGATGTCAACTGGCTGCAAGTGTAATTTAGTTATTGCCAACACCTATTAGGTGCCACAGGTAAGTTACAGGTGCTGTTAATTACACAAATTAGAGAAGCATCACACGATTTTTCTAACAGTTCCAATACTTTTGTCAACCCCCTGTTTTATGTTTGGTGTGGAACTATATCCAATTTGGCTTTAGGACAATTCTTTTTGTGTTTTTTTCATTAAAGACAAATTAAATGAAGATAATACCAAAGAATTTGTGATTGCAATCATTTTCAGGAAGAAACTGAGTATTATCTGACAGAATTGCAGGGGTGTCAATACTTTTGGCCAACACTGTATATCTTTTCTACGCTAGTTAGTTATCACATTTTAGCTTTCCCAACGTGCCTCCCAGATCTTCCAGGGCATACCATTCAGTATGTTTATAAGGTATCATAAGTATCTTGATTTATGTATCAGATAATTCCTTTTCAATAAATGGTCTCCACTTAAGAAAAGATTTCTTCACCAACCTATCCGCATTTCTAAGTGTTTCTATGGATTCGAGTGACAGGACTTTTTTTTTAGATTATCCCGAACTAAGTCCAGTCCTGGAACGAAGTCTTTAAGCCAATTTTGGAGCAATAGTCTCTTCGCCACCATAGCTATTGTATGAAATAAAATATGTGGCTGGCGTGTATCAACTTTTTCCCCTTGATAGTGAAATAACCATAGCATTGGATTCAGCCTATCTTCGATGTTAGTCTCGAGGTTATCCTCCCGACCCTATCACTGAATAATTGTGTCTCTACACAAGACCACATCCCATGCTCCAAGTCCGTCTTATAGGTTTTGCATTTGGGACAATGTACCCATCTTCCCTGGTGATCTGGTGTGGTCGGAATGTTAAAGCCTTGAATGGACCCAAGTCTATACTGGGAGTCTCTCCATCTCTCATTGGTTATATACTTCCTGACTGTCGCCCATCCTTCCAGTATTTTTTGTGTTAAGTTAGGATCGTCAATATGTTTTTTCCATTTGGAAAAAAGTTTTTCTGTAATAACTGGTCTAAGGGTATTTTGTAGCTTTCTGTAAAGAAAGGATATGGATGTATCTTCCTCCCTCATTTCCATCAAATGATCCCATAAGAAGTGGCTTAGCTCTCTTGAGATGTCAATTAAATGGGACATATGAGAGTAGCGTATTTGTTGGTATTGTAATATATGTAGTCTGGGAAGTCCGTATTTTGTCAGAGTTTCCTCCCCGTCAGCCATTCTTTTCCCTCCATGCATAAGGTCACCATAGTTATAATACCTCTTGCTTTCCAAACAGAAAAGTGTGTTTTCATATCCTAATTTGAAAGCAGGGCACACCAAGGGTTTAGTTTTTTAGAGATTTCCCAGGTGTGGGGGGGGCAGGATGGAGCGGCGGGGGGCCAGGATGGAGCTGGTGTGGGGGGTCAGGATGGAGGCGGTGTGGGGGTGTAGGATGTGTGCGGGCGGGGGGTGCAGGATGGAGCGGTGGGGGCAGGACGCTGGCAGGATGGAGCTGGGGGGCAGATGAGTGGGGGGAGGGCTATGGAGGGGAGAGGGGGGGCGTTGGAGCCGGTGGGGGGTGGGGCAGGATGGTGGTGGCAGGGGGAGGGGCAGGATGGATGAGAGGATACACAGCGTGTGCAGCTTGCGGATCTGTTGGCACTGTTGTGCCTGGGAAACAATCAGGTGATCCCAGGCAACACAGGTCTCAAGGCATGGAGTGAGGAGTAGAGGAGGGCGCGGCGGACGGGTGAGTATCCTCTATGAGTTTTTTAAAATTTTTTGTTATTAGAAGCAAGCAGGGGGGGCCGCAGGACCCGCGGGTGGGCAGGACGACCCGCGGGGGGCAGGGGAGCGCGAGGGCGTGGTGGGCAGGAGCAGCGCCGGGGGGGCCGAGAGCCGCGGGGAGGCAGGACGACCCACGGGGGGCCGGAGCAGTTGGCAGGGGGGCACACGAGGACAGAACACAACAGGGGAGGACACACGACAGGAGAGACTATACAGTTCACACCGTCAGTACGGCACACGTATCAGAATCACACATTCACCACGACATACGTTCGACCAGGCTATACAGTAGAACACACAGTAACACACACACGATATACATATAGTATTCACATACAGTATACACACACAGACACAGTATACACACACACATAGTATACACAACACATACAGTATACACAGACACATACAGTATACACAGACACATAGAGTATACACACACATCAGTATACACAATATTAGTATACAACAGACAGTATACACAGACAGTATACACAACGTATACACACATTACCAATAGAGTATACACACATACAGTATACACACAAGACAGTATACACACCATACAGTATACACAACACACAGTATACACAACATATAAGTTACACACACATATAAGTATACACACCAATACAGTATACACACAATCAGTAACCACACACTTACAGAATACACAATATAAGTATACACACACACTACAATACACACACATACAGTTAACACACATATACAGTATATCACAGCACATATACAGTATACCACATATACAGTATACACACACATATACAGTATACACATATACAGTATACACACACACATATACCAAATTCAGAACCCACAAAACACATTACACAACCGTATACACGACACACTATACAGTATTACATGTGTAACAAGTATATGTTAGAAAGGCAGACACATAAAGCAAGAACGCACACACGGATTGATCTTTCTGATCATCCACAATCCATATTTATCCGAATGTGATCAGGCAGGAGATGCAAGGTGAGTGCACACTTCTACATTCGCTATAAACTTGGTACTATATATAAGTACATAATCGGTGAGAGCGATCGTTGATTTACGACACACACGATACAGTATACCCACACTACTTACACACATATACAGTATACACACACATAACAGTAAACACACAACAACAGTATACACATACAGTATACACACACATACAGTATACAACACACATATACAGTATACACACACACACATATAACATATATACAACAACACATTACAGTATACACACACACACAGATACACAAGTATAACACATACAGTATACACACATATACAGTATACACACACATACAGTAAAATAACACAGTACACACACATATACAGTATACACCACATACAGTTTACACACACATACAGTATACACACACACACATACAGTATAGACAGACACATATACAGTATACACATATATACAGTATACACACACACATACAGTATATACACACACACATACAGTATACACACACACATAGTATACACACACACACACATACAGTATACACACACACATACAGTATACACACACACACATATAATTACAGTATAACAACTACACATATACAGTATAACACCATATACAGTATACACATATACAGTATACACACACACATATACCAAATGTGAGAGACGCTGGGCACTAACACACATTATTAGCATAAGCCTGTGTCATGTTTCTGACTGAAGCCTGAAGTGTAGCCTTGCGGTGCTGGCTTAAACAAGATCCATCAATGTTCAGAAAAAAGGCAAAAAAAAGGCAAAAAAACGCACTCACCAGCATTTGATCTTTTCTTTATTCATAGTCCAAATCCAATTTAGGCGACCATGTGGAGCAGGGAGGGGAGTGCAGGATAATCAGTATCCTACCCTCACACATGAGTCCACTAACATTAGATTTGACTAACAATCACAAAAAGTAATCAAGCCATACGTTGGGGTTGCTTTAACACACACACATACAGTATACAACACATAACAAAACACACACATATACAGTATACTACACACACATATACAGTATACACACACGATACAGTACACACACACATTGAAGTATACACACATATACAGTTTACACACACACAGTAAAAACACATATACAGTATACACACACAATACAGTATTACACACACATATACAGTATACACACACATACAGTATACACACAATACAGTATACACACACATATACAGTATACACACAATACAGTATACACACACACATACAGTATACAAGAACGTATACAAACACATATACAGTATACACACACATACAGTATACACACACATATACAGTATATACACACACATATACAGTATATACACACACACACATATACAGTATACACACACAATACAGTATACACATACAGTATACACAGACTATACAGTATACACACACATATACAGTTTAACTACATCAGTTTACACACATCCATACAGTATAACACACACATATACAGTATAACAAACAGTATAAGTTATAAAGACATAGTTTACAGTCTTTAAATATCATTAAGTTAAGTTTAACTCAACCCTATACAGTTTTATAACCACATCCCAGGTTAACAGTATAGAGACCAACCTAAACACATACAGTATAGACAGACACATATACAGTATACACATATATACAGTATACACACACACACACATACAGTATACACACACACACATATAGTATACACACACACACATACAGTATACACACACACATACAGTATATACACACAAAATACAGTATACCACACACACATACAGTTCACACAACAACAGTATACACACACACACATAAGTATACACACACATACAGTATACACACACACATATACAGTATACATCACATACAGTTTACACACACATACAGTATACACAACTATACAGTATACACACACATACAGTATATACACACACACATACAGTATAACACACACACATACAGTATACACACACACATACAGTATACACACACACACATATACAGTATACACAATATACAGTATACACATATATACAGTCTACACATATATACAGTCTACACATATATACAGTCTACACACACACATATACAGTATACACACACACATACAGTATACACAACACATACAGTGTACACACACACACATACAGTATACACACACACATACAGTATACACACACACATACAGTATACACACACACAATACAGTATACACACAAAAATAACCACTTCAGTGAAACTTATCGAAAAGCGCAATATCTCATCTACTGTTACAGTCTCCTCAGCTCTGCAGCATTTCCGGTCCCTGAAGACTACATCTCCCATCATGCACCGCGGTTCCTCCCTTGTGACGCCATGATCCTGGAAGCAGTGAGAAATCTAAGGGGGAGGTGGCATCCAGCCTATTATTGTGTGATTGGGGTGGTCCCCTTGGGCTTGTTCCGGCCACCCCTGGGCTCAGCAGACACCTTAATGGATGCGGCTGGGGCCGGGTGTGTGGTGCGGACACGCCCCTTAGTTACCCGACCGCGGCCTTGGTTACCAAGCTCTCCGGGGAGCGTGAAGGGGAGACCGGGGAGCGTGGAGGGGAGACCGGGGAGCGTGGAGGGGAGACCGGGGAGCGTGGAGGGAGATGACCCTAACGCACTTCCGTAAGTTTGGCAGCCACGTCCACGACGACGGAAGTAGCGCCGAAAATGACGGAAGTGCGCTACGGCAATTATATATTAGATGTTTCAGCAACATGGGGATTGTCTGAAGCAGGTAGAGCAATCTTGGAAAGCTTATCATCTTGATAAGATGGCAATGTCCTAGTAAGGATAGGGGAAGATTCCTCCACCCGGTCAGCTCTTTTTCAATTTTATTTACGGTCGGGGTGAAATTAAGCTATAAATCTGTCCAGGTGTTCTTGCCAGATGTATGCCTAGATATTTGATACTATCTTCAGCTTTCTTCATCCCACAACGTGTATCGCCTGTCAGATTGCCTTTATCCTTTCTAAAGAAAAGGGTTTTCACATTTGTTTTTGTTTAGGCGGAGGCCAGATGACCTGCCCAGTCTCTCTATATCGTTCAAAATGGACAGGAGGTCTCTCTCCGGGTTTTGTACAAATAAAATAATATCATCTGCAAATAATGATAGTTTTACTTCCTTTTTTCCTACCTTTAGGCCTTCATATTGATTATATGATTCAAGAAATATTGCCAGAGGTTCAATTGCTAGATTGAAAAGCAGGCGGAATAACGGGCATCCCTGCCGTGTCCCCTTTTCCAAACTAAAAACGTGTCTGAAAGGAAACCCGGATGCTAATGAACGCTTTTGGGTTGGCATAGAGGGATTGCAGAAACTGACAAAAGGGTCCCCTCAAGCCAATAGAATCAAGAACTCGATCCAGCCATGACAACCTCACATTATCAAATGCTTTCTCTGCATCTACGGTGAACATGGCCGGATCCCCTCCTCCCTTTCCAGCCTGTCTACCCATTACGTTTAAGAGAAGCATCGCTTTCCTAATATTAGTGACAGTCGAACGCCGTTTGATAAATCCTGCTTGATGAGGCAGAATTAATTTAGGTGATATTTGTGCTAACCTGTCAGCTAAGATTTTTGAGAGGAGTTTAAGGTCCTGGTTAATAAGCGAGATGGGTCTGTAACTCGCAGGATCAGTTGGTGATTTGTCTGTTTTTGGGATTAGTTTTATATGGGCCATATTCATTCTGTCCGGTATCGGAGTACCTTGAAGAATGTCATTGAATAGATCTTTTAACACAGGGGAGATTTGTTCTTTTAACGATTTGAAGAAAGCTCCATTGAATTCGTCCGGGCCAGGTGCTTTACTGGGATTTAGTAATTTGATAGTGAGCTCTATTTCTTCTACTGATATAGGACTATTCAGGAATTGTTCGTCCTCCTCAGTTAATTTGGGTAATTTAATCGATGTTACGACTGCCCATCTATCTCATCTCCACCCTCCTCTCTATACAGCGAGGCGCAATATTTCCCCAGCGCTTGAGCAATGTCTTTAGGGTCGGACCAGACATTACCATGCCTATCCAATTGGAGTAGATATTTGTCTACCCTTGGCCAACCTTGCCAGTAACCGACCAACTTTGTCTCCAAACCTGTGTAAGTCTAGTTCTAATCTACTTTTGTATATGTCTTCCCGTTTCCGGCCCATAAATCAAACTCTTTCTTGGCTGTCAGCCAGGCCTCCCTATCTGGGTCCGTCATTGTTTGTTTGTATAAAGAGTATGCCCCCCGTACTGCTGCGCTGGCTTTTAAATATTGTTCTTTAACCTGCCTCTTAAGGCTCATCCGGTACGCCATGATGTTGCCTTATAATACAGTCTTTGCTGTTTCCCAAAATAGGCCCGGGTCAGAGCGATGGTCAGCGTTATGCATAGAGTATTCGGTCCACCATTCCTTTAAGCATTTGACAAAGTTGTCTTCTCGGACCAGTGTGTCAGTGAACCTCCACAAATAGTCAGATCCTTTTTGGTATGTGTCTCTTGTCTCCATAACCAGTGGGCTGTGGTCGGAGATGACCATGTCCTCCACCGTAACCTCCATCACTCTCTGAAAAAACAGGGGTGAGGTGAAAAACATGTCCAATCTCGACCATGATCCATGGGAGTGTGAATAATGGGTATATTCTCTTTCTAGGGGATGTAATGTTCTCCATGCGTCATTCATATTACAGTTAAAAAACCTTAGGGGGGCTATTCCCCTACGAATGATGAGCATCAGAGGTTTGCTGTGTTTTCTATCTTCATCCTCATTAACCACCATATTAAAGTCTCCCCCTACTATTCTGTTAAGTTCCTGATCTGTCACAAACTGGTTTTGTAATTTCTGTAGAAAATATTTTTGGGCCACATTAGTGGCATAAAGGTTGTAGATACTGAAAGTGTCTTTTTATTATTTGAAGGGTCATGTGTATTATCCTACCATCTTGATCCGTGTCCGAGGTCAGAACCGTGTGTGCTAAAGATTTATTTATTAAGATCATGACTCTAGCCTTTCTGTTGACAGCACTGGACCCATAGACCTCTCCCACCCACAATTTTTTAAGTCTGAAAAATTCCTCGGACGTCAGGTGGGTCTCCTGGAGCATGGCCACATCAACGCGTAGTCGTTTAAGATGGCGAAGGATCATCATGCGCTTCGTTGGGGAGCTTAGCCCCTTCACATTCCATGAGACCCAGCTAACCATCTTTACGATACAGGCTCAGTTTTTTTTGGTAGCTGAATGGCTTTTGTCGGCTTCGTCTAATTAGTCGAAAGCTTTTGTTTAAGTGTTTCAATTGCTTGTTTTGAAAAGGTGACAAGTATGCTGAAGATAATAAGACATCTCTAGTTCCCTCCCGCTTTCCCAGTAGAATCCCCCCGCCCCTTTTCTTGTCTCCCACCCTCGTGACTTCTCTTTTTTCCTCTTTGGTACTAGTCACACTCGCCCCTAACCCGCCACAAATCCCAAACATATATATAAAATAGTAGGATAAATATAATTCTTCTATACCGAGACTCTTCTTAAGATTGAAAGTATTTGTTAATCGGGTATATCTCCCCGACTTAATCGGGCTTTGCTTCATGTCAAAACCCATAAATTCTTTTGTAAGATATTCTGACCTGAAGGAAGGTCAAATTGGCATTTAAGGTAAACGAATCATGGGTAAACAGTTCAAAAATCTCCCCTCTCCTTATGGCTATTGCCAACATGGCTTATCATCAACCTCAGTCACATCAATAGCAGAGAAAAATAAGAAAAGGGGGAAAAAAGGGGGGGTGAGGAGGAAGGAAGAGGAGAGGGGAAGGGGGAAGACATAGTCATCTCCTCCACATCGACCCCCACCCCCCAATTAGAACCTCTGCATCGTTTCTATTCACATAACGGTGGTGAAACGGAGGTAGAGTCAATCAAGTCCAGAGTACTATCGAGGTTTTTTCATTCAATCAATTAGGTTGACCCGACTTTTTCTTGTTCCATTTGGACGGGGATTGTCGTTGCTGTCTCGGAGTCGAAGGTCCCGTTGATCCTTCCTCCAACACAGTGTCCGAACGTAGTCTACCGTATATGATCTTACAGAGTCTTGATCCAGATTACAGTTGCGGTTAGGCTCAGAAGCTGCAACAGGTGCGTCATCCGAGCGCCTCAAACTACTTGAATTTGATCTGCCACTGATAGGTGACTTATTGCTTCTCATGATCACTGTCAACGCTTCCTCAGGATCTGTGAAAGATAGCATAGCTCCTTCTAGTGATCTAAATCGTAGGGTTGCTGGATAGTTCCATTGGAAACGGGGATGTGTGCCAGCCACAGGGGACGTGTACCAGCAAAAGGGGACGTGTGCCAGCCATAGGGGATGTGTGCCAGCCACAGGGGACATGTGCCAGCCACAGGGGACATGTGTCCCCCATGCTTGCTAGATTTATTATATGAGGTGTTTTATTGTTGCTATTCTTGTTGTTGTCATTTTTGTTTTGTTTTAACTATATTGTTTTTATCTATATTGAGTGTCGAAGTAATTATTGAATCTTATGAATTGAATTTTATATATGTAATTCCACAATCAAGTTTCCAGGTATGGATTGAGCTCAGAAACAGTTAAAAGAAGCTTAGATCGTATTAATGTGCTGATTGGTTAATATCTCTTTATAATGCTCCCCCCCCCCCTTGCCTTTGTAATGCACACCTGAGGAAGACGGCATTCCGCCGTCTAAATGCATTGTGGATTATAATTTTAAATGCTAAGTGTTATAATTTGCTTTTGTCTGTGTTCTCTGTCATAGCGCTCCCCAGCCACGATTGTTTTCTAATTTGCTTTCCTCCCCTCCAGGAGTTCGTGGTGCAGCTGCACACTATACAGAGAGCCTGCAGTGTCAGGCAGGACATGGCGTGACGTATCCCATGAAGCGGAGTCAGATGATTGGATCCCCGCATCACGTGACCACAACAAGGAAGTGGACGTTCGAGGCTCCACGTTATGACCGCCGCCAGCAGGTATTATGGTGCCACATACCAGGGTTGTGCTGGGCGAGCACAACCCAATAAGATGTGAGGCTTTACCCCCACCTCATAACTAAACTTTATTTTTTTATAAGTTTTTATTAAACATACCCAAATTTGAAACAGAGGTGACATATCAATGGTCATTTTACAATGTTAAATCAGTACATTATCTCCCCTTACCCCCTTCCTGTACCCACCCATGGAGACTTTCCTCTTTACAAACAACGCTTTCACTATTACAGCACTATGAAACACTATTTACCTATTACTACAGTATAAATTACAAATAACACTGTATCATCAACACCAGTTTCCTTGCATTACACAACACTTTAATATGTTGTGTGAGGTAGAGTACTCTTGGGGGTTCGCTTGACAGCGTAGAATGACACCAATACATGTTTTTAAC
This sequence comes from Allobates femoralis, assembly GCA_033576535.1. NCBI lineage: Eukaryota > Metazoa > Chordata > Amphibia > Anura > Aromobatidae > Allobates > Allobates femoralis. Next base: position 28,163,369 of record JARQOC010000007.1, on the reverse strand, counting down.
CATTAGAACATTCAGGAGCAGTTTATTAAGCTCAAACTGCTTATTACATATAAAATACATTCAGTACACTCACATCACATAACATTATAAATAACATCACATTACATTCCACAGTACATAAATTATATTTCACATATCCTTTCTCCCGGGTAACTTCAATGTACCGTTACCCAACACAGAGTACACGGGTCAGTTGCCGTCTCACCGGGTTTCGGTCGCCGCCGGTACACCCCTGTTTACGGTTACTGCCCGAATGCCAGGCCCTTCCTTGGCCCAGTGTCCCCTTGGGAGTCCAGTCCCTTCCCACAGGCTGCCAACTGTACCCAGCCCTCTACACAGCGCTCTGGCTGCTCTGAACCAGGCCCCGACCTGGTTGTAGTCACCGGAGCTCCAGGGCAAGTCAGGCCCTCAAGAACTCCTCGGCACGTGTCTCCAGGTAGCCAACGCTTCCAAGTCTGCCATCACCAGGGCCAGACCTCCAGGCAAGCGGCTGCACCAAACACGCCCTCACGAGCCCCTACAGGGTCAGCCCCACTTCCCAACTCCCGGTACTCTATTAACCCCTGTCATCTGGCCTCATGGCTCCATTCTCACAGGACCTGTTTTTCTCTCTCCCAGAGAGGCTTCTACTCTGCCTCCATTCACACACACGGACCTCACGGTCCCAAGTCATATACGGCCCTTTTCCTTCAGCTGTCATACACTTCCATAGTCCGTCATGGACTCCTATGGACATCAGCCTTGTCAGGCCCAGACCACTCACACCAGCACAGTCCGGCATGGACTTAAGCCCTCTAGGCCCAGACCAGGTTGCGAGCCACTTGAGCTTCAGGGCAGTCAAAGCATCCCCCAAGGTCTCCTCACCCTGCCCATGATGCCCAGCTGCCTCAAGCCCCCACCAACACAGGCAAACGATCCTGGATGGCAGTCTCACCACATGGACAGAGTGAGCCCTCTATAAGTTCATCCAGGACCCCCCTTACACCCAGGTGCTCCACTAACCTCTCGGTCTGGCCACAGGCTCCACACGGCTCAGAGGGGCCGGCGTCTCCAGCATGGAGAGCCAGTCGTCCTGCCTCATCCCCCCAACGGGAACGGGACCCCCCTGAAACATGTCCTCTCCCTCAGAGGATCATGTTTGGTCACTCTCTGGACTCTGCAGTGTCTGGTCTGATCTCCTCTGCAGCCTGATCTCCTCTGCAGCCTGCTCTGATGTCTGCCACATCTCACACCTGGCTAGCTATTATCTTGCCTGTCACACACACACTGACACACCCACCTTAGCTGCTAGGTAATCAGAACACACATTACTCTCAGCCGCTCATTAGGCTCATGAACGTGTCAGGTGCACAGCACTCACTCTCAGCTGTTAACTCCCTGTGTTCCAGGTAGGTTTAGCACAGCACATCCACAGTAAAACTGGATACATGTGAACAGAGGCATATACCGACCACCTGTGTGATGCACCCGGCCATGGGTCGCATCACCACAGTTGGTACAAATCTAATTACACCCTATCTACCCAAGGCTGCCATAATTTATTGAAATATTCCTGTTTGTGGCGTGGCTTGGACATGGAGCTGTGAGGACGTGTTTTTGTGAGCTCCAGCGTCCTTGAAGCCCCTGCACCTATAACTAGCTATAATCTGCCTACTCACCCTCCGGATGATGAAGGGGAAGTCTGGACTTCGCTCCCAGGCATCCAGGGAGCTCACTCCGGGCCCTGCAAGCTCAGGCATTACCAGGTACTTGTCGGCGCGGGAAGGAGAGCGCCACCCACAGCAATGGTGGATGGGGGCGGCGCTTCCTCCACGCTGCAGCCTCAGTGTAAGCGCTCATTGCCGAGCGCCCTGGGCACCCAGCAGAGTGGTATTGCTGCAATGAAGAAAGCGGAGGGTCGGCGGGTGGCCACATCACCAGGAGCTGGGGGTCCTTTTCCCAGAAGCCGACGGATGACAGCGGAATACATGGCCGGGGAGAGGTTAGAGATGACTGCTATCCCCCCTAAATGTGCCTTACCACAGGCTGAGACACTAAGGGGTTTGTCCCCCCCTACATTGCATCCCTATCAAGCCCATGAGACTGAGGTGAGCCCTCCATTACCACCAGGGGACTATGAGGAGGGAGCTTCTCCCTGCCGCAATACCCAGGACACTGCATCCTCTATCAGTGCAGCTGCTGGACTTTGCTCACAGGTTCCTGCTGTGCCTACAGTTTTTAATGATCCTACTAGATGGTGGCCCGATTCTAATGTATCGGGTATTAGAATATGTATGTAGTTTATTTATGAAGATTTAAGAATAATACAATGTGAAGCTGGGTTTAAAACCCGTGCCAATATCGCTGATTGGTTGTGGGCGGCTGGTGCGACCAATCAGCGACGCGGAATTTCCGTTACAGACAAACAGACAGAATTAGATGATTATATAGTAGATACCTACAGCAGTGTTGGTGGGCGGCAGGACAGAGCAGGGGCAGGACAGAGCAGGGGCAGGACGGAATGGGAGCAGAGCAGGGGCAGGATGGAGTGGGGCAGGACGAAGAGGGAGCAGAACAGAGTCAGGATGGAGTGGGGCAGGACGGAGTGGGGCAGAACGGAGTGGGGCAGGACGAAGAGGGAGCAGAGCAGGGGCAGGATGGAGGGGGGCAGGACAAAGAGGGAGCAGAGCAGGGGCAGGATGGAGTGGGGCAGAATGAAGAGGGACAAAATAGAGTGGGGCAGAATAGAGTGCAAGCGCCCTCCTCTATTCTTACCCCCAGGACCACAGCATACAATGGACAACCTGAGCTGTAAGCTCAGGCGGTAGCAGAATAGGGGAACGGCAATGTGGCAGGGGGACGACGCACAGAGCCTCTGCCGCCCAGGGATTATGTACTGCCGCTGCCTTCTCAGCTCCCGCTGGCACCAATAGCACTAAACCTGCCGGCCCAGACAGCACCCCCCGTCCCCTTATCGCTCACTCCCGCAGGCTGTGACAGCACCCTCCCCAGTCACCACCTTCTGTTTTCACCTGTTCCTGGTGGTTTCAGGTACCGGGTTTCACTAAGTGAAGCGGTCATGTGATAGGGCCCTGTCACATGACCGCTCCACTGAGTGAAACCCGGTTAGGAAAGTGGAGACCTGGGGCTGAGTGTGACCAGGGAGAGCGCGGCGTCCTGTGCTTCACTGGGGAACGGCCATCAGATGGAGCAGGGGATTCCACAGCTCCATCCTCCTCCAAATCACACGGTACAGCGGCGGGATGTGCAGGGGCTGAGTACAATGCTGCGTCCTCACACTGCGCCAATATCATGACTGCGTCCTCACACTTCGCCGGAGGAGTGGAGGCAGGGCAGGAGGAGGGGGGGGGGGGGCTGTGAGGAGAGCCTCCCGGCTCATTTGCATACTGGCCACTTTCGTCTGCGGGGCGCAATTTCGGCCTCAGACGGAAGTGGCCATTAGACAATTATATAGTAGATGCTTTTGCCCATAAATGCTCTTGATTTGAGAGCTCAATAGAGTGCCATCCCTACCAAGACTGACATGGAGGGTTACATTCAAAGATTAAAGGCGGTGTGTAGGGGTGAGATGGGGTCCCTCAAAGAAGACGTGTCTCATCTTAATGCTACTGTTAATACATTAGAAGCCAAAGTAGAGAAGCTTTCTTCACAATTAAACTCCCAGCAGCAGCTTCTTGATTTACACTCTGAGAACTTCCATACAATTCTGGACATGTTAGAGGATTCTGAGAACAGAAACAGGAGAAACAATATCAGACTCCGTGGGATTCCCGAGTCCGTGTCCCCATGGGATCTCTCCTCGGTCCTCCATGGTATCTTTAATTCCCTCCTAGGACGATCATCAGAGAAACATATTGAAATTGATAGAGCCCACCGTTCTTTAGGGCCAAAGAACCCTGATGCATCTAAACAAAGAGACATCATTTGTAGGATCCATTACTTTCAAACCAAAGACGACATCATGCGCAAGACAAGAGAACACGATGCAATTGACTTTAATGGATCCGACATCCTTCTAGCTGACCTCTCGCACTTCACTCTGGCTAAACGGAGGGTTTTATGTCCCCTCTTAGAGGTCTTAAAGGAAAAAAAGATCCCCTATAATTGGGGATACCCTTTCCAACTCCAAGTACGAAGTGACAAGGGAGTAACGGTTTTGAGATCTCCGGACTTTACCACCACACTGGGTCTACCTATGGTCACGCTGGGAGACTGGCCCCAACTCTCCAAATCTGATCTATGGGGTCTGCGTCGAGGTGGAGGACCCCACACTGGAGCTTTGAGAAGAGGAAAAGGGGCTCCCGCCACAGACAAAGTTTTGTCGGCTCTGCTGGAGACACTTGAGCAATTGGCACACAGTAGCCCCGGTGTCAGAGTACCTCATGCACCCCAGCTCTGGTTGAATCAGTTGCACAACCTTTAGCCAAAATAACTGCAATCAAACGCTTCCGGTAACCATCAATGAGTTCCTTACAATGCTCTGCTGGAATTTTAGACAATTCTTCTTTGGCAAACTGCTCCAGGTCCCTGATATTTGAAGGGTGCCTTCTCCAAACTGCCATATTTAGATCTCTCCACAGGTGTTCTATCGGATTCAGGTCATATGTTTTGGGTCATTGTCCTGCTGGAAGACCCAAGACCTCTGAGGGAGATCCAGCTTTCTCACACTGGGCCCTACATTATGCTGCAAGATTTGTTGGTAGTCTTCAGACTTCATAATGCCATGCACACGGTCAAGCAGTCCAGTGCCAGAGGCAGCAAAGCAACCTCAAAACATCAGGGAACCTCCGCCATGTTTGATTGTAGGTACCGTGTTCTTTTCTTTGAATGCCCCTTATTTTCTCCTGTAAACTCTATGTTGATGCCTTTGCCCAAAAAGCTCTACTTTTGACTCATCTGACCAGAGAACATTCTTCCAAAACGTTGTAGGCTTTCTCAGGTAAGTTTTGGCAAACTCCAGCCTGGCTTTTTTATTTCTCGGGGTAAGAAGTGGGGTCTTCCTGGGTATCCTACCACACAGTCCCTTTTCATTCAGACGGCGACTGATAGTACGGGTTGACACTGTTGTACCCTCGGACTGCAGGTCAGCTTGAACTTGTTTGGATGTTAGTCGAGGTTCTTTATCCACCATCCGCACAATCTTGCGTTGAAATCTCTCGTCAATTTTTCTTTTGCGTCCACATCTAGGGAGGTTAGCCACAGTGTCATGGGCTTTAAACTTCTTGATGACACTGCGCACGGTAGACACAGGAACATTCAGGTCTTTGGAGATGGACTTGTAGCCTTGAGATTGCTCATGCTTCCTCACAATTTGGTTTCTCAAATCCTCAGACAGTTCTTTGGTCTTCTTTCTTTTCTCCATGCTCAAAGTGGTACACACAAGGACACAGGACAGAGGTTGAGTCAACTTTAATCCATGTGAACTGGCTGCAAGTGTGATTTAGTTATTGCCAACACCTGTTATGTGCCACAGGTAAGTTACAGGTGCTGTTAACTACACAAATTAGAGAAGCATCACATGATTTTTCTAACAGTGCCAATACTTTTGTCCACCCCTTTTTTATGTTTGGTGTGGAATTATATCCAATTTAGCTTTAGGACAATTCTTTTTGTGTTTTTTCATTGAAGACAAATTAAATGAAGATAATAATACCAAAGAATTTGTGATTGCAATCATTTTCAGGAAGAAACTGAGTACTATCTGACAGAATTGCAGGGGTGTCAATACTTTTGGCCACAACTGTAGCCATTCACTATATAGGAATCAGGAAGGGTCTTTGTACATAAGGCACACTCCTTGTGCTTGGTCTTAGTTAGCTTCTTAGCCTGAAAAGGTATACGGAAAGAAGGGGGATTCAGCTTACCAGGTGATAATACACAGAAACACTCACCATCTGAAGCTTGATTAGTGGGGTACTGGCTCTGGAGGTGGAGGCACAGCACGAGTTTCAGAGGATGTGGAACCATGAAAACTTTGTTCACTCCGGGTATCAGTTGTATCAGTCCCCTTGGAGTGACCACCGCTGCTGCTCATAGTGCTGCTCTTTCGCTGTTTTGGAACCACCTCAGATGGTGGGTGCTCCTCAATATCTCCAGGGGGAAGACAATGCTGGAACACTCTAGTTGCAACGATACCTCCGGATTTAAAAAGCTGGCCACGCCCCCAGCCTTTCCCACCAGCAGACACACCTCCCCCAGCCCACCTGGAAGTGATTCAGCCACTTCCGGGTCTCGGACGCATCATAGGCCAGGGAGCATAGGCAAAAGATTCCCCAGAACCGGCCTGCTGGAGGCGCAGGGCGACCGATGCCCGCTCCCGGAGGATGAATACAGGGAGCCCGAGCTCGACCTGCATCATGCCCACACGACCCATGGCAGCACAACTCGGACCATGGAATGGCGCCATTGATTTTCAGCTGAGAAGGGAGCCTGACAGGCAGAGCTTCCCTAACGCTGCATCTGGTATCCCAGGCTATTATTATTATTATTATTATTTATTTATATAGCGCCATTAGGTTCCATGGCACTTTACATGAGGATGAGTGAGACAAGAACAAGTACACTAAATCTAGGCGATCAGGACGTACAGGTACAGAAGGGGCAGGGACCCTGTCCACGAGGTCTCACAGTCTATGAAGGGCAGGTTAGGATACAGTAGGATGGGGGAATGTCAGGTATGTGGCGGTCGCCTGGGTCTGATGGCAGGTTGTAGGCTTGACGGAACAAGTGAGTCTTCAGGTGACACTTGAAGCTACTCAGGGTAGGAGAGTGTCTGAAGTGTTCGGGCAGGGAGTTCCAGAGTAAGGCAGATGCCCGGGAGAAGTCCTGGCTCTGCTATCCCCACAGGCACTGCACAGAGGCTGCTCAGGACCCAGGTATCCATGTACGTTTCAGCAGGTTCCGCCCCTCTTACATGTAAGGTTCCTATCCCCTCCCTTTCCGGATCCCCTCTCTCAGTGGGCGTTGTCGTGGTGATAGGAAAATCCAACTATAATATATTTAAAGTATTTTACATTCAGTTTTGTTATTACCTGCAATGAAGCCAATAGTCAAATCCTTGCTGGTGGTTGGAGCCGCCCCTCTTATCCATAAAGACTTGAGACTTTTAAAAGCATAGAAATAGACAAAATTGGAACAGCAGAGACTGGAGATTACGGGAAACCAACCACGATATAGTGCAAGTCTACAAATAAAAGCAGAACACACACAAAAATTTAATTAAATATAATCATTCATATTTGTAGATTGTTTAACCCCTGTACAACCTATGACGTACGTATACATCCTAGGTTGCCTTCCTCCATTTGATGCGAGATCACATGCTGAGCTCTCATCATTTCCTGCACATGTCAGCTGATCTGATCAGCCGACATGTACAGATAACAGTTGCGGGTGGATTGGTGACATGATTATTGGGCGTCGATGTGTTGCCATCACAGCGAGGGCTCAGATGACGATCCCCAGCGCTGTCATGACTCGCTTCCAGTGAATGCTGCATTCACAGGAGATGATAATTTCTGCAGTACAGGCTCTATAATACAGAACCCATCAGACACTTATGTGTTGAGGCGCACCAAGGGGGCTAATAAACTAAGTAAAAAGTGAGGAAAGAAAAAGGTTTATAATATGAAAAAAAAACCATAAGTTCAGATCACCCCCTTTTTTCCCCATTGAAAATAAACTATTAAAAAATAATGAAAAAAAGACATGTGGTATTACCATGTTCAGAAATGCCCGATCTATCAAAATATAAAATAAATTAATCTGCTTGATAAACTGGGTAATGGAAAGTTAAAATGCCAAAATTACTTTTTTTGGTAAGGAATGGTAAAATAAATGGTATTGTTCAAAAGTACAACTCGTCCAACATAAATCAGGCCCTCATATGTCTATTTTTGACGAAAAAATTAAAAGGTTATAGCTCTTAAAGAAGGGGTGGGAAAAACGAACACAGAAAATTACTGGGTGGTGGAGGGGTAATGGGTAGTGATGGGTAAAGCCAAACTGTAAAATTCGAGATCCGTACCGAACACCTAGTGTTTGTGCACAAGATCCCGAACACGTATTTCCCTGGGAACCTGTGTTACAGTTCGGGTCCGGGGCAGTAAAAAACTTACTTACTTAAAGATCCCGTGAGGCGTCCTGCTGTCTTGTTGTCCTGGCTGCTTCTGCTTATTAACTACTGGCGATATACACTACACTGATCAGCAATTTTCGACCGTTGTGTGCAGTGTTCACAGTAATGTCAGGGTTCACCTGTGTTCATGGCTCAGCTATGAACTCGATTAAACTCTTGACTGTTACTGTCAGTGTCAGCCTGCTTGTCGACTCTATATAAATGCTTGTCTGTACAGAGCAATGAAGCAGAGCTGACATTGCTCTCCCTGTGGACTTTTTTTTTCTAATAAAGATGGAGTCTCTAAATGTGTTTTTTGTTTTATTTCTAATGAAAAAAATTTCTCTGTGTTATGGTTTTTTTTTTTTACTGTTTACTAGAAATTCATGGTGGCCATGTCTAATTTAGCATGACACCATGAATTTCGGGCTTAGTACCAACTAAAAATACAAAGCTGGCATTAACACCTTTATTATCCAGCATGCCACCTCCCCCCAGGACTGCTGGAAGAGCCGGGTAAAGAACCTGGAAATGGCGCTACGATGAATGTGCCATTTCCAGGAATGGCTGCAGGCTGTGGTTTTTAGCGTGGGGGGCCAGAACTCTTGGGCCTTACCATGCTGAGAATCCCAGCCTCCAGCTGCCTGGTGATCAAAATACGTCCGGAGCCCACACATTTTTTTTTTTTTTTTTTTTAAATAATTTAAAAAAATAATAATGGGCTTCCCTGTTTTTTCATTGCCAGCCAAAGCAGGTGGGGGTGGCAGCCTATACTGTCCACTTTATCTGCGCTGAGATCAAAAATACAGCGGAGCGCTACGTCATTTTTTAAAATTATTTATTATTACACTACTATATGTGTGAGGAACCCAACAGCCAATCACAGACGCTGTCACGCAGAATGGGCATCTGAGATTGGCTGTTAGAGTAACCTGGAATCTGCCCATACATTCTAGATGCTAGAATGAATAGGCTGGTTTCAGGTTACTCCAGCAGCCAATCACATATGCCCACTCTGTGACAGCATCTGTGATCGGCTATTGGGCTCTTCTCAGATTAACTGATCACAGTAATGTAAAAATAAATAAATAATTAAAAAATGATGTAGTTCCCCGCAGTATTTTTGATTCTTTAAAAAAAATAATTAAAAAAAAAAAGTGTGAGCTCTGGCCGTATTTTGATTGCCAGCCAGGTAAAACCGGGCAGCTGGGGACTGGAATTTTCAGTGTGGTAAGGCCAAAGCGTTCTGGGCTCCACGCTGAAAACCGCAGCCCTCAGCCGCCCATGGAAATGGCGCATTCATGGTAGCTCCATTTCCAAGCGCTTTACTCTTCCAGCAGCCCTGGTGGGGGGTGGCATGCTGGGTAATAATGGGGTTAATACCAGCTTTGTATTCTCAGCTGGTACTAAGCCCGAAATTCATGATGTCACGCCAAATTAGACATGGCCACTAAAAATTTCTAGTGAACAGTAAAAAAAAGGAGAATTTTGTATACTTACCGTAAATTCCTTTTCTCTTAGCCTCTAATTGGGGGACACAGGACCGTGGGTGTTATGCTGCTGTCCACTAGGAGGCGACACTAAGCAATCTGCAAAAGAGTAACAGTAGCTCCTCCTCCTCAGCATACACCCCTGGGGCAGGCACTGCCTCCTCAGTTTTGTGCTAAAGCAGTAGGAGAAGTAACAAGGTTAACCAATACCAACAAAGCCTGGCAAGGCCATAACGTAACAATATAAGAGTAACAAAAAACCACTAGAAACAAGGCCGTATGGCCAACAGGGTGGGTGCTGTGTCCCCCAATTAGAGGCTAAGAGAAAAGGAATTTACGGTAAGTATACAAAATTCTCCTTTTCTCCTTCGCCTCATTGGGGGACACAGGACCGTGGGACGTCCCAAAGCAGTCCCTGGGTGGGAAAGACAATGGAACTAATGATACTGAACAAGTCAGTAAACCGATAAATACCTACAGGTGAGCAACTGCCGCCTGAAGGATGCACCTACCCAGGCTAGCGTCCGCCGAGGACTGGGTATGAACACGGTAGTGCTTGGTAAAAGTGTGTAAACTCGACCAGGTGGCCGCCTTACACACTTGGAGAGCCGAGGCTTGGTGCCGAACGGCCCAAGAGGCCCCCACGGCTCGGGTAGAATGTGCCTTGATCCCGCTGGAAGAGGAGTAGTTTTCATCTTGTAGGCGTCTTGGATAGCTGATCTAATCCACCTAGCCAGTGTAGCCTTGGAAGCTGGCATACCCTTACGAGGGCCTTCCGTCAGAATGAACAGAGTATCTGACTTACGGAAATGCGCAGTTCTAGACACATAAATGCGAAGCGCCCTGACGAAATCCAGAGTATGCAAAGCTCGTTCGAACCTGTGAACCGGAGCCGGACAAAAGGAGGGCAATGAAATATCCTCATTCAAATGAAATGAGGAGACAACCTTAGGCAGGAATGACGGCACCGGACGGAGTACAACCTTGTCCTGATGGAAAACCAGGAAGGGTGGCTTACAAGAAAGCGCAGAGAGTTCCGACACTCGGCGAAGGGAAGTGATAGCCACTAGAAAAACCACCTTCAGAGTAAGAAGGAGGAGAGAGGTGTCCCGAAGAGGTTCAAAGGGAGGTTCCTGCAGAGCCGTAAGTACCAGGTTAAGGTCCCACGCGTCTAAAGGGCGTTTGTACGGAGGGACAATGTGATTGACTCCTTGGAGAAAAGTTTTAACCTGTGGCTTTACAGCAAGGCGGCATTGAAAAAGTACTGAAAGAGCTGAAATCTGACCCTTAAGGGAACCTAGGGAGAGACCAGATTCTAACCCCGACTGAAGGAACCCTAGAACTAACGGCAAGGAATAGGGAAGAGGGGGTTGATCCTGAGAAGAGCACCACGCGAAAAAGGCTTTCCAGGTGCGATGATAAATTTTTGCCGATGCCGACTTCCGTGCTCTGATCATGGTCTGAATAACGGCAGAGGAGAAACCTGCTTGGGTTAGTACCCAGGTCTCAAGGGCCACGCCATCAAATTCAGGGCGTCTGAATTCTGGTGGTAAAACGGGCCCTGAGACAGGAGGTCGGGGCGACAAGGGAGGCGCCAGGGAACGTCCGCCGCGAGCTGCACGAGATCGGCGTACCATGCCCGTCTGGGCCAGTCTGGGGCAATGAGAATGACTGGAATGCCCTCTTGCTTGATTTTCCGCACCACTCTGGGAATGAGAGGCAGAGGAGGGAAGATGTAAGGCAGCTGGAACTGAGACCAATTCTGAACTAGGGAATCCGCCCCTAGAGCTCGCGGGTCGTGAGATCTGGCTATAAACATGGGAACCTTCGTGTTGAACCGAGATGCCATCAGATCTACGTCCGGAGTCCCCCAGCGACGGCATATTTGCTGGAACACGTCGGGATGTAGAGACCACTCTCCCGAGTCCATGCCCTGGCGACTGAGGAAATCCGCTTCCCAGTTTTCCACTCCCGGGATATGAACTGCTGACAGCGTTGAGTTCGTCGATTCTGCCCAGTGTAGAATGCGTTGCACTTCGTGCATGGCCTGGAGACTGCGGGTTCCGCCTTGATGGTTGATGTATGCCACGGCCGTGGCATTGTCTGACTGAATCCGGACTTGTGTTCCTGCCAGCATGGAATGAAAAGCCTTCAGAGCTAGAAATATGGCTCGGATTTCCAGGAGATTGATGGGCTCGGCCGACTCCGCTGGGGACCATGTTCCCTGTGCCGTGTGGTGACGATGTACCGCTCCCCATCCGCTGAGACTTGCGTCGGTGGTGACGATCTTCCAGCAAACCGGTAGAAAGGACCTTCCCCTTGTGAGGGAACGAGGTTTGAGCCACCAATGGAGGGAGCTCCTCGCTGCAGGAGACAACCGGAATAATCTGTCCAGGGCAGAAGGATTCCTGTTCCACGAAGTCAGAATCTCCCGTTGGAGAGGCCTGAGGCGAAGTTGAGCGAACGGCACCGCCTCCATAGAGGCAACCATCCTGCCCAAGACTCGCATGGCGAACCGAATCGATTGAGGAAACGGCCGTAGGAGGGTGTGGACTCCCTGTCGAAGGGCCTTCGCCTTTTCCTGAGGGAGAAAGACCAGACCCCTGGGGGTGTGGAAGCGCATCCCGAGGAATGTTAGACATTGTGACGGGACTGGAGACGACTTCCGCAGATTCACCAACCAGCCTAGACGACGCAGGGTGTCCACCGTGATGGAAACACTCTGCTGACACTCCCTGAAGGAGGGAGCTTTGATGAGCAAATCGTCTAGGTATGGGAGGACTACCAGTCCTCTTGTGTGCAGTATGGTCATGACAGCCGCCATGACTTTGGTGAACACCCTGGGAGCCGTCGCTAGGCCGAACGGGAGGGCCACAAACTGATAATGGTCCTGGTTGATGGCGAAGCGGAGAAACTGCTGGTGAATTGCCGCGATTGGGATATGAAGGTAAGCGTCCTGTATGTCGATGGACGCGAGAAATTCGTCCTTCTCCATGGACGCTATGATGGAGCGCAGTGACTCCATGCGGAAATGGCGAACCTTCACGAAGGAGTTTAACTGTTTTAGATCTAGAATGGGGTGAACCGCTCCTCCTTTTTTGGGTACCACAAAAAGGTTTGAGTAGAACCCTTGGAAGCGTTCGGCTGGCGGTACCGGTATGATAACACCGGCCGTCAGAAGGGAATTTACCGCTTGAAAGAAGGTGCGAGCTTTGGGCAGATGAGCAGGTGGGATTGACAGAAAAAAACGATTTGGAGGAAGGGCCGTAAATTCTATGGTGTATCCGGAAGACACCAAGGTGTTTACCCACTTGTCGTCGGTAGAAGCGAGCCAGACCTGACGAAAGCGAGAAAGTCGGCCGCCAACCTGAATAGTGTCTCCCGAATGGGGAGAGTCAGGAAGAAGAGAATCTGCTAGGCTTTGAGCCCTTAGATCTGGGCTGTCGAGAATGGGACTGCCAGTTTGCGCCAGTCTTCCGTGTCGTCTGGGTGCGTTCCCTACGGGGGGACCTATTGGCCGCCGTTGGGGGCTTCGAGACTGACCAACCAAAGGAGTTCCGAAAGGATCGGAAACGGGTTTGTTGGCGACGAGTGAAGGGTCGCTTAATCTGACGTTGTGGAAGAGAGGTACTCTTACCCCCAGTGGCGTCTGAAATCAATTGATCCAGCTTTTCGCCAAATAAACGGCCACCATTGTACGGAAGACATGTGAGCGACTTTTTTGACGCTGCGTCTGCCTTCCACTCTCTTAACCAGAGGGCTCGCCTAATAGTTATGGCGTTGGAAGCCGCAGCCGCGGCACAGTTAGCCGAATCGAAGGCAGCATGCATAGAATATTCGGCGGTAACCGCAATTTGAGTAACCTGGTCTAACAAGGCTGGGTCGACCTGCAAGGACCGAAGAGCCGAGTGTACCGAATGAGCTCTAGTCATAATAGCCTTAGAGGCCCAGACTGAAGCAAAGGCTGGGCCTAGAGAAGAGCCTGAGGCCTCAAAAACGGACTTCGCCATCTGCTCCACCTGACGGTCAGTGGCGTCCTTTATGGATGAACTGTCCGGTAAGGACAGGAGGGTCTTGGTAGCTAGACGGGATACGGGCGGGTCCACCTGTGGCGGATCTGTCCAATCCTGGGTAACCTTAGGCAGAAAAGGATAACGCGTTTCCAGAGCCTTACGGTTACCAAACCGTTTGTCAGGATGTAACCTATGCTTTTTAAGAATTTCCTGGAACTCTGGATGGTCCGAGAAATGCTAGTGTGGTCTCCTGGCTCTTTTAAAGGACACCTTGTGCTCCGGCACATCAGCCGGAGGGTCTGACACCTCCAGGACCTGGTTGATGTCAGTAATCAAATCCTCCACCAGTGCCACCGTATCGGTCGCATCTAAGTCTAGGGACTCATCTAAGTTACCCTCTGAGTCCGTAGAACAGAGACCTTCGGACTCCTGCGCGTCATCTTGACGCCTGCGGGATGCAGATCCCGCAGGGGACTCTGGAGATGGAGGAGGTCTCTTACGGCCAGAGTCGGAGACTGACGGGGCAGGGTCGGCAGTATGTCGCGGTTCCAAGACTTCTGGCTGAGGCGCAGAAGCCTGAACGGCGGGTTCAGGAGGCGAACGGGCTTGCATAAACTGCAGCAGTGTGGCAGACAATCTGTCAATGGACTGTGTCATATTCTGAGACATAACTGCGGCCCATGCAGGGGTAGGGTCAGGGGCACCGGTAGCCGTCCGGGCAGTGGGGGTCTCAGTATCTGCAGCCTGCGTGCAGCTCTCACAGTGTGGCGAGGTGCATCCTGCAGGGAGGTCAGCCTGACAAATAGTGCAGGTACCATAGTAAGTGCTGGCTGCCTTGGAGCCTTTCTTACTCTTACTGCCAGACATTGTGGTATGGGCTATAGCACAGAAATAGAGATAACCAGGAGACCCTGAGTAAACAGGCACTCTCTAGCTATCCAGCTAGGTGCCTGGACCCTTAGTGTTGGGGCTGAATAGGGTCGCTGTGGAGACTTTCCCCCTGTAACAGTGCCTGCTGCAGGAGGGGATGTGGAGTAGAGGGAGAGAGAGAGAGAGAGGGACAGAGAACCTCTGCAGAGCAGATCCCTGCAGAGGTCTTACCAGTCCCAGCGCCGCTGTCCAACAGGCCGCCCGGATCCTGTGTCCCCCTGGATGGCTGGACGCTCCACGTGCTGTAATGGCGACCGTGGAGGAGAAGGAGGAAGGGGCGGAGCTAAACGGGCGGGATCCGGCCTGGAAAACTCGCCCGTTCTCGGCTCCGCCCCCGCTATGACGCGCGGTCAGCGTCATCCAGCGGGGCGGGACGGGGGCGGCACAGGGGCGGCGACCTCCGCGCTAGGCCCAAGCCGGGGCCTCAATTAGTTGAGGTCCCCGGAAATAGTGAGGGGCCGGCGCGGAGGCGCGAAAAAAACCGCTGGGGGGCCCAGAAAAACGGGGGGAATGTGATGTCCCCCCTTGGCATTGGCGGAGAACCGCCAGAATAGCAGAGGATCTGTGCTGAGCTGAAAAGCTGCACTTGGATGCAGCTTGCAAGTGTCCAGCTCTGTGCCCCTGTCAGCCTTGTGCCTGAGGCCTGGCTGCAGTAAGTGCCCTCTCATCCAGCCCAGCACTTGTGTAGGCTCCTGCATAGCCTGCGCTGCTGCAGGCAGTCGTGCAGTCTCCAGCCCATGCAGCCTGTGCTGCTGATACCTGGTGTTGACACTGCCTAAAACACCCAGGGGTGATTAGGGGGACGTCATCTGGCAGGCAGTCATCTCTACTTCGCCTCAGACCGCAGGGAATGAGGAAGGTGGATGTTATGCTGGGCTGTCTCAACTTTAACCCAGCAACGAAACAGTGGGAGGCCGAGAAAGGAGTACGGCATATGTAACGATTCTCAACTTCAACCCAGCGCCCCAACAGTGGGTGGCCGAGGAAGGAGCATGCCGGGGGCCACACCGGACCCACTTTTCTTCTTTATGCTGAAAATTCACCAAGAGGAAAATGGACGTGTGCCTCCTTCGACACTAAGCAAAAAACTGAGGAGGCAGTGCCTGCCCCAGGGGTGTATGCTGAGGAGGAGGAGCTACTGTTACTCTTTTGCAGATTGCTTAGTGTCGCCTCCTAGTGGACAGCAGCATAACACCCACGGTCCTGTGTCCCCCAATGAGGCGAAGGAGAAAAAGCACAACACAGAGAAATTTTTTTTTATTAGTAATAAAAGAAAAAAACATTTAAAGACTCCTTCTTTATTAGAAAAAAAATCCTTAGTCTGACATAATCCACAAGGAGAGTAATGTCAGCTCTACTTCATCGCTCTGTACAGACAAGCATCTGTACAAAGCGAGAAGCAGGCTGACATTGACAGTAACAGTCAGAGTTCAATCGAGTTAATAGCTGAGCCATGAACTCAGGTGAAACCTGACGTCACCGCGAACACTGCCGACACCGACTAAAAGTTAATGAGCGGCCCCGGAAGTAGATGCGGCCAGGAGACAGCAAGACAGCAGGACGCGTTGCAGAAACGGTAAGTATAATGACAATGTTTATTATTAACTGCCGTATATTCTTTCTTTTACAGCCCCCCCGTCCCATCCCCTAACTGTAAAGTCCAAGCTCGGGGTTCAGACGCAAGTTCGAGTTACAACCGGCCTCGACCTTGGACTTTACAAAAAGTCCGGACAAACCCGCCGGTCCCGGGGTTCGCCCATCACTAATAATGGGAATAATGCCAATCAATGTAATTAATATAAATTTAATGGACTATATAATATTGATTATATTTATTTATAACCTCAGGGAAAATGACAAGTAAAATAAAAAGTACAGGATGTTAAGGAATATCAGAATGCTAGTTAGTTTAGTTAGAACCAGGTGCCTGCAGTACAACATGCCAAGTACATGACTGTGATGTTGGGAGGGGTTATAAGCATTACTTACGCGGAGAAACATTTTAAAGGTCCAATATAAAGAAATTCAGCCATTTTTTCTCTTTAACCCCTTCCCGACACAGGACGTTGTACAACATCCTGGCAGATTTGAGTTGCTGCAGCTCCTGTGAGTGGGGTCACTCAGGTGTCACAGATGCTGCTGCTCTGTGACAACCTGTAGATGACCCACAGGGGGTGGATTAACCCCCCCATGCCCAGGACCCCTCCGATCGGCAGTTTAAAAGTGAAACTGCCGGTCGGAGGGAATCATAGGGATTCACCCCTCCAGATCTGATTGGAGCTCTCCAATCAGTTCTGGAGGGGTGGATCGGCAAGTGTCCACCCCTCCTCACCCCCATCCCGCTCCATGACTCACAGGGGAGCCCCTTGTCTCCCCAAACTGCCCGCCCCCCCTCTATTATTATGTATATGCCGGCGGGCTGCACCCGCGGGTGTGCCCGTTGGCAACACTGTCTGGTCCCCTCCTACAGATCCCCACCAGGCAGCCCCCACCTCAGCCCTGTGTGCTGGCCCCCCCTCACCTCTTGCGGCGGGCTGCACACGTCGGTGCACCTGCCGCTGCGGCCGCCCTGCCTCCGGCTGTGCGGCTCCTCTGCCGGCTGGTCGGTGGCCCCGCCTCCTCTCCCCGCCTCCTCTTCCGGCCTCCTGCTCATCGGTGGATCGAGAGGGTAAGTATGTATGTATGTATGTATGTAAGTATGTATGTATGTATGAATGAATGAATTGATGGATGGATGGATGGATGAATGATGGATGGATAGGTGAATGGATAGATGGATGGGGGGTGCATGCGTGGAAGTGTGCGTGCGTGGACATGAGCGTACATGAGTGTGCGTGGACGTGTGCATGCGTGGACGTGGACGTGGGTGGACGTGTGCGTGCATAGACGTGTGCGTGCATAGACGTGTGCGTGCATAGACGTGTGCATAGATGGATGTGTGCGTGGATGTGCGTGCGTGCATGGATGTGGATGTGCGTGCGTGGTTGTGTGCGTGCGTGGATGATGGGTGCGTAGGTGGATGGATGGGTGCAACAAGGGATCAAGTGTCCTCTTGTTGTAGTCTCTGGGATCATAGTCATGGTGCACTGTATGACAGATCATTGTCATACAGTGCACCATAACTCTGACCCCAGAGGCTGTAGGAAGAGGACACTTGATCCCTTGCTGCAGTCTCTGGATTGAGCAGAGGCGATCGAGGTCATGGGACCTTCGTTGTGGACTACGTCGGAGGCGATTGAGCGTCGTGGGACCTTCGTTGTGGACTACGTCAGATCTTTATAATAAAGATGGAGTCCAAATTTTGTTTGTGTTATTTTTTTCAAATAAAAAGATTTTTCTTTGTGTGTATTTTCTGACTATTTACCAGAGATTCCTAATGGCGGGTCTAACATTGGCCCTATATTATGAATCTCGTGCTTAGTGCCAGCTGCCAATAAAGAGCTGGCATTAACCCTTTATTACCCAGTTTGCCACCGGCACCAGGGCAACTGGAAGAGTCTGGGTACAGCGCCAGAAAATGGCGCTTCAATGAATGGGCTATTTTCTGGGGCGGCTGCGGGCTGCAATTCGTAGCATGGGGGGACCAGAATGCTTGGGCCTCTCCATGCTGTGGATTCCAGCCTCCAGCTGCCTAGTTGTACCTGGCTGGACCAAAAATATGGCGGAGCCCACGTCATTTTTTTTCTAGAATTAGTTCTAGAAGAAAAAAAAGGGCATTGCTGTATTTTTGGTTGCCAGCCAGGTACAACGAGGCAGCTGGGGGTTGGTGGCAATCCGTAGTTGCCAAGTTGTACCTGGCTGGACCAAAAATATGGTGGAGCCCCATGCCATTTTTTTTCTAGAATTAGTCCTAGAAAAAAATAAAAAAGGGCTTTGCTGAATTTGTGAAGCATCTGGGGGTTCAAAGTGCTCACTATGCATCTAGATGCATTCCTTGGGGGGGTCTAGTTTCCAAAATGAGGTCACTTGTGGAGGAGCTCCAATGTTTAGGCACACATAGGCTCTCCATACGCGACATGGTATCCGCTAACAATTCCAATAGTTAGCGGACACCATGTAGCGTATGGAGAGCCCCTGTGTGCCTAAACATTGGAGCTCTCCCACAAGTGACCCCATTTTGGAAACTAGAGCCCCCAAGGAACATATCTAGATGTATAGTGTGCACTTTGAACCCCCAGGTGCTTCACAAATTCATCTGTAAACTTGAATAATGTTCTTTTTTAATTTTTACAGATTATTTTGTGAAGCACCGGGGTGTTCAAAATGCTCACCACCCATCTAGATAAGTTCTCTGGGGGGTCTAGTTTCCAAAATGGGGTCACTTGTGGGGGAGCTCCAATCTTTAGGCACACAGGGGCTCTCCAAATGCGACATGATGTCCACTAACAATTGGAGCTAATTTTTCAGTCAAATTGTTAGTGGACACCATGTCACGTTTGGAGAGCCCCTGTGTGCCTAAACATTGGAGCTCCCTCACAAGTGACCCCATTTTGGAAACTAGAGCCCCCAGGGAACTTATCTAGATGGGTGGTGAGCATTTTGAACAAATTTTTGATTTTTTCACAAATAATCGCAAAAATTATCGACCTAAATTTAATACTAACATGAAGCCCAATATGTCACGAGAAAACAATCTCAGAATAGCTCGGATCCAATGAAGCGTTCCAGAGATATTACCTCATAAAGGGACACTGGTCAGAATTGACAAAAATGGCCTGGTCATTAGGGTCAAAATAGGCCCGGGGGTGAAGGGGTTAAAATTAGGGTGGTCACCATCAATTATAATCAAAATATGTAAAATAATTAGGTGGTAACAGCTTCACTATTGCATAGTTCCTTTATAAACAATAGCACTGATGTTAGCTCTAATAGAGCCCGAGATACATTTTGTACTCACAGTCCCTCTTCTTTAATAATTTCCATCAGTACAGCAGGAGTACTGCGAGATTTCCTCTTTTCATCCACTAAAAAAAAACAGAACACAAGTGTTTTAGAAAATGACAAATTGCAGGACGCATATAGCACTCAGTTAATTGGCATCTCCCTCTTCTGTCCTGTTTTAAGATTTTTCAAGACCTTTTAATCAGGAGTGCATGAATTTTTAGGTTAAAGCAAAGCAGTCACCAGGTTTTTCCCCTATAAACTGCAGCCTCCACCAGTAAGCTCTTGTATACAGCATTCTATAATACTGTATGCAAGTCCCCAGGCCAATCTGTATAACATAAAAAACACCTTTCCGGTCCGATGGGCATCGATGGCCTCTTCTTGCTTTGTGTGGATGACGCATCCTACGTCATCCATAAAGTGTACCCTGTCACACTCCTGCCCAGGCGCAATCCTCTCTGCCCTGCCAAGGGCAAAGCAAAGTACCGAAATGCGAAAGAGTGGGGAAAGGCTAAAGATCGTATGAACATGTAGAGCATTAAAATAACTTGTTCTACCCTTGGCAGGGCAGAGAGAAGTGCGAATGTGCAGAGTGCAGTAGAGGACACTGTGTGGATTACGTAGACATAGGATGCAGTATCCACATGAAGCAAGGAAGGAGGATGGCTCTGGATCAAGACCAGCGACTTCATTTGAACCAGACCACTCCATAGAGGAGTATAATAAAAGTAATTTTTACCTTACAGAGCGAATTTGTGACATATATACAGTAGTTTAGAATTCTACAGTGCCGTATATAAGGGCTTACTGGTGGTGGCCACACTTTACATGAGAAATAGCTGGTGACAGGTTCCTTTTAGAGCCAATTGATTTGATCACTATGAGTTTGATACAGAAGGACCTGATAAAGTACAGGAAAGGTCAATGATTAAATGCAATGATCATCTTATGAAAGATTTATCAAAGGACACCATAGCATATAGTATATTTTGCAGGGGTTAGGCATGGCTGAGAAGCAGCAGTAAACCAGTTTTGTGCTGAACAAAAGTCATATTAGTCAGAATTATTGACCAACGGGTACAACATTTTGTAAATCAGACTGTTATATATCTCACCTTGCAATCTAAGACGAGCAGTGTCTAATGGATAGAACAGAGACATAGCAGTAACACTGCCCTATGGAAAGATAAGCAGAAATTATAGTCTGTAAATTGCTATTACAAAGATATAGTAAACTATTCTATTCAAAGTGCAATTCCAGTATAGTTTAAAAAGAGTAAATGTTGTGAGTGCGTGTACACACACACAACTGTGCACATGAAAAGTATACACACCCATTGAAATTTCATGTATAGAAAAGTCATAAGAATTTCTGAACTTTTTACCACCTTTAGGTTTTACTCACATCTGCGTATAAAAAGATTGGTCCAAATTTCAACCAGAAAGTTGGACAGGTGTCATGCGTGCGTACAATTTTTTTTCTCGCCTAGCATCCATTTGCCACCCATATGCTATGCTTTTTTTCAACATATTTCTGTAATTAAAATCCATATAACTAATGTCACTGTTTGCTAACTCTATAAGAGCACACTACCCAAGGGCCAAAAGTGGAAGCATATACATAAGGTTTGGTTTGGTTGTGGCTGGATGTTTCTGATATTCCAAAATCAGATATGACAAACCATAACTTATTGTCAAAACTGAGCAGGTTCTCTTTTACTTTCTTCTGTCAAGGTAGCTAGCCATTGCAGAAGCCAGGAGGCATCGAAGACTCTGGGTACATCCGCTCTTCTGCCAACGTCTCACAAAAGGGCATTTTATTTGTCAGTACGGGAAGTTACGCAGGCACCCAGAGAATCTTTTGCCTACTGTAAAATGCAGGCTCAGACCATTGACCGCCTATTAGCTGGCTCTGTAGGCCAGGACTGACATCTCAATATACCAGGTTTAGGAAATGTATATCTGATGAAGAATGACACCTGTTGACATTGAAGTCAACAATCCTTACAGCTTTTTGCCACACAAAAATATGTGTATTACCTATTTAAGAATGAAAATATTGTTAGGTATAGGTATTTCTTGTAGAATTTAAAATGTGAAATTAGTTAATTTCTTGAGCCATACACAGTACAAGCCCTAGAAAAAAAAACACAATCACAATTTTGCCACATATTCATCATAATTCATTGAACACGATTGACTTTGTAATGCGAAAGATAAGGACTATAGTATAATAGGGACAAATCGCAACGCATTAACTAAAAACAACCAAAAAGAAAATGCAATCAAACAGTCCCCATTATTATTAAAGTGAAAATATTCTTTATTAAACAAAGATGTGTGATATACAGGTAAAAGGTAGGATCTAATATAGATTTTCCAGACACAGAAAAATGAACACAGATGGTAGGAAATGTATATATCAAGATGTAATAGTATAGGTACAGGAAAAGATGGGAGCTATGTATATAGTACTAGATGGTGGCCCGATTCTAACGCATCGGGTATTCTAGAATATGTGGGTGTGCGGCGGTGCGGGTGTACGGCAGTGCGGGTTTAAGGCGGTGCAGTTGTGCAAGTGTGCAGCAGTGGCCCCCTCAGTTCTCACCTGCTCCAGGCTTCTGTACAGCCGCCTCTCACCCTAGCATAAAAGTAATACTAGATTAGCCTCGGCACACTCAACTAATGAAAAATGAAAAGGAAGAAATGTTTCTTTGTGCTGATAATTTTATTGTACAGAAACGAAATCATCCCACGTTTCGGCTCAACATGAGCCTTCCTCAGGGAATTGAGCTGAATTAAACATAACAACAAAAAGAAGTCACAATTTTGTTCAACATAAATGCAAAGTACATGTTAACAGAAAAAAACCTACAAGCGGTGTATGGTACAAAATGCTGGAGTGTGGTGAAATCCATAGCGTGCGCACTAAGATATGTGGTGGGCACGTCCGTAAGTGAATGGTGGCGTGTAGGGGTGAAGTGGTAGGTGAGGAAACAAAGGATAGGAGGAAGAGTGAGAGGAAATAAAAGGAGTAGATAAAAAAATCAAGAGGTCTCAGACAAAAAGAAAAAGAAGAAAATAAAACCAACAAACGGTATACAAAGGTGAAGAAAGACAATAGAGGAAAAGGGGAGGGGCAAGAGAAACAATGAATAGAGTATAATAACTAAAATCAGGTAAATTACCTTACAAACTCAGAGAGTAGGAATAAGTAGGTATAGAAACGATCCAGTAGCAAGGAAAAAATCTATTTAAGGTATATAAAAGGATGAATCGGTATCATTATAGAAAACTGTAAAGAGATATATAAGGCAAAGACAAGCTGAGGTAGTCAAAGTCCAATATTTAAAAACAACCAAGGTAAACATATGAGATGAAAAGGCAATGCTTAGGAATACTGCTTAATATGGGCTGAAGTATATAGAAAAATATGGGATTACCTCAAAGAGTCATTTAGTGATTATCCTTAATAGAGGAAAATAGCAGAGAGATAACTACTGAACTGGTCGCTGGAGAAAGAGAAATAAGAAAGGTTTTACAAAAGAGAATGAAGGTATATGCTGAGAGAAGTCTATAGGGGTCACATACCCTTAAATTGTAAGGAGGTACATGACTCCTGTCCTGTAAAGAAAGTGCAGCAGGCTATTAGAAGTAAGTAGAAATAACAGGCACATGTGAGAAAACAGCAAAAAAAAAAAAAAAAAAAAAAAAAAAAGCAAAAAAAGGGCTGTGCAGCAGTTACCTTGTGTCCATAGTGTTTGCAAGGGAGGCCAGGAGTGTGTGTGATCAAGTGTGACCATGTTAAATACCCTCCAGTGCTTCCTGGTAGGGCGGGGAGCTAATTGACCTTCCAGGGAGGGGAATCAGATCAGGAAGTGGTGGTTCCTTGTCACAGTGCTGGCGGCCGCCATTTTATTGGTGGGATAGTGCCTACAAATACTGTGCACATTAGAAAGACGATTTTGTAGGTGCTGAAGATGATTGTGCTCTGGAGTGAGGGTGATACTGCAGATACTGCAGGGACTGCGGAGACCTTCAATAACATTCAGAATAGTCCTGCCTAAGAGTAAAGAAACAAGGTTAGAATACATTCTAAACATTGAAATCAAAGCAATACAAGACCTGTCAATATATGGTTAAGTACATCTATAACCTAATAAAACTAAACACGACAAAGAGAATATCACATAATAACTCCAAGGTAAATAATGGATTAGGCTACTAATATGTCTAGAAGAATAGGACATAGCACTCAAGTTCAGTAATAAATTTCAGATTCCCTATTCAAGCCCTTAGGGGAGAGGGTATTGAGGTGATAAATCCAATACGCTTCGCGTTCCCTAAGCATGCGTACCCTATTCCCTCCTCTCCTTGGTATGGGTATGTGATCAATCACCTGAAATTTTAACTGACTAATAGAGTGTCTACATTCGATAAAATGGGCAGGGATTGGTAGTAGTGTATTTTTACACCTGATGGTCGACTTGTGTTTGGAGATGCGGTCCCGGACATGCTGGGTGGTCTCCCCAACATATCCGAGACCGCAAGGACATTTGATGAGATAGATGACATAACTGGAGTTGCATGTGTAATAACCATTGATGTTAAATCTTTTGCCAGTCAATGGATGGGTAAACGATTCACCCTTGCTTACATTCGTGCACTGTGCACAACCCAGACATGGGAATGTGCCTTTTTTGGGGCTACTCAAAGTTCTCTGCTTAAGAGTTTGTAGGTGAGACCCAATGTCAGCCCTGACTAGTGAATTTCTAAGATTCCTAGTCCTCTTATGACAGACGAGTGGTGGTAATTTAAATTCTTCAATGCCCGGATAAGCTTTATTCAGTAAGGGCCAGTGATCCAGGACTGCTTTTTTGATAAGTGGAGAAAAAGGATGGAAAGTATTTACAAATTTGAGTCTATTGTCAACAGTCCTGGGTCTTTGGAAAGTCAATGGCTGTGGCATAGAATCTGTTAGCGGGTATCCCCTTTTGATTCAATACTCTCACCTCTATCCATAACATTGGAGAAAATCCTAACTCCTTTAATTCCTAAAATAAAATCATTTGTAAAAGACACCTCCGACTTCTTAAACCATGTTCATGGAATGACAAATATCCCGGATGATACGATACTGGTCACACTCGATGTGAACAGCCTGTATACAAGTATCGACCATGACAAGGGCATCGAGGCTGTTCACTGGTTCCTTAACCAACATACCAATTTTAGTGAACCACAGAAAATGTTCTGCATAGACATTCTGACACTGGTTCTGAAAAATACTCACTTTCTTTTTGAGGACCAGTTCTTTTTACAGGAATGTGGGACCGCTATGGGGGCCAATATGGCACCCCCATACGCTAATATCTTCATGGACAAGTTTGAGACAGACCATGTATATACTAATCATCTATTCAAAACCAATGCCATTACATGGCTTCGATACATAGATGACATTTTCTGTCTATGGACAGGTGATACTGACTCATTAACCAGGTTTGTTGAAGAAATTAACCAGGGTACAATCAACCTGACTTTTACCCTACACTACGATTCCAACAACATCAATTTTTTGGACACACTCATTTCAAAAACTCCCAATGGCAAGTTGACAAGTGACCTATATGTAAAACCGACAGATCGCAACAGTCTCTTACACTGGTCAAGTTGTCACCCCAGGCATGTCAAAAAGGCCCTACCTAAATCCCAGCATCATAGGGTCGAACGTATCGTTTCAGACCCTGTCACAAAAACACAAAGACATGACGAGATGACAGAAAAATTTCACAAAAGGGGATACCCGCTAACAGATTCTATGCCACAGCCATTGACTTTCCAAAGACCCAGGACTGTTGACAATAGACTCAAATTTGTAAATACTTTCCATCCTTTTTCTCCACTTATCAAAAAAGCAGTCCTGGATCACTGGCCCTTACTGAATAAAGCTTATCCGGGCATTGAAGAATTTAAATTACCACCACTCGTCTGTCATAAGAGGACTAGGAATCTTAGAAATTCACTAGTCAGGGCTGACATTGGGTCTCACCTACAAACTCTTAAGCAGAGAACTTTGAGTAGCCCCAAAAAAGGCACATTCCCATGTCTGGGTTGTGCACAGTGCACGAATGTAAGAAAGGGGTGAATCGTTTACCCATCCATTGACTGGCAAAAGATTTAACATCAATGGTTATTACACATGCAACTCCAGTTATGTCATCTATCTCATCAAATGTCCTTGCGGTCTCGGATATGTTGGGGAGACCACCCAGCATGTCCGGGACCGCATCTCCAAACACAAGTCGACCATCAGGTGTAAAAATACACTACTACCAATCCCTGCCCATTTTATCGAATGTAGACACTCTATTAGTCAGTTAAAATTTCAGGTGATTGATCACATACCCATACCAAGGAGAGGAGGGAATAGGGTACGCATGCTTAGGGAACGCGAAGCGTATTGGATTTATCACCTCAATACCCTCTCCCCTAAGGGCTTGAATAGGGAATCTGAAATTTATTACTGAACTTGAGTGCTATGTCCTATTCTTCTAGACATATTAGTAGCCTAATCCATTATTTACCTTGGAGTTATTATGTGATATTCTCTTTGTCGTGTTTAGTTTTATTAGGTTATAGATGTACTTAACCATATATTGACAGGTCTTGTATTGCTTTGATTTCAATGTTTAGAATGTATTCTAACCTTGTTTCTTTACTCTTAGGCAGGACTATTCTGAATGTTATTGAAGGTCTCCGCAGTCCCTGCAGTATCTGCAGTATCACCCTCACTCCAGAGCACAATCATCTTCAGCACCTACAAAATCGTCTTTCTAATGTGCACAGTATTTGTAGGCACTATCCCACCAATAAAATGGCGGCCGCCAGCACTGTGACAAGGAACCACCACTTCCTGATCTGATTCCCCTCCCTGGAAGGTCAATTAGCTCCCCACCCTACCAGGAAGCACTGGAGGGTATTTAACATGGTCACACTTGATCACACACACTCCTGGCCTCCCTTGCAAACACTATGGACACAAGGTAACTGCTGCACAGCCCTTTTTTTGCTTTTTTTTTTTTTTTTTTTTTTTTTTGCTGTTTTCTCACATGTGCCTGTTATTTCTACTTACTTCTAATAGCCTGCTGCACTTTCTTTACAGGACAGGAGTCATGTACCTCCTTACAATTTAAGGGTATGTGACCCCTATAGACTTCTCTCAGCATATACCTTCATTCTCTTTTGTAAAACCTTTCTTATTTCTCTTTCTCCAGCGACCAGTTCAGTAGTTATCTCTCTGCTATTTTCCTCTATTAAGGATAATCACTAAATGACTCTTTGAGGTAATCCCATATTTTTCTATATACTTCAGCCCATATTAAGCAGTATTCCTAAGCATTGCCTTTTCATCTCATATGTTTACCTTGGTTGTTTTTAAATATTGGACTTTGACTACCTCAGCTTGTCTTTGCCTTATATATCTCTTTACAGTTTTCTATAATGATACCGATTCATCCTTTTATATACCTTAAATAGATTTTTTCCTTGCTACTGGATCGTTTCTATACCTACTTATTCCTACTCTCTGAGTTTGTAAGGTAATTTACCTGATTTTAGTTATTATACTCTATTCATTGTTTCTCTTGCCCCTCCCCTTTTCCTCTATTGTCTTTCTTCACCTTTGTATACCGTTTGTTGGTTTTATTTTCTTCTTTTTCTTTTTGTCTGAGACCTCTTGATTTTTTTATCTACTCCTTTTATTTCCTCTCACTCTTCCTCCTATCCTTTGTTTCCTCACCTACCACTTCACCCCTACACGCCACCATTCACTTACGGACGTGCCCACCACATATCTTAGTGCGCACGCTATGGATTTCACCACACTCCAGCATTTTGTACCATACACCGCATGTAGGTTTTTTTCTGTTAACATGTACTTTGCATTTATGTTGAACAAAATTGTGACTTCTTTTTGTTGTTATGTTTAATTCAGCTCAATTCCCTGAGGAAGGCTCATGTTGAGCCGAAACGTGGGATGATTTCGTTTCTGTACAATAAAATTATCAGCACAAAGAAACATTTCTTCCTTTTCATTTTTCATTAGTTGAGTGTGCCGAGGCTAATCTAGTATTACTTTTGGTTGCATTTTCCTCTGAGCACCTCACATAAGGTTGAGCCGGGTCATACTCTATTCTATCTCACCCTAGCATGTCTTCTTCTTCTACCTCCAGCATAGACGTCAACAATTCCAAGGCCTCAGGAGGCGGAGTTAACAGGGGGCATCATAGTAGGTGTGTCCAAGCACATAGCCCTGATGTGGTGGGCGTGCCCTTGTTCACAGCCATTATGACGCGCCCCTTTGGTAGTTCCACCCTCACCCCCGCGGCATTTGAATTTCTGGAGTCTATGAAACGAAAAGAAGAAGAAGAATGGTGGGGTAGCGGTGGGCAGATGGAGCATGGAGCAGCGGCCGGGGTGGAGTGAGTGAGCAGCGGGCAGGAGACCAAGCGGAGGGGTGCCAAGAGACCAGGCGGACTGTGCCTATTTCGCTGTAACAGAAATCCCGCGTCGCTGATTGGTTGCGCCCAGCCAACAATCAGCAACGCGGGTTTTGCGTTAGAGACAGTGTGACGTGAGTGCAAGGTGAGTGCAGGGCTAAGTGTGAGGTGAGTGCAGGGCTAAGTGTGAGGTGAGTGCAAGGTGAGTGCAGGGCTAAGTGTGAGGTGAGTGCAAGGTGAGTGCAGGGCTAAGTGTGAGGTGAGTGCGACGTGAGTGCAGGACTAAGTGTGAGGTGAGTGCGACGTGAGTGCAGGGCAGAGTGTGACGTGAGTGCAGGGCAGTGTGTGGCGTGAGTGCAGGGCAGGGTGTGGTGTGAGTGCAGGGCAGGGTGTGGCGTGAGTGCAGGGCAGGGTGTGACGTGAGTGCAGGGCAGGGTGTGACGTGAGTGCAGGGCAGGGTGTGACGTGAGTGCAGGGTGAGTGTAGGGTGTGTGGGTGTAAGTGGTCTGCAGTACCTGGCTCCTGGTGCTGTGTGCGTTTAGCTTAAGGACCTCTGGTGATGTCACAGCCATGTGATCTTGGTCCGGCCACGATTGTGACATCATCAGAGGTCCTGTAAGAATAGAGCCCTCGTCACACATAACGACGCACCAGCGATACCGATAACGATACGACCTGGGCGCAATCGCTGGTGCGTCGTTTTCACATCGCTGTTCATTTCAAATAGCGGGACTTCACTGTCGGCTTTCCCGCCCGCTATGTGAGTGTAGCGCTGTCGTCTCGGTCACGGCTGATGCGTCGCCAGTGCTTTTTTTGTAAAAAACATATTTGCCGGTACGCATTTCAGATTAATTTCCCCTATGCACAGGGGTGCAGAAAGGCTCTTTGCCACCTGAGCCTAGGTGAAGACCGGGGGGGTGGGGTTGCTGTCTGCGGCCACAGGTGAGGAGTGGGGGAGATTGCTGTCGGTGGCCGCGGGTGGGTGGAGTGGGGTTGCTGTCGGCGGCCGCGGGTGAGGAGCAAGGAGGAGGGTGCTGTCGGGAGACGCCGCTGGTGATTTTACCGTATGCAGCTGGCGCACGTCACACAGGGAGCTGTCTGCATGGTGCAGGCGTCGCCCCCTTCTGCTCTGCGGCTCCCCCTGCCTCCTTGCTGTGTGAGCCTGAAGGCTCATATTGACCATTGGACAGTGCAGCCCTGCCTGTGCGTGGCACACGTCCCCTAGGCGTGGCACACATCCCCTATGCGTGGCACACGTCCCCTATGCGTGGCACACGTCCCCTATGCAGGGCACACGTCCCCTATGCAGGGCACACGTCCCCTATGCAGGGCACACGTCCCCTAGGTGTAGCACATGCCCCCCTGTGTTAGATATTGCCCCCATGCTGCTATTCTTCCCTCCTCCAGCGCTGATCTCCCGGTCTCCCTCGTGCTGCTGTGATTGGGCAGAGATGATGCTGCAGAGCTCCTCCCCTTCCTGGTTCTGTGCGGTTATGTGATCGGCACAGCAGAGAGTGACATCATCTCTGCGTGCGATCACAGCAGCAGCCGGAAAACCGGAGAGACACCGTGAGATCAGCGCTGGAGGAGGAGCCAGGAGGTAAGTATATAGAGTTTATTATTTTAGTATCGCAGCAGCATGGGGGCCATATCTAACATAGGGGGGCATGTGCCATCACAGGGGGGGCACAGGACCATATAATATGCGTCGCTCCTCCAGCCCTTCACCATAGTGCAGTTTCAACACCATGGTGATGGAGAGCGGCAATGCATATTACATGAGCGGGAGCATGAGATCTCCAGATGCCTCCTGCAGTCTCCACCAGCCTCCCCCAGCTCACATTTTCCGGTACACCGTACCGTCGCGAAAAAAGCACTGTCTGTCGCTGTCACCAGGTTTTGAATGCGCGCGGCATTCGAACTTCGAATTTGCGTGCCTATTTGCATAGTCTGTGCTCATTGGTGGCCGCCTCCGTCAGCCACTAATGAGCGGCCACTGTCTGGCGTGCGATTTCAGCTTCAGACAGATGCCTACGACAATTATATAGTAGATAACACAAGGAACACAGACCACGGAGTAATTTACATAGTTTGGAAGGAGGAACTAGATATTACAACTCTAGTCATGATAATTGCATCTACATTGGATTTCCACGTAGTCCTACAATCTCTATGTGGTGGATCATTCCCTATAGATATTCAGTGGAGTAATATACTAGATAGCTATAAAGGATTAATTGTTCAGCCCCACTACTTGTGGAAGGTGTCTCAAGCGGGATTACTAGCAACATATCAGCTAGTGCTTGTAGAGTTATATGTCAAACCGTTTTTGTGAATGCAATTATTATGACTAGAGTTGTAATATCTAGTTCCTCCTTCTATACTATATAAATTACCGTATATACTCGTGTATAAGCCGACCCGTGTATAAGCCGACCCCCCTACTTTTGCCCCCAAAAACTGGGAAAACTTATTGACTCGCGTATAAGCCGAGGGTGGACTCCAGCACAGGTATACAGCCCCCAGAAGTGTGGTATATACAGGCCCCAGCAGTGTTACAGCAGCAGCCCCAGTGGTATATACAGCAGCAGCCCCTGCTTTGTGACCGGGGCTCATCGCGATGACGTCATCGCGATGCCGGCCGGTCACCTGACAAGCAGGAAGTCAGCGAGGAAGATGGAGCCCGGAGCCGGGAGCCGCGATCCGCCACCGGAGGGTGACAGCTGCTAGACAGGTGATGTATATGCGCAGCGCTGCATGCGGGGGGCCCAGAAAGTGAGGTGGGGGCGCCAAACTTTGAGGGGGACTGTATTGACTCGCGTATAAGCCGAGGGGGGGACTTTTCAGCCCAATTTTTGGGCTGAAAAACTCGGCTTATACGCGAGTATATAAATTACTTCATGATCTGTGTTCCTTGTGGTATACAGTTGTGGCCAAAAGTATTGACACCCCTGCAATTCTGTCAGATAATACTCAGTTTCTTCCTGAAAATGATTGCAATCACAAATTCTTTGGTATTATATCTTCATTTAATTTGTCTTCAATGAAAAAACACAAAAGAGAACGAAGCAACAAGCAAGAGAAACATTAATCATTTCACACAAAACTCCAAAAATGGGCCAGACAAAAGTATTGGCACCCTCAGCCTAATACTTGGTTGCACAACCTTTAGCCAAAATAACTGCGATCAACCGTCATCAATGAGTTTCTTACAATGCTCTGCTGGAATTTTAGACTATTCTTCTTTGGCAAACTGCTCCAGGTCCCTGATATTTGAAGGGTGCCTTCTCCAAACTGCCATTTTTAGATCTTTCCCACATGTGTTCTATGGGATTCAGGTCTGGACTCATTGCTGGCCACATTAGAAGTCTCCAGTGCTTTCTCTCAAACCATTTTCTAGTGCTTTTTGAAGTGTGTTTTGGGTCATTGTCCTGCTGGAAGACCCACGACCTCGTGAGGGAGACCCAGCTTTCTCACACAAGGCCCTACATTATGCTGCAAAATTTGTTGGTAGTCTTCAGACTTCATAATGCCATGCACACGGTCAAGCAGTCCAGTGCCAGAGGCAGCAAAGCAACCGCAAAACATCAGGGAACCTCCGCCATGTTTGACTGTAGGGCCCAGTGTTCTTTTCTTTGAATTCCTCTTTTTTTCCTCCTGTAAACTCTATGTTGATGCCTTTGCCCAAAAAGCTCTACTTTTGTCTCATCTGACCAGAGAACATTTTCTCAAAACGTTGTAGGTTTCTCAGGTAGGTTTTGCAAACTCCAGCCTGGCTTTTTTATGTCTCGGGGTAAGAAGTGGGGTCTTCCTGGGTATCCTACCATACAGTCCCTTTTCATTCAGACGCGACAGATAGTACGGGTTGACACTGTTGTACCCTCGGACTGCAGGTCAGCTTGAACTTGTTTGGATATTAGTCGAGGATCTTTATCCACCATCCGCACAATCTTGCGTTGAAATCGCTCGTCAATTTTTCTCTTCCGTCCACATCTAGGGAAGTTAGCCACAGTGCCATGGGCTTTAAACTTCTTGATGACACTGCGCACGGCTAGACATAGAAACACTCAGGTCTTTAGAGATGGACTTGTAGCCTTCTGATTGCTCATGCTTCCTCACAATTTGGTTTCTCAAGTCCTCAGACAGTTCTTTGGTCTTCTTTCTTTTCTCCATGCTTAATGTGGTACACAAAAGGACACAGGACAGAGGTTGAGTTAACTTTAATCCATGTCAACTGGCTGCAAGTGTGATTTAGTAATTGCCAACACCTGTTAGGTGCCACAGGTAAGTTACACTGTGCAAAACACAAAGGAGACACAACGAGGCGCAGAATAGTGCCTATCAATGATAACAGTGTTAGAAACAGTGATATGTGGTGTCCACTCACCTTGCTTGGTTGTGTATACCCACAACCGGTTTGAGCGCCTTATACAGCTGCCGCTGGACCTCCACCGCTACTACTCGTGGAAACTGATAATCTGTCGTTAGGAAGAGGTGTACTACGGTCCGCGCTGCTGTGACACAAAGATCACAAGGAAGGCATTGCTTCAATAAATACTTCCTTTATTCCTTCTCTCCTACGTGTTTCGGAGCCACATCCGAGCTCCTTCCTCAAGGACATCAAAATTACAATGAGCACATTCCATACTTAACGAGGATAAGGCGCCAAAAAAGTGCAATGTAATGCTGTCCGTGACGTCAGCAAACAGGGAGGATCCCTGTGTGGCGTCACTGTGTTTGTAAACAATACCCCGTAGATATTAACCCAAGTTTGAGGAATAGGTACATAAAATTAAAAGACATATTTAAACAGTATAACATCACACAATAAAATTAATTAAAAACAATTCAGATACAATTGTAATATTATATTAATGATAGCAAAATGCAAGAATTTCTTGATATGAAAACCCGATGTCATGTAGGCTAGAACTCATGGAATTCAAAAACAAAGGTATATACGTATCCAAGTATACATGTGATCAGCCTGTGTCTCTATATGTCTGGAGTATTCCCATCCATCATTATAGAGGGGTTCATTATAGTTCGTGTTAGTGAGTTAGTAATAAATAAACTGTAGTAGTCCATTCAGGTTTATGGTGTCAGAAGGGTATAATATGAACTAGAATGGCATACATGTAATGAAAAAGAGTTTTTCAAAGTTCTACTGAATATGAAATTTTTTATTTATTTTATTAATTAATTTTTTTATTTTATTTATTTCCCCTCATTGTGGACTAATCTTAGTAAAAATTATAGATCAGTTAAAGGTATGGATTATTATAAAAATTAGTTAAAAGGTATGGACCATTATAAAAGATAATATTTCGACCGGATTTTGAATAAAAGATATAGTAAAATAAAAATCAATAATCTCCCTATTGCAATTTGCAGCAGTTCGATGCTCTCAGCCGGTGTGAACCGGTCCGAATTAATTAGTTCCTAGTCTTCTATGTATAGAGTCATGCCGGGAAAACCGTGAATTAGCTGTGCAGTCCGAGAATCGGATTGCTTATTGAAGTTGTTATAGAGTAGCTATTGGTAATAGGTGTCGCGTGTCTCTAATCTCTAGAATGGAAAGAGACTCGTGCCTCTAGTTAAAATAGTGGGGAAGAACGTGTGGATAATGGGCGGCGTGCAGCAGTCACTTATTTATGACTTGCGGCGTGTGTCTGCAATTAAGATCATAACGAGAAGCGTGCGCCACTCATCCATTTCATTATATGGAACTTGTGCTCCATATTAGCAAGGGTGATAGATATATTGTGACTAGTGAAGGGTGGTGTCAAAACACTGGCTTACCAGTGAGGATGGCTCAGCACATATTTATGTGTTATATACGTTGAAAAATCTAAAAATATATATATAAATTTATTTAAATTCATATATCTATATAAATTTAAAAAATGGAAAAATAAAAATTGTGAAGTGAATGGGAGATAAATATAAAGGACATGGGAGTATAATGATGTCTTCTCTAATTCTAAGTGAGAATATAATTAATTAGTATATAAGATGAGTGTATATATACAGTATAGGCTGAATAATACTTCAGAAATATTTCCATAAACACCACTAGATGCCTCCAAAGCACCAAAACACTATAATACTATGTAGTATATGTACTATATGTACCATAATTTTGGTGCTTTGGAGCCATCTAGTGGTGTTTATGGAAATATCTCTCTGAAGTATTATTCAGCCTATATATATACACTCATCTTATATACTAATTAATTATATTCTCACTTAGAATTAGAGAAGACATCATTATACTCCCATGTCCTTTATATTTATCCCCCATTCACTTTTCACTTTTATTTAATCTGCTGTCCCAGGAGTGTGATGATCAGGGGAGATGGTTTGGGTCATCATAGAGTATAGAGGAGAAGTCTATTCAATCTACAATGTATATGGACCTAATGGTTCAAACAGAGTCTTCTTTGATGACCTGGAGAGGAAGATTGTCCTAGACAACTCACCTCTGATAATTACTGTGGAAGTCTTGAACATGGTTCACAATGGGAAGGAGGACAGAAAGAGCCAGAGCCTGACTCCTCCAAAAAGAGAGACTCTTCTCCTCTCCTTCCTTGAACAACCTGGATTGAGGGATGTTTGGCACTGCTTACAACCAGAGGATAGAGAGTTTACCAACTTCTCCCATGCCCACCAATCCTGGTCAAGGATAGACTATCTGCTGACTTGAGAGAGACTATTAAATAGAATGAAGTCAGTGGAGATCTATGACCTGGTCAAATCTGACCATGCTCCGGTGGGTATGGAACTGGTGGATAACCAGATAAAAGGAACACATTACATGTGGAAATTTCCATCTTATCTTACAAAAGATGAGGGATTTAATGACAAATCACAGGGCTGGTGGGAGGAATTTGAAAGGGACAACAAGCAACATGCAAACCAACACGCGTTGTACTGGAATACGGCGAAAGCGGTGCTAAGAGGAAAAATTATGATGTTTGTGGTCTCACTCAAGAAAAGAGTAGCAGAAAAATACTCAGATTGTAGTGCAAAATGTAGAAATATATATACAGAGTAACTGCAGAGCCCCACAACTCAAAATGGGAAAAATGGGAGCTGGCCAAACAAGAGTTCGAAACCTTGATTGATAGGAGGGAGCCAATGTACCGCTCTAGACAGGAGGTTGAATTGCTGAGATATGGGAAGAAAGTAGGGAAATTACTGACAAGCCTGGCTAAAGGGCGTCTGCAGGCAAATCCAAATGATAGACTATGAGACGGCCAGGGAACTATAACCTCCGACCCTAGGAAAATCAATGAGATACTAGAAAACGTTTACAAAGAATTATATAGACCCTCATATACTAATTTGGCAGAAGGTAAAAAATTCCTCCAAATTCCTTGAATCACTCTTCAAAAACTAGCAAAAGAACAACAAGATGCAATGAATGCAGAAATAATAGAAGGAGATGTGAGACAAACCATAAGTCATCTCCAAAATGGGAAAGCACCAGGCCCAGATGGATTTAGCGTGGAGTATTATAAGGTCCTCGGGGAACATATCTCCCCATTGCCAACAAATTATTACAACACCATCCTCTTAATGAGGGCCATAGCAGAAAGATCTAAAGAAACATATTAAAGTCATACCCAAACTAGGCAAGGACCCCCTGGAGGCCTACTCTTATAGACTCCTCTCCCTTATTGATGTAGACCAGAAGATTATGTGAAAAATAATGGCGGACAGATTGGCAGCAGTATTACCCCAACTGGTGAATCCTACACAAGTAGGATTTGTTAAAGGGAACCTGACCCCACAAACTGACCCCCCCATCCCCCACATCTTTATACCTGTCCCTGCACCCCCTCTTATCATTTCTAGCCATCCCTCTTGCAGAAAAAAACGATTTTGTAAAGTAGAGAAGAGGTTATATTTACTTTATCCTGTGTGAGTTCTCGGTTTCTGAATAAGTCTCAAAAGGCGTGCCTGTCTGCTGCTCCCTTGTAATTATGCACACTCCTCTCAGCTTGCTGCAGTGTTGAAAGCCTGGCCGCGTCATGAAAGGGGTGAGGCTAAAATTGTGTCATACCGGTAGCCCCGCCCCTTTCATGACGCAGCCAGGCTATCAGCACTGCAGCAAGCTGAGAGGGGCGTGCATAATAACAAGGGAGCAGCAGACAGGCACGCCTTTTGAGTCTTATTCAGAAACAGAGAACTCACACTACGAGGTAAATATAACCTCTGTTCTCTACTTTACAAAATCGATTTTTTTCTGCAAAAGGGATGGCTAGAAATGATAAGAGGGGGTGCAGGGACAGGTATAAAGATGCAGGGGGGTCAGTTTGTGGGGTCAGGTTCCCTTTAAGGGCAGGGCAGTGGTGAAAAACATACGAAAGGTTTTAACTGTGTTAGAGGGGGTGGGTCACTGCAGCCAGTTGGTAGAGAGACCGGCTTTGCTGACTCTAGATGCAGAGAAAGATTTTGATAATGTTAGCTGGGACTGGCTAGGGGCGACTCTGAACTCGTTCAACATAAAGGGCAACTTTAGAATATACCTGGAGGCGGTGTATAGAGACCCGACAGCTAGAATTCACACCAGGCTTCCTCTCAGAGCCATTTCACCTATATAAGGGGACCAAGCAGGGATGCCCGATGTCTCCATTGCTGTACAACTTGGCATTGGAGACCTTTGATCGGTATATGGAAGAGTCGGATATATTTGAGGGAATCAGGGTGGGTGCTAGCAACACTAAAATAGCATTATTTGCAGATGATGTCATCTTGTTCTTGTCCCGGCCACTGTAACAATTAGGACATATCTTTCAGTTTATCCAGAAATATGGGAAATCCTCAGGCTATAAGGTCAATATCGCCAACAGCAAACTCTTAGAATTGGGGGGAAAAACGCCTGCGGAAGAATGGAAGAAACTAGGCCTAGAACTTCATATTGCAAAGACACATATCACCTATCTAGGAATTAAGATAGGCAGGCATCCGGCACAACTATATTCACTATATTATACACCTCTGATCGAAAAAAATATTTGAAGAACTTCGGTGATGGCAGAATCTGCCACTATCTCTTCTGGGAGGATGCGATTTAATTAAAATGATCAGCTTTGCAACACTCCTATACCCATTAGGGTACCTTTACACGCCGCAACTACGGTGTAGCAACTGAGAGGCAATCTGGAGTTCCGCAACCGTTGCCCTGAAGTTGCTATGAAATTGTGGCGTGTAATTGTGGAACGCGATTTTTAAAGTTGCTGCCGGTTGCAATTTCAGAGCATTTCACTCACCAAGCAAAGTAGGAGGTTTCAAGCCCTTTTATAATGATTATATATATCAAAAATCACGTGTGCTATGTTTTTCAATATGAATTTATTAAAGTATTAACTACATATAAAGTTCATTACATAGCATATATAGGGGATATACATAATTTAGGTTTTTATTTATTTCATATGTGATCAAAATTAATGTGAGATTGTGACCATTAAAATTTTCCCTGGTATAGGAAACATCCCTTCTAATTGGACTTGAGGTAGAGGACGGGAGTAGTTCACTGCAAATTACATC
Source organism: Allobates femoralis (assembly GCA_033576535.1). Lineage (NCBI taxonomy): Eukaryota > Metazoa > Chordata > Amphibia > Anura > Aromobatidae > Allobates > Allobates femoralis. The sequence continues at coordinate 28,125,877 of JARQOC010000007.1, read as the reverse complement.
CCTATATGTGTACTATGCATGTAAATTGTAGGTCATATCAGGTATTGAAGACAACCGTGTGGTATGTGTGTTACCTCCAGGGGGAGAGAACTGCAGAGCAATGCTGGATAATATCCTATGCAGAGATCCTGCAGTTCCTCTGCCCCCGGGGAGCACAGACCCCAGCTAGCCTCATGTAATTATACACATGCACAGTGTCTACATCAGGGTGCAGATTTGATCCTCTCCCACCTCCTCTAACACTTACCCATGTCCTAAGGGAAAATGAGTGTCCAGGTGCCCCCATTTTCCCTTAGGACATGGGTAAGTGTTAGAGGAGGTGGGAGGAGGATCAAATCTGCACCCCTGATGTAGACACTGTGCATGTGTATAATTACATGAGGCTAGCTGGGGTCTGTGCTCCACCGGGGCAGAGGAACTGCAGGATCTCTGCATAGTGATATTATCCAGCATTGCTCCGCAGTTCTCTCCCCCTGGAGGTAACACACATACCACACGGTTGTCTTCAATACCTGATATGACCTACAATTTACATGCATAGTACACATATAGGGATGTAATTTGCAGTGAACTACTCCCGTCCTCTACCTCAAGTCCAATTAGAAGGGATGTTTCCTATACCAGGGAAAATTTTAATGGTCACAATCTCACATTAATTTTGATCACATAAAATAAATAAAAACCTAAATTATGTATATCCCCTATATATGCTATGTAATGAACTTTATATGTATTTAATACTTTAATAAATTCATATTGAAAAACATAGCACACGTGATTTTTGATATATATAATCATTATAAAAGGGCTTGAAACCTCCTACTTTGCTTGGTGAGTGAATTGTTATGTATAGGAGGGGCCCATTCTGGCCAATGGCCAATCAAACGATATACATTGTAAGGACAACCCTTTGTGTAATAATTTCAGAGCATTGTCCAAATACCAGAGGCAACCCTGAAGGCGAATTGCCCTGGTTTTGGCGGGTGAACGGTTGATAGGAATGGAATCTGCGTCGCCTACTGATTTCCCGGAGGCGTGCCACAGCGTGCTGGACACCGCGCCCCGTCAGCTATGATTGGTGGGGGCTACAGTGTAACCATTGGCTGTCCCTTCACAGGGCGCCATCTTTGATGAGCTGTCACTTCAGCATCACACGCATCTGAACCTACACAACAATCCACTACATAAGTACAATTAGGCGGCCACTCAATAGCGCAAGAAAATGTTGTGTTGTTCGGATGATGTACTGTGTACATTATAGTGCCACACATGACAGTTAATATATCGGCGCATAAATCGCACATGGGTGGCATAGGTAATGCACGTTTGCGAATTAGGTGACGCTGATGTGTTAATTACGCTACTCCCATTCCGCGGATGGCTACCTTGTCAGTGTTAACAATGTTGTTTGGCGGCACTATTGTACGTGAAGACGTCATGATGTTTCTTTCGGTTTCACTCTGCCTGCCAGGTGCCTGGCTCTCCCTTGCACATGGCAGCAGAGTCATGGCCGCCGCACAGCGCGCTGCCACATGGGGTAAGGTGGAGCTAATGCTCCTCATAGACCTGCGTGACCGCCATCATTATTGGTGTGACCAGCATCACCGGCACCAGGGCTAGCTCCAGGTTTTCGTGGGCCCTGGGCAAAAGAGTCACAGTGGGCCCCTTTAACACATACCATCCCCTACAGAGAACAATATAATGTTATCACTCTGAACCACAAAGCCCTTAACAGTTTCTGCACATCTTCTCTTCATCTCTGTCTGTAACCTACCCCTCTTCTCCACAGTTTTGCACTGCCCTACATCTCCTCCTCATCTGTCTACCACCCTACCCATCCTCTCCATAGTACTACACTGTCCAACATCTCCTCCTTATTTTTATCACCTACCCATCCTCTCCACAATGCTGCCCTACATCTCCTCCCTTATCTCTGTCTATCGAACTACTACACGCGACCTCTGTTCTGCTAATGACCTAAGACTGACATTATCTATAAACTGAACCGAACACTCCAGTCTCCCAAGAGTTCCCACGAGCTGCACCAATTCTCTGGAATGTATTTCCCAGAACAATTTGATTAATTCCCAATATCCACACTTTTATGTGAGCCCTAAACACGCATCTCTTTCGATTGGCCTATCACCTCACCAATTTAACTATTTCCATTTTGCTTTTTCCAGATCTGGCCTCTTGTGCCATCTTTCTACACCCCCATGCACTTAATAGCACTTTATCTGTCCTTGTACAGATCCTGGCTGGTGACCGGTTCATACAGTGTTATGAGAATCCCCTATATATTATATTGATGGCTGGACCATATATGACGGCACTTTTTACAATTCACCTTTTCACCTCCTCTATTTCCTTATAGATTGTAGCTTGTGAGCAGGGACCTCACTCCTTATGTATCTGGTGAATATTTTGTTAGGGTATGTGCTCACAGCGGTCCAGATTGCAGCATAACCTGTAGTGGTTTCAAGTATCTCTAGAGTCCTTAACAGGAGATTTGCTGAGTTCTTGACCTGCGTTTTTTTGCACGTTTTTCCTGCGTTTTAGGACATGCTCATTTTTTCCCAATCACAGCAAAAACTGGGGTATTTGACACTTTCAGCAACTTCCAAAACCAATGTGTGGAGTCAGCAGTTCTGTGAAACATATTGGTTTTGCTGGAAAGCCAAAACGCTGGAACATATTACCAAACATTTGCATAAAACCATACCAAAAACGCATGAGAGCAGGAAAAACGTCCTGTGGGCACATACCTACTCTGTATTGTCTCATATTGTCTGTACCGGTTTCCTCTGAATTGGAAAGTGCTGTGGATTAGGTTTGGTGCTATAGAAATAAAAATTATTATTATTATATGTGACCAGGAAACACGAGTGCTGCCATCTTCTTTTCCTATGGATTATTATACAGTGCCTACAAGTAGTATTCAACCCCCTGCAGATTTAGCTGGTTGACACATGCGGAATTAACTTGGCATTGTGACATTTGGACTTTAGATCAGCCTGGAAGTGGGAAATGCAGTGCCACAAAAAATTTTTTTTTTTTTTTTTTTTTAAAGCGTTAAAAGTTAATTCAGAGGGTCATTTATTATTCAACCCCTCAAACCACCAGAATTCTGTTTGGTCCCCCTAAAGTATTAAGAAGTAGTTCAGGCACAAATAACAATGAGCTTCACATGTGTGGATTAATTATCTCTTTTGCCAGTCTTTTCTGACTATTTAAGACCCTCCCCAAACTTGTGAACAGCACTCATACATGGTCAACATGGGAAAGACAAAGGAGCATTCCAAGGCCATCAGAGACAAGATCGTGGAGGGTCACAAGGCTGGCAAGGGGTACAAAACCCTTTCCAAGGAGTTGGGCCTACCTGTCTCTACTGTTGGGAGCATCATCCGGAAGTGGAAGGCTTATGGAACTGCTGTTAGCCTTCCACAGCCTGGACAGCCTTTGAAAGTTTCCTCCCGTGCCAAGGCCAGGCTTGTCCGAAGAGTCAAGGCTAACCCAAGGACAACAAGGAAGGAGCTCCGGGAAGATCTCATGGCAGTGGGGACATTGGTTTCAGTCAATACCATAAGTAACGTACTCCACCGCAATGGTCTCCGTTCCAGACGAGCCCGTAAGGTTCCTTTACTTTCAAAGCGTCATGTCAAGGCTCGTCTACAGTTTGCTCATGATCACTTGGAGGACTCTGAGACAGACTGGTTCAAGGTTCTATGGTCTGATGAGACCAAGATCGAGATCTTTGGTGCCAACCACACACGTGACGTTTGGAGACTGGATAGCACTGCATACGACCCCAAGAATACCATCCCTACAGTCAAGCATGGTGGTGGCAGCATCATGCTGTGGGGCTGTTTCTCAGCCAAGGGGCCTGGCCATCTGGTCCGCATCCATGGGAAGATGGATAGCACGGCCTACCTGGAGATTTTGGCCAAGAACCTCTGCTCCTCCATCAAGGATCTTAAGATGGGTCATAATTTCATCTTCCAACAAGACAACGACCCAAAGCACGCAGCCAAGAAAACCAAGGCCTGGTTCAAGAGGGAAAAAATCAAGGTGTTGGAGTGGCCTAGTCAGTCTCCTGACCTTAACCCAATTGAAAACTTGTGGAAGGAGCTCAAGATTAAAGTCCACATGAGACAACCAAAGAACCTAGATAACTTGGAGAAGATCTGCATGGAGGAGTGGGCCAAGATAACTCCAGAGACCTGTGCCGGCCTGATCAGGTCTTATAAAAGACGATTATTAGCTGTAATTGCAAACAAGGGTTATTCCACAAAATATTAAACATAGGGGTTGAATAATAATTGACCCACACTTTTATGTTTAAAATTTATAAAAATTCAACTGAGCAACATAACTTTTTGGTTTGTAAGATTTATGCTTCTGTTAATAAATCCTACTCTCGTTTGCAGTTTGAAGGCTCTAACTTATTGGCATCTTATCAAACCAGCTAAATCTGCAGGGGGTTGAATACTACTTGTAGGCACTGTATGTGACCTGGCGTTAGTGAGGAGCCGATGTCCAATCAACGGTTGGTGAAGTTGTATGAACTTGAATATGTACATATAATGATGCTCCGTTCAGAGAGAATAGGGGAAGGACACATATTCCAGAGTATTTCACAATATAACGACTAATTATGGTATATATCTACAGTACATAAGAGAGAATTGAGGCAGCGCTGCAAAGTCTGGGTGAAAAAGTGTAAGATCCTTTATTTCACGCCCCCCCCCCCTCCCCTGGCATCTCTTGTCAAATGAAGCCATTTCATGCTGGAGTCCTGCCTCGATTATTTTTTATAACTGTTGAATGGAGGAAGACGGCGACTGCCACTGAGGAGGAGGATGAAGACGGCATGCACTGACGCTGAGGAAGACGTCAACATACCATTTTACATTTTTTACCTTTTTTTCTACATGCATAATCCTAGCAAGGTTAGATGGAAATGGTGGCTTCTGCATATATCATACTGTGCAGTGCTTGTGGTACTATAGATATGCACAAAAATAGATAGACAGATAGATGATTGATGGATGGGTAACTAATAGATGATAGATTTAGATATATAGAGCGATAGAGATGAATACATACACTGTATGTGTGTGTTTAATGACATCTGTAGAAAGTGAAAGTATCTGTCTGCTATTATTATATTAATTATAAGTGCAGTGCACTGTGTGCTGATGACCTCTCCCCCACCTAGTGCTGAGCATAAGGATATTTATGCCCAATCTGACCCCTGACAGGACACCCTGGCTCCATACTCAGGTTTTCCAGAGCAGTTTAGAGTAAATAACATCTCTGGGAATCTTGAGCCTGGAGTTGCATTGTCCTGTTATGGCTCTTCACAGCAGTAGGTGGAGGAGGGGGCCACCAGTAGAAGACACCAGCAATCTGCCGCGGAGTTTAGCAAGATTTACTGCTTACAAGAGAAGAGTCAGTTTTAGGAGCGGCCATCCTTCTCAGTGAGCTCGGGTCACGGCTCCCCGGCTGACTGAGGATGCCGCTGCTCCTGGTCTGGAGGGACATTTATCAGCACACACTCACCCCAACACTGCTCACTGATCTGCTGCGGGCTAAGCATGGACGGGATAATAAAGTCCCGCCCCCTGCAGCTCCCATTGGCTGCATGATCCTCCACACATAGACTGCTCCAATTTGAGGGGGAAAATCCCAGCACCAGCCCTCCAGCTTCTATAGCTGCTGTGAGAGATCTGCTATGACTAGCAGCAGGACACCCCTGCCTGACAGCGAGTGGGCCCTCCCATCCGTCCCAGGGCCCCAGCATTTGCCCGGGTGCTGACGCCGGCCCTGACCGGCATCCACGGCTGCGCAAACGCAGCATCCTGAGAAGGATCCAGCGAGCCCTGCTGCACAAACTGTGGGTGGAGAGGACCTGCAAGCAGATCCAGAAGAAGATCGCAGACCTGAAGCACAAGTGCCCAGGCCGCATTGTGGATCTTCGGGCCAGGATTGCCAGGCTGCGTGGTGAGTATGTGACAATAGCAAAGACACACCTTGAAAAGTACATTTAACAAACAAGACACAAATATCAGGTTGTTTTGGCCTACGGCACATAATGTGTATTTTGCCACCATGTTGATGTGTCACCAATGTGCATTGCCTTGTTGGTTACACTGCAACATGAAGGTGTATGAAACACTCATTTGTCCCACAAATAGTGACACCTATACTGATCCTGGACCTATGCTTCTTAAAAAAAAACTGTAAATGTGACAACACATATCAATGCCAAGTTAAACACACACATGACACCTTGGCCCACATATGGTTAACCTGTGACACATAAAATGTAGCCACACAATGATCACACAACTGAACACTAATTACTACATGTACACTATGTGTAGGCAGCCATGGTGCAAACACCAGTAGCTTACTGGCAGATCTTAATTTCAAAACACAAGCACCTACCATGGCAAGGCACGTTTTTAGGAAAAAAAAAATATGTGCCCACTGTTGTTGGACTCCTATCACAAACCATAGCGGCCCCTACCCACAGTATATGCGTACAACATGACCTTGTACCCTATCAGTCATGCTTTAACAACATAGTAACACACACACACACAAGGTGTCTTCCCTATGTTGTGTCCCTTTTTTCTAAAAGCTGTCTCATCCTGTTTGATATGACAGATGAGGAGGAATCGTTGTCTGAGGACAGACCCCAGTCCCCAATAGCACCTGGGCCACCCACACCACCGGTCCTGGAGGGCCCAGCCCCGCCATCAACAACCGGGACTTCACCAACCCCAGGGCCAGAGGGTGAGGACTTGCCCTCGCCAGGCGGGACATCACCATCAACAGGGCCACAGGGTCATGACATATCCTCACCAACAGTGGGCCAAGGCTTGGCTGCAGGCAGCCAAGGCCCCCCCTGGGAGCACAAAGCCACATCCTGTGGCCACACACCCCCAGCCTAGGAGCAACACCATCCCCAGTATCTCAAGCTCAGTGGCAAGCCCTGGTGTCCTGATGTCCCCACACCCTCAAATGGAGCCTGCAGGTGTTGCCTATGGTGGTGTCTGCTGGCGCATACAACCTTGTCAATGTCATTAGTGTTGTGTGCTTCGGGCAGCAGTATGTGTTTTGTTAACATGGTGGGTTTTTAAAATTATTGCAGAAGGACAACGAGCATGTGCGGCCGGCTGGACTCTCAGCCCATCACCATCTCCTCTTCATGAGAACCGTGATGGTGATGTTGAGCGTACGTATGATTATTTTAATTGTGACAAATAACCACCTCCAACAAATTACCAAAATTAATTTGTGGCTAATTCCCCCTACAGGTGTACCAACTATTGATGAGATGATGGAGGCTCACCAGGAGGCCCAGCAGCTGATGGAGAGGGCACACCAACAAGGGCAGCAACAACTTGCCCGGTTGGGTGCCATGATTGCTGCCCTCCAGAGAGCCCATGGCCGCATGGGCCAAAACCCATCTGAACAACCCCAATAATGGGACCACATGGCCATAAACTTTCTTGTCCATGTTGGACATTTGTTTGCCGCCTGTTGCCCTGTTGACACCTTTTTTGTTTTAAGGCCACGTTGGCCTCTTTTCTTATAGTGTCCCACATTGGGACAGTGTGCAGTGTGTGGTGGCTACTCCTAAACTAAACCAGCCTTGTGGAGTGTGATGCCAATGTTTGACAAACATGGTGTTGGTGAATAAAATGTTGGCCTACAACCTCCTGTGTGATACTTTTTTACAACACCCACAGGTTAAATGTTTTGGCTTTTAAATGAGCCAAACAGACTGGGCCACTTTGGCAACACAACTATATGTCGTCACATAGTAAACATGTCACCATACTGTACCATAACTACTGCCATGAGCCACAATCTGTCATGAATGTACCCTAAATGAAACCCACACCAACCCCCCCCCACTCGTGTACGTAACACAGATATGGACATAGTGTTGTTGAACAGAAACATTTTTTTTTTTTATAATAATTTAAATTAGATATTTTAGTTGGAAAAAATCGAAATAACCCACACAAGGGCAATCCAATGATGCATGAAGTTTTTACAGCCAAGGCTGTGCATTGGCTAGTATTTATCTCTGTCTTCCTCATCCTCTGCTGGATAAGACAATGGGGCCTCCCCCTCCTCCTCTTCATAGACCCATTGACCCTGGGAGGCTGCAGCTCTTCTGCTCGTTTTTCTTGGGGGAGGTGGAGTATCACGAGATTGTGTCCTCCTCACCATGTGTCTGGCGTGCGCAGTGGGCCATGGGGTGGTCTTCCGGGAGCGGCAATGACGCCCCCCATCGCAGCGACCCATCCACGCCCGCCTCCAGGACACAAAACATGGCCCGCTCCGCGATGTTACGCTGCTTTGGCTCTATCCGAGCCAGCATTTGGCTGGCAATGTTACCCGAAACCAGAGCCAGGGATCCTCTCTCGGTCAAGGAGGACCTGTTTTGCCCAGGTACCCAGCTCCGTATTGGGTGGGGCTGGTGGTCTTTGGCGGCGAATCTCAGAGTTATGCCCTGGGCCCGGCCCCCCACCACTGGTCCCGGGCTCTGGCTCTCCCGCAGATGTAGATGGAAGAGCCTCGCCAGCTGCTGACTCCTCTTCACCGGAGCCAGGCACCAGAGGGGCCTGAAAAAAACAAAAAAAACCACCATAAACGACATGAAGCACTATCATTGGTCACAATAGCAAACAAATATAGTCCACCAAACAGAGCCCAAAACACACCATGGAGAAAACCAAAACACACAGGAGAAGAGTTGTGAGCACCAAAAGGACAACAAATGTACTACTCACCTGGGGCGCAACATACCTAGGTGAAGTTATCATAAACAAGAGCAACATTTTGAAAAAGGATAAAAAAAAAAAGAGGCATTTTAAGCAACAGTGAAAGTGAAAGGTGAAGCAGATGGGCAAGGGTGACGAGGAAATGCATGCTAAAAATCACACCAGTGGTGAAAACATGGGGGTAAAGTCAAACACACCAACACAATTACCCACCTCCTGCGACGGGGCAGGGTCTTGGGCTGGGCCTACAGATGGTTGCGGACGGCGCAAGCTGCACTGTGTTCCACGCGGCCTCTCTTGGCCTAGGGTGAAGGTGAGGAGGTCATAGTACCAGAGAGTGGGCCTTGGGACCTCCTCAGCTCCAGCCCCGGACCGTGCATCCATTCACTTCTTGTGGCTGCGCTGGAACACGGTGCGCAGGCCTTTGATCTCATCCGCAAACCATCACCGAATTCCATTTTTTTATGGGGTTTGAGTCGATTGCACAGCTCCACCAGAGGTTTGTAGGCCGCAGCCCGCGCTGCCAGATCATGATGGGCAGGCAGCGACACCCGCCACAGGCATTCGTGCTCCTGGTACAACGTGAGGAGTTGGGTCACAAACTCGTGATACTCGGCCATCTGAGAACAATTGTCACATATCAAAAAACATGCTAACAAACACATGGTCAGCATACATCACACACTACTCTGTCTACATCCCCTCTGGTGGCACACAAATAACATGTGTGGAGCATGTACGTTTGCATTTGGGCAACCCTTGTTGAAGGAGGCTACATTGTGCCGTTGTGTAAATATAGTTGAGCCTATGTGAAGGGTTAATATTACAAATTGCTGTAATGATGGTCCTTAAAATTGGATCAACACACAGTTCACACACACATTGAGTTAAATATAACCAAGTTCTGCATTAAACATGGTCACGGCAAGATAACCACATTACAATGTATAGTACAAAACAAAGCTTCTCTTTATGCTGAATCCACAATGCTAACTACACTTCTACATGACGCTACCTAAAGTCTCTTGGAATGCGCCCAAGCAGCATGAAAAACATGATTAATAAAAAACACTAAACACTGAGGATGCCAATAATATACCCATGTGACCACACGGACCGTCTGTCCAACAGAGAAATGGTGATAAGACACTACTAGCTCAATGCACATTCCAGTTGTGGCAGGGGCTAGCCAACAACAGGGGTTATTTAACCAGACATTGACCAATCATTACTTCTGAGCAGCGCATTTTCAAGTACCAGCTATCCCGGGCCCGCCATGTGGTTGAAAATGCGTTCGGGATCATGGCCAATACATTCCGCGTTTTTCATACACGTATGCATATGAAACTGGAATCTATTGATGTGGTAATTCTGGCCTGCTGTGTGCTGCATAACTTTCTGCGTCGTAGGGATCGTTCATCATACACGCCGGCAAGTTATGTGGATTCTGTGGACCCCACAACAGGGGAGGTCCGTCCAGGGGCTTGGCGCGATACTGACCATGGTGTGGTGCCACTCCAGCCGCTGAGCCATGGTCAGACTCAGCAGCGTGCCAGGAACAGTAGAGACGCATACTGCTCCTATTTTAATGGCCCTGGGGCAGTGGCCTGGCAGCACCAGCAGGTGTAGTGTGGCTGGTGCTGTGAGGGCTGCACATGGTGGCCATGGTGTAGTCAGCAGGGTGGCTGCACCATGTATTGTTTCTTTTTAGGTTATTGTGTGCACATGTTTTAGTTAGGTAGTTGAGGTTAATTTCATTTTTTGGGGGTGGTGCACACTTTAACATCTTTTATTTCCTTTATTCTGTATTTGTGTGTCAATGTGTTTGTTGCGTGCTGAAAAGTTAACCTGATGTTTTCATGTAAATTGTCTATTTTGTATTTTTTTTTGTTTTTCCAATTTTAAAATTAATAAGAAATTCTGTTTGTATCCAAATAACAACGTGTGTGACTCATTACTTGGGGATGGAGGGCAGGTTAACCAAGCTTTAGGCTGCGCACAGTGGTTTGTCACCCATTGTCACCTATGGATGGGTACGAGACACATTTTGTGTTGATATGCATGACCCAGGTTAAGCATTTTGTCCGACATTGTATGTGGCAGACCTCAAGGTGTAGGATCCTTCAAAGGCTTGCTGTGGGACATAAACCTAGTATTTGACCTCCCCTAAACAGTGCTCACAAGCAGAAACGGTTGCAGTGGGCTCAGACATACATGAAGACTAATTTTCAAACAGTCTTGTTTACTGTTGAGTGCCGAGCAACTCTGGAGGGTCCAGATGGATGGAGTAGTGGATGGTTGGTGGATGGCTACCATGTCCCAACAAGGCTGTGCCATCAGCAAGGAGGTGGAGGAGTCATGTTTTGGCCCGGAATCATTGGGAAACAGCTGGTAGGCCCCTTTAAGGTTCCTGAAGGTGTGATAATGATTTCTGCAAAGTATATAGAGTTTCTGACTGAGCAATTTCTTCCATGGTACAAAAAGCAAAAACATGCCTTCAGGAGCAAAATCATCTTCATGCATGACAATGCACCATCTCATGCTGTAAAGAATACCTCTGTGTCATTGGCTGCTATGGGCATAAAAGGAGAAACTCATGGTGTGGCCACCATCTTCTCCTGACCTCAACTCTACAGAGAACCTTTGGAGTATAATCAAGCAAAAGATGTCTGAGGGTGGGAGACAGTTCACATCAAAACAGCAGCTCTGGGAGGCTATTCTGACATGCAAAGAAATACAAACAGAAACTCTCCAGAAACTCACAAGTTCAATGGATGCAAGAATTGTGAAGGTGATATCAAAGAAGGGTTCCAATGTTAACATGTAAATTGGCCTGTTAGGATGTTTTCGAGTTAAATAGCATTTTTTTTTATTTCATTGAATGTGGCCTCCTAATGCTGCAAATTCAACAAATGAGCATTTTCAGTTCTTTCAAACATATCAAATTTTTAGAAACTCTACTGTGCCTAATAATTTGGAAAAGTGCATTTAGAATTTTTTTTTTTAATTTTGAAGATTATACTGTTATCATTGGGAGTTTCTTCAATAAAATTCGATGTATACTCTAACGGTTGATGACTTTTATTACACTGACTGTCATTTGCACCGACCATTTAGGAAAATCAGAAAAAAAGAACATTTGCATAAAAGGCCCAGAATCGCATTGGGAAAACTGATGCCAAGGAGAAGTGAAGGTGGGATCAATTTTCCGAATGTCAGAGCCTACAACATAGCAAGTCTTTTTAGACATGTGATAGATTTGGATATTAGATGGCTACAGGAGACTAACTGCTACTCTAATATCCAATTGGAAAGACAGTTAGCGGCGCCGTGGGAATTAAATGGTCTCTTGCATACAAAACAGGCCAAACTTCCGCAAAAAGTAAAATCATCCTAACTGCTTTGGGATACCACTGTATGCTGGAAGATAGTAAGGAAGACATTTAGCCTTCCCTTCCAGATCTCTGAACACATGCCAATATTTGGTCATCCAGAATTTCCCCAGGGAACGGAAATCAAAAAAGCGATAGGACAAGTAGGTGATAACATGAGGAAAGCAGGGAATATGATGCATACTGATGTTAAACGATGGCTGAGCCCACAAGAAATCATGGACAAATTCCATATATAAAGCAGAACAAGAGAGGGGGGGGGGGACAAGAGGCGCAATAGTGCCCTTATCACTAGACACTAGACAAATAAGGTGAGAAATTGTTTCACTCACCTAGTCCAGTTGTGCCACCCACAACTGGTTCAGAGGCCTGATATGGTAAGTGTCTTGATGGCTGCTGCTGGACTTCCACCGGTCTCCACTCAGGGTAGACGAACTTGAAGTTTTGGGAAAGGAAGGTGTGTCACAGTCCGCGCTGCCAAGAAATCCGCTCGTAATAACGCTAGTAGTCAGTATCCAAATTTATCCTCTTTATTCATCCAACGCGTTTCGTGGCTTTAAATCTGCCACTTCATCAGGCCCTGATGAAGTGGCAGATTTAAATCCACGAAACGCGTAGGCAAATAAACCAGAACCTGATTAACCCTTTGCTGGACTGGAAGTTTCTTGAGGTCAGTGCGGACTACAAAGCCCAGCTCTTTCTTCGGTGGAAATCATTTATCTTCAGTGGGCTCCTGCAGCGACCATTACCAGGCTCTCTCAGTTTGTTGTGGCTCTCACAACCACCGCAGGTGAGTCACACCGATTGGGGGGACTGGACTATTTATTAAGAAGATAACGCCCTATGTGCGCTCCCTATTTATCCTTTTTCAACATAAAATACTGTAAGACATAAGTTCCTGAAGTTAAAGTAGAACAAGCAGTTTAAGACTTGGGAGAAATGGACTGGGGATAAAGATATCGCAGAGATAATTCTACAGGGGTGAGAACAGGTCATAAAAATCCATTCTTTGCGAAAGATGGAGGGAGACCTATTTCAAGCTCATGCACACAGCATTAAATGGTTTCAATATTCCATCCTCTCCTAGATTCCCTGACAGGGTTACAGCATGTCCTAAGTGCGGAACACCTTCAAAGAATCTCTGGGACGGGGTGTGGGAATGCAAGGCAGTTAAAAAGTACTGGACATACCGTGTTTCCCCGAAAGTAAGGCCCCCCCGATTGTAAGGCCGCCTAGGGGCAAAGGGGGGGCCTGCTAATGTAAGGCCTCCCCCGATTATAAGGCCTTACAACCGGGGGGGCCAATGTAAGGCCCCTAGCGGAGGGGGGGGGGGAGAGGGAGGGGGTCGCACGTCGCGTGCGCCCGCTCATTACATATGCACTGCATCCCCTGTCAATCAGCGACAGGGGGAGCAGTGCATTATACGGTATATATGGGCCCCCTCCTGCTGGCACACTACCCCCCTGTTCTGAGGCCCCCACCGCTGCTGCTGCAGACATCTTACCCTCCAGGGTCTTCTTGCAGCAACCAGCGCGTCCGTCCTCTGTCCTCGGCTGTCTCCCGGATCATGTGACCGGCCGGTCGCAGTCGCGATGACGTCATGCGCTGCGACGGGTCACATGATCCGGGAGACAGCCGAGGACAGAGGACGGACGCGCTGGCTGCTGCAAGAAGACCCTGGAGGGTAAGATGTCTGCAGCAGCAGCAGCGGTGGGGGCCTCAGAACAGGGGGTAGTGTACCAGCAGGAGGGGGCCCATATATACCGTATAATGCACTGCTCCCCCTGTCGCTGATTGACAGGGGGATGCAGTGCATATGTAATGATCGGGCGCACGTGACGTGCGACCCGCTCCCGCAGTGTCCCAGTAGGAGGGGGCCTGTAGGCCACACTGCTGGGGCACCCAATGTAAGACCCCCCCCCCGAAAGTAAGACCGGGGGCCACTTTTGGCCCCAAAAAAAAAGTAAGACAGGGTCTACTTTCGGGGAAACACGGTAGGTTGGAGAACAGGTTTGATCATGCTGGGGAATCCAACTCCGACAAACACCAAAAGCCATGCTCTTTCATCAGTTAAGACCCCCGGAGACTCAACCCACAGGAGTTAAAGCAAAGATCCCTAAAAACATTCACACACTCTTAGTTGTAGCCCTACGCGGTTTACTGGGCGAATGGCTTAAACCAAGCATCCCATCGATGGTGATGATAATATCCCAGATGAAACACTTACTGGGAATTGAATTAATAGAGGCAGGAAGGAGTAAGGAAAAATCTGCAGGGAAAGTATTTCCGCTGTGAAAAACATTAATTGCTTTTCACTATAGCCCTCATGAAATATCGAGAATGATCAGTCCTTTCTGCCACACCGAATGGCATTGTCTGTAGGATCTTAGCGGGGCATTAGGGGCCTTGGGAACTATTACAGATGTATAATGTCTGTTAAAGATACACCATATATTAAAATAGAACGACACACTTGTCTATGCAAAATACAGTAAAAGAGATTGTTTTCCTTCCCCTATTAGCCTTCTAAGCATTCAGCCTGTCACTTCTTTCTCTTATTATTTCCCCTAAATTTATGTTACAAGGCATTGACTGAGATAGATTTATGCATCTGTATACTATTTTAAATGATACGCGGACATGTTGCCTAACAAGAAGGATTTATATATGTACTTTTGGTAATTTACAGTATCATTGTGGATATTATATCCTATGCTGTTATCCTACCCAATGTTATGTACAAAAAATCCAATAAATAAAAAAAAAAAGACGAATATGAATGTCACACATATTCACACCATATCAGTGCACAGGACATCAGTGGGGGCTGTATTTTCCTCTCTGCTCTCTGTGTTTGCAGCATCCAAGAGGTCAAATACAAAACAGAAACTGTCACAGCAGGGATTCTTGCTTCGAGAAACAAATGGAGTCTAGATAAGGCAAACCTGCAATATGGAGGAGGGAGGAGAGAGCTGCCGAGAGGGAGTGCATAATTACATGACAGTTTATACAGCAGACGGACTATTCTTGTTTGCTTATAATGGAGAGGACTAATCCAAGAGCTCCTGCAGGGTGTCAAAATGCTGATAACATGGAAACTACAAAAATGGTACAATAATGATTTTACATCTTTTTAAAAGGTCTGCCCATGGACTATTCAAGGGTAATATTAGTATCATACTGAAAAATGACCTGACAGTGTCCCTTTAACTAGCCTAACATGTAAAAGAACATGAGGGTGAGGACTGGTAAAAAAAAAACAAAAAAAAAAAACTGGTAAAAAAAATATTTTTCCAGGGAAGCTTTCAGGATCCTCAAAATTGGTAGTAAATACCCAGCTGGCATGAGCTATGAACTACGAATGTTTTTTACTATTATTTTTTTTCTAATATATTCTGTAAATTTTCTATTTCTTTTTTCGTGTTTCTTTGTTTGATTTTTTTCAAATACACCATGTTCCAAATTATTATGCAAATGTACTTTTTATCTGATTTTCTTAAATGGTCGGTGCAAATGACAGTCAGTGTAATAAAAGTCATCAAAATCAAAGTATACATCGAATTTTATTGAAGAAACCTCCCAATGATAACGGTATAATCTTCAAAATGAAAAAAAAACTCTAAATGCACTATTCCAAATTATTAGGCACAGTAGAGTTTCTGAACATTTCATATGTTTGAAAGAACTTAAAAATGCTCATTTGTTGAATTTGCAGCATTAGGAGGTCACATTTACTGTTACATGTTAACATAGGAACCCTTCTTTGATATCACCTTCACAGTTCTTGCATCCATTGAACTTGTGAGTTTCTGGATAGTTTCTGTTTGCATTTCTTTGAATGATATCAGAATTGCCTCCTGTTTTGATGTGAACTGCCTCCCACCCTCAGAGATCTTTTGCTTGATTATACCTCAAAGGTTCTCTATAGGGTTGAGGTCAGGGGAAGATAGTGGCCACACCATGAATTTATCTCCTTTTATGCCCATAGCAGCCAATGACTCAGAGGTATTCGTTGCAGCATGAGATGGTGCATTGTCATGCATGAATATGATTTTGCTCCTGAAGGCACGTTTTTGCTTTGTGTACCATAGAAGAAAGTGCTCAGTCAGAAACTCTATATACTTTGCAGAGATAATTTTCACACCTTCAGCAACCTTAAAGGGGCCTACCAGCTGTTTCTCAATGATTCCTGCTCAAAACATGACTCCTCCACCTCCTTGCTGATGTCATAGGCTTGTTGGGACATGGTAGCCATCCACCAACCATCCACTACTCCATCCACCTGGCCCATACAGGGTTGCTCGGCTCTCATCAGAAAACAAGACTGTTTTAAAATTAGTCTTCATGTATGTCTGAGCCGACTGCAACCATTTCTGCTTGTGAGCACTGTTTAGGGGAGGCCGAATAGTAGGTTTATGCCCCACAGCAAGCCTTTGAAGGATCCTACATCTTGAGGTTCGAGGGACTCCAGAGGCACGAGCAGCCTCAAATATAGGTTTGCTGGTTTGTAAGGGCTTTTTAGCAGCTGATCTCTTAATCCGATGAACTTGCCTGGCAGACACCTTCCTCATTCTGCCTTTATCTGCACAAACACGTTTGTGCTCAGAATCAGCCACAAATCTCTTCATAGTACAATGGCAACGCTTAAGTTTTCGTGCAAAATCTAATGTTTTCATTCCTTGTCCAAGGCATTGCACTATTTACTGCTTTTCAGCAGCAGAGAGATCTTTTTTCTTTCCCATGTTACTTGAAAACTGTGGCCTGCTTAACATTGTGGAACACCCAGCTTTCCTTTTATTGGGCTCACCTGCCAAACTAATTATCACAGGTATCTGAGACTGATTTCAGAGATCCAAAGAACCCTGAGACACAATACCATCAATGGGTGTCATTGACAAAAAAAAACCTATGACACTTAATACCAATTTGCATAATAATTTGGAACATGGTGTACAATGAGGATCCCAGATAATTCATATATGTGCATACAACCATATATATGTGTGTTTTTACCTGTATGTACCGTACAGACCAAAAGTTTGGACACACCTTCTCATTCAAACAGTTTTCTTATTTTTATGACTATGAAAATAGTAGATTTACACTGAAGACATCAAAACTATGAATTAACACATGTGGAATTATTTACTTACCAAAAAAGTGTGGAATAAATGGAAATATGTTTTATATTCTAGGTTCTTCAAAGTAGCCACCTTGTGCTTTGATTATTGCTTAGCACACTCTTGGCATTCTCTTGATGAGCTTCAAGAAGTAGTCACCGGAAATGGTCTTCAAACAGTCTTGAAGGAGTTCCCAGAGATGCTTAGCACTTGTTGGCCCTTTTGCCTTCACTCTGCCTTCATTCTGCGGTCCAGCTCACCCCAAACAATCTCGATAGGGTTCAGGTCTGGTGACTGTGGAGGCCAGGTCATCTGGCGTAGCACCCCATCACTCTCCCTCTTGGTCAAATAGCCCTTATACAGCCTGGAGGTGTGTTTGGGGTCGTTGTCCTGATGAAAATAAATGATGGTCCAACTAAACGCAATCCGGATGGAATAGCATGTCGCTGCAAGATGCTGTGGTAGCCATGCTGGTTCAGTATTCAATTTTGAATAAATCCCCGACAGTGTCACCAACAAAACACCCCCACACCATCACACCTCCTCCTCCATGCTTCACGGTGGGGACCAGGCATGTAGAGTCCATCCGTTCACCTTTTCTGTGTTGCACAAAGACACGGTGGTTGGAACCAAAGATCTCAAATTTGGACTCATCAGACCAAAGCACAGATTTCCACTGGTCTAATGTCCATTCCTTGTGTTATTTAGCCCAAACAAGTCTTTTCTGCTTGTTGCTTGTCCTTAGCAGTGGTTTCCTAGCAGCTATTTTACCATGAAGGCCTACTGCACAAAGTCTCCTCTTAACAGTTGTTGTAGAGAAGTGTCTGCGACTAGAACTTTGTGTGGCATGGACCTGGTCTCTGATCTGAGCTGCTGTTGAGAGGACCCGTAGAAGCGGTGTACGACCGCGAAACGGTGTACCGTCGTCCGCCTCCCTGCACTCCCCTCCCTGCTTGTCATGGTCATCTAACATGGATTTGGACTATGAATAAAATGAAGATCAAAAGCCGGTGAGTGCGGTGACTTTTGTCTTTTTGAGCATAATATATATATATATATATATATATATATATATATATATATATATATATATATATATATAACACACACACACATACACACACTAGCTGTAGTACCCGGCTGCGCCCGGGTTAATAAATAACTGATGTTAGCTATAACAAAATAGAATTTGAATATGTCATATTAATGACCTGTAAGAAAATAGAAGCTGAGCTGTGATTGATTGCTATAGGCAGTCTAATAAATTTCCAGCCAACAGTAAACCCTCCCCCTGGCCGGGCAGTATATATACACATATACACATAAGGCAGATGTCAGTCACATGCGCTGTCTATTAATTCCCTATATGGCACATGTGTTGCACATTGGCTATTTTTAATCAGATGTTTATGTTTGGAAATTAAAGATAGCACACGTATGAGGCGATTTGTGTGAGGTGATTTGTGCACATCTGTGTCTGTGTGGTGTGTGTGTCCCTGCGGTGTGTGTATGTGTGTGTCCCTGTGGGGTGAGTGTATGTGTCCCTATAGGGTGTATATGTGTGTGTCCTTGTGGGGGGGGGGGGGTCTGTGTGGTGTGTGTCTCTGTTGTGTGTGTCTCTTTGTGGTGTGTGTGTCCTTGTGGGGTGAGTGCATGTGTCCCTTTAGGCTGTGTATGTGTGTGTGTCCCTGCGGGGAGGGGTCTGTGTGGTGTGTGTGTCTCTTTGTGGTGTGTGTGTGTGTCCCTGTGGGGTAAGTGCATGTGTCCCTAAAGGGTGGCTATTTGTGTGTGTCCCCGAGGGAGTGTCTCTGTGTTGTGTGTGTTTTTTTGTGGTGTGTGTGTTTGTTCGGGTGCGTGGTGAGTATCCAATGTTGGGGCTGCACCTTAGCGACTATACACTTGCGTAACTCTTTGTGTGCGTGTGATGTGTATACATGTCTCCGTGCGTGGTGAATATCTCATGTTGGGGCCCCACCTTAGTGACTAACGTATATACTCGTGTGTAAGCCGAAGCTTGTATAAGCCGAAGCCCCTACTTTTGCCCCCAAAACCTGGGAAAACCTATTGACTCGTGTATAAGCCGAGGGTGGACCCCAGCACAGGTATACAGCCCCCAGCAGTGTGGTATACAGGCCCCCAGTGGTAGAATACAGCAGCCTCCCCAGTGGTAGTATACAGCAGCCTCCCAGTGGTAGTATACAGCAGCCTCCCCAGTGGCATATACAGGCCCCAGCAGTATATACAGCAGCCCCAATGGTATACAGCAGCCTCCCCAGTGGTATATACAGGCCCAGCAGTATTACAGCAGCCTCCCCAGTGGTATATACAGGCCCAGCAGTATATACAGCAGCCCAGTGTATATACAGGCTCAGCAGTATTATAGCAGCCCCAGTGGTATACAGGCCCAGTGGTATACAGTCCCAGCGGTATACAGGCCCCAGCGGTATACAGGCCCCTCAAAAGAGGCATACAGGCCACCTCTGCAGTGGTATACAGGCGCCCCCCCCATCAGTGGTATACAGGGCCCCCCTTGCTGCCGCACACCTGTAAGTAATACATCATTATACTTATCCCTGTCGCTGTCGCCGCTCTGACACCGCACTCCTCCGGGTCTTCATGCTTCTTTCTGCTTGTGACCGGCGGGCGCAGGCAATGACGTTATTGTCTGTGCGCCGGAGGAAGAAGCATGAAGACCCGGAGGAGTGCGGTGTCAGAGCGGCGACAGGGATAAGTATAATGATGTATTACTTTACAGGTGTGCGGCAGCGAGGGGGCCCTGTATACAACTGAGGGGGGGGGGGCCTGTATACCGATGTAGGGGGCGGGCGGCCGGCCTGTGACTCATGTATAAGCCGAGGGGGGGGGGGGACTTTTCAGCACATTTTTTGTGCTGAAAAACTCGGCTTATACACGAGTTTATACAGTATATGCTGGTATGTGCTGTTAGTCTTTGGCGCTATCATTAAGCCCCTCTCATTCACAACTGTCAACTGGTAACTGTCACTTTTTCCCCATTATGTAGATAGGGGCAAAATTGTTTGGTGAATTGGAATGCGCGGGGTTAAAATTTCACCTCACAACATAGCCTATGACACTCCCGGGTTCCAGACGTGTGACTGTGCAAAATTTTGTGGCTGTAGTTGTGACGGTGTAGATGCCAATCCCGGATATACACACACACACACATACACACACACATTCAGCTTTATATATTAGACTAGCTGTAGTACCCGGCTGCGCCCGGGTTAATAAATAACTGATGTTAGCTATAACAAAATAGAATTTGAATATGTCATATTAATGACCTGTAAGAAAATAGAAGCTGATCTGTGATTGATTGCTATTGGCAGATTTATAAATCTCCAGCCAACAGTAAACCCTCCCCCTGGCAGGGCAGTATATGTTACCTCACACATACACATAATAGACAGCTCATGTGACTGACGTCTACCTTAATTCCCTATATGGTACATGTGTTGCACATTGGCTGTTTTTAATCAGATGTTTATATTTGGAAATTAAAGATAGCACACATATGAGGCAAGTTGTGTGAGGTGAATTGTGCACATCTGTGTCTGTCTGTGTGGTGTGTGTGTCCCTGGGGTGTGTGTATGTGTGTGTCCCTGTGGGGTGAGTGCATGTATCCCTATAGGGTGTGTATGTGTGTGTGTCCCTGTGGGGGGGTCTGTGTGGTGTGTGTCTCTTTGTGGTGTGTGTGTGTGTCCCTGTGGGGTGAGTGCATGTGTCCCTATAGGGTGTGTATGTGTGTGTGTCCCTGTGGGGGGGGTCTGTGTGTTGTGTGTATCTCTTTGAGGTGTGTGTGTGTCCCTATAGGGTGTGTATGTGTGTGTGTGTGTGTGTGTGTGTGTGTGTGTGTGTGTGTCCCTGTGGGGGGGGGGATGTCTGTGTGGGGTGTGTATCTCTCTGTTTTGTGTGTTCTCTTTGTGGTGTGTGTGTGTGTCCCTGTGGGGTGAGTGCATGTGTCCCTATAGGGTGTGTATGTGTGTGTGTCCCTGTGGGGGGGTCTGTGTGGTGTGTGTCTCTTTGTGGTGTGTGTGTGTGTGTCGCTGTGGGGTGAGTGCATGTGTCCCTATAGGGTGGCTATGTGTGTGTGTCCATGTGGGGGGGTCTTTGTGGTGTGTGTGTCTGTGTTGTGTGTGTCTCTTTGTGGTGTGTGTGTGTCCCTGTGGGGTGAGTGCATGTGTCGCTATAGGGTGTGTGTCCCCGTGGGTGTGTGTGTGTGTCTCTGTGTTGTGTGTGTCTCTTTGTGGTGTGTGTGTTTGTTCGGGTGCGTGGTGAATATCCAATGTTGGGGCTGCACCTTAACGACTATACACTTGCTGTTACTCTTTGTGTGCGTGTGGTGTATATACATGTCCCCGTGCATGGTGAATATCCCATGTTGGGGCCCCACCTTAGTGACTATATGCTGGTATGTGCTGTTAGTCTTTGGCGCTATCATTAAGCCCCTCTCTCATTCACAACTGTCAACTGGTAATTGTCACTTTTTCCCCATTATGTAGATAGGGGTAAAATTGTTTGAATTGGAATGCGTGGGGTTAAAATTTCGCCTCACAACATAGCCTATGACGCTCCCGGGGTCCAGACGTGTGACTGTGCAAAATTTTATGGCCATATCTGACAGCTGTCGATTTTCCTCCAACACTTTTCCTTTCACTTTTTCCCCATTATGTAGATAGGGGCAAAATTGTTTGGTGAACTGGAACGTGCAGGGTTAAAATTTCGCCTCACAACATAGCCTATGACGCTCTCGGGGTCCAGATGTGTGACTGTGCAAAATTTTGTGTCTGTAGTTGCGACGGTGTAGATGCCAATCCCGGATATATACACATACATATACACACACACACACACATTCAGCTTTATATATTAGATATCTATTATATAATTGCGAATAGGTTTTTTGCCCCCGGCGTGGTCATGTGGATACGCGCGAAGCATTGGCCGCGAAGCGGCCATTGCGAGTCGTGCGTGGTCATGTGGATACGCCCGAAGCATTGGCCGCGCAGCGGCCATTGCGAGCAGTTCTAAGTCGACTCGCAATGCGACCCGGCGTGGTCATGTGGATACGCGCGTAGCATTGGCCGCGACGCGGCCATTGCGAGCACTTCTACGTCGACGCGCAGCGGGCATTGCGAGTCAGAGACTCGACGTACTAGAATCCCGATGCATGTGCATCGGGCTCCCAGCTAGTATACATATAAACACACATATGAAAGATGTATTTTTTTTCTTAGACAATTGTTTGTTTCACTGACATTCTATATTAATATGGATTTTTTCTATGTGTTGTTTTTCTATGTAAAATCAATCGGTTCTGCTGTTTGTCTTCAACAAGTCTGCTTAATATAATGGTTTTAATCAGCGCTTTTTTTGTGACTGGACCATACTATCTTTAAGTAACTGAACATGGCTTTGTATCTCTATTCCATGACTAAGGATGCTGTAAGCATCAGAACGCTTTGTTTAACATCTGCTAGACCATTATGTTACTCCTTTAAAGATATGGAGTAAAAATCCAACATGGCTTTGTATCTCTATTCTATGACTAAGGATGCTGTAAGCATCAGAAAGCTTTGTTTAACATCTGCTAGACCATTATGTTACTCCTTTAAAGATATGGAGTAAAAATCCAACATGGCTTTGTATCTCTATTCTATGACTAAGGATGCTGTAAGCATCAGAACGCTTTGTTTAACATCTGCTAGACCATTATGTTAGTCCTTTAAAGATATGGAGTAAAAATCCAACATAAATTTTCATCTGGATGTGCCGATTTATTTCCCCTTCCGGTCTTGAAAAAAACACATCCGTGTGAAAAGCTGGCAAACTCAGGGTCCCAATTCTATATTAAAGGTAATATTTCTTTGTAGTTCTGTTAGCCATGGCTGACAGCAACTACAAGTTGGTAATTGTAGACATTGGGGTCTATGGTAGAACTGGAAATTCCCAAATCTTCAATCTTCTTTCATGGGTCAGCGGCTTCTGAATGACGACATAGAAGTCCCTCCCCACGGACACTGCCTGGATCTACTGGTGAACCAGCTCCTTATGTACTGGTTGGTGATGAGGGCTTTCAGCTGACCAGACATATGTCATGAGGCCTTTCCCTTGCAGATTTGAACCAACAACGGAAAGTCTTTAAATACAGGCTTACCAGGGCTCTCCGTTTGGTTGAGTGCGCCTTTGGCATTTTGTGCCCTAAATGGAGGGTATGTAAGGTATTCAAGAGTACCCTCCAAATAAGCAAAGCAAACAAAGTGTCAATAGTGTCATTCAAGCATGTGTGATCCTACATAATTTCATGTGTCCTGATTCAGTAGATGTTGGTAGAGCAAACATTCTCCAATCGCTTCCAGGATCTAACCTTTCTGAAAGACACCGTGAACCTTTAGGCATCAGAGCTCATGAGAGCTTTTCAAACTAAGTCACGATCCCAGAGGGATCAGCACCATGTGCAGATAATGTAAATTTATCATTGTTTTGAACATGATCTTTGTGTCTACCAAATTTGTTTTGCATTATCAGTTGTACCTTTACAAGTTTTTTTTTTTTGTTTTTGTCTTTTTTTAACAGTTAATAACTCTTTGTGCTTTATAGCACACAACATCTTATCAAAACATAGCTTTTATTTTGCACTATAAAACAAGAAACGTAAAGGGGCAAACAATGCGAAACACACTTATAAGTCCAGAAAGAGAGTGTTTTTTACTTTCACAAACAATATAACTGGGCAAAATATAAAATGAGGTGAGTGATTGTGGCAGCATGGCTGTGGAGACAGTAAGCCAAATTTCCGACTGACTGCTCAATTTCCTTGAACCTGACTCCACCAAAAACAACACAGACTCCGACTCCACAACCAATGCTGTGAAGTCAGTAAGCCAAACATCTGACTCAGACTCCACCAAAATGGACACTGACTCCGACTCCACAGCCCTGCTTGGCAGGGTGGTTGGACTGTTGGAAGGATGAGGGTGGGTGAGTGATGACTTGGCAAATCCATGGATGTTAAGAGTATAGGGGTATATAAGGGATGGTAATGTGGATGTCTGTGGAGGGGCACAAGTCTTTTGGACACCTGGGCCACACACTGGTTTATAGGGGTATTCTCTGTGGCGTCGATGTGTACTTGCTTTGCCGCTGTAGGGATGGGAATGTGACCCTGGGTGCCAGCCTCTCTCTGGTGCCCGAAAATTTGGTGTATCTGAGCATGCCGTAACATGTCCATGTGGGTATGTGGCTGGAGGTGGTAGTGGTGATGGAGCTGTTTGGGAGACAACGGACGTGACGTCGTCTTCACAGCCTCTGCTTGAAGAAGTCAAAAATTTCCTGGGTATCATTAGGAGGAATTATTGCATCCAGCATGCGCAGCATGGCAGATTTATTGTGGATTTTTATTTCCAGAAGGATGCCTTGTAGATGTTAGGCCATGCTTCTGTAAAAGACTCCCCTCATCATCATCTATGGTGTGATATATAGGCGAGGACTTGACTATCAACCTTGCGATGTGTGATATTGGTGAGGACCTCCCTCCTTCGCTGCACCGAGCTGGGTATGGGTGCCACTTTGGGTGATGTGTTCAAGTGCACAGTTGGATTACTGCTGTGGTGTGTCTGTTCTTCATAGGTCACCCCTGATGGTGGTTCTGCAGATGGTCCAGCCTTCTTGTGTCCTTCATCCACTTCAGACTCGGAAGGTGTATTTCTTTCCCATATGTTGGTAGTGGTCCAGGAAAGATAGCCTTGTTATATTCAGAAATTATTTATATAACGGAGCCAGCAATATATATGTCCCACAATGCTTGTGCCGTGAGCCTAGGGGGTGCTACGTATTCCCCACCTCCTAATAGATGTGTTCTATTGAATATGTGATATGGCTCAGCGTTAACGTTTAAAATTAATGGCAGTGCAAACTAGTAATGTAGAGGTCTTCCTGAGGAAGAAGGCCGCATCCTAGTCTTTCAAATGCATCGGTACTGATTGAGCTTAGCCTCACCGGAGCTCAGAGACATCGCCTATTCAGACACATAGCTCTACCTGAATCCTGCCCCCTGACGCTGACGTTTGCATGACGCGACGTCAGCTGACCATGACTTAGCTGCTACCAGGTTTTAAGAAACCGTGACACCTATTACCGTAGTTATATCTAGAGCAATTGTTTTATCATACCAGTACACTTTATTACAGATGATTCTAGAAATCCATGCTAACTAAAAGCTAACTATTTTTAGATCAATTCTATCATAGAGGTCAGGCCCCTAATCCTCCGGGAGACACATATAGCAGTCTTAAGAGCGGAAATTATATCTATAGCATCACACATCAATAGACAACAAAAGAGATTATAGCATCAATGGGTCATTCCATATCAAGTGATCTAAATATGAGTATTTTTTTACCTGACGTCTTTAGATTTTTAAATTTTTTTTCTATATGAAGAACAACTTTAGTTAATTACAAATTAAAAGTTTTGAATTTTTTTTCTTCATTAGTTAATTTTTTACAGATTTGTAAAGTTTTGAAAAAGCGCGAATTTTGGCCTGGTATGGCTTTACATTTTTTATCATGTCTCGGGCTAGAATTAAGATATTAAGATAATGAGGTGGGAGAGGCATCATTTTTCTCAGAGCGGTACGGGCTTTCATTTGATATGTCACAAGATTATGTTTCTTAATATTTTGTTAATAATCTGCATATTCATAAAAGGCTCATCAACATAATGAGCTGGTCTATGACTCACTGAATGTCTTTCACATACACAATCTGACAAGATAATAGGACTCTATAGAACACGTTACTAATGCTCCACAGCTCAGACCACTTTGTGCTGCAAAGTACAGTATACATATTATTAACAAAATCTAACAAAATTATTATCAAAATATTAAGAAACGGTGTTGTGACAAATGAAAGCCCGTATCATTCTGAGAAAAATGATGCCTCACTCACCTCATTATCTTAATTCTAGCCCGAGATATGATAGAAAATGTAAAGCCATACCAGGCCAAAATTTGCGCTTTTTTTAAACTTTAAAAATGTACAAAAAAAGGAGATTTTTGTGTACTCACCGTAAAATCCTTTTCTCTTAGCCTCTAATTGGGGGACACAGACCGTGGGTGTTATGCTGCTGTCCACTAGGAGGCGACACTAGGCAATATCTGAAAAAGAGTAATTGACTCCTCCTCTACTAGCATACACCCCCTGGCTGGGCCCTTACCCGACCAGTTTTGTGCTAAAGCAGTAGGAGAAGAAGAAAGTGACAAGAATTAGGTCAGACAAGGGCGACTATATATGACGCCAAAGGACCGTAGAGCTTAATAGAAAAAACAATGTGAAGCTCAACGAAAGTAAAGCCTAAAGAAAAGGCATGTATACAGGAAAGCATTCAAGATAGAAACAATACCCACAAAGCCCGATACGGACAACAGGGTGGGAGCTGTGTCCCCCAATTAGAGGCTAAGAGAAAAGGATTTTACGGTGAGTACACAAAAATCTCCTTTTCTCCTTCGCCTCATTGGGGGACACAGACCGTGGGACGTCCTAAAGCAGTCCCTGGGTGGGAGAGAATCTTGTTATAAACTCTTCTAAAAACGCACTACCGAGGTGGAATATTGCCGCCTGGGGAATACGTATACCCGGATCTGCGTTATTTAACGCTTGAGTATAGACGTCAAAATGATCACTAAAAATAAGACTAACTCAGACGGCTGGCGAGCACACCTGTGTGTACATAGCCCTGGCGCCCAAGATCTAGGATACTCCTTTCCTAGGAGTAGAGAACCTTGGTATGCAATGATCGAAAAACCATACCATATCTAGCCAGCCGTTCTAGCCAGCAGTTCTAAGGCAATAGACCTGTGACCGGGGAACCTGGCATAGTCCCTTGGTATCATTCTGAAGAAAAAAATGACCTAGAGAGTCCGGTCTCTGCATGTGTGGAATGTCCAAACAGGCACAAAGACTGGCAGAGAGACAGAATGTACCCAACATCACTCAATGCCCTGGTAAGAAGCACAGGGATGGAAGAAAAAGGACTTGCAGGTGGGATGAAAAGACCACCTTCATAAGGGTGACCGCGTAGGTCAAGCACCGTTAAAGGTGGAGGAAAGGCTGCAACTAGGAAATGCCACAGCCGAACAGTATGAACCGGTAGTGGTAATGGAAGTGCCTCCGGAAGACACATAGTTCTGGGAACCGCGTATGGAAACTTCGAGAAACAGCAAGGTACTTGAGAATAATAAAGAGATAACTGAAGCCGGAAGCACAAGAAGACGCAGCACCAGCATCTAAGGTGCATACAGCGATGGCAGCCGGAGAAAAAGTCAGATCTCTGGTAACAGGACCAGAGAGACCTTACGTAAACACACCTGTGAACGTCCCGGCAAGGGTGGCTAAAAGCCAAGGGATATACCCAGGAAGGTAAGCCATGATGCGTGGAAAGCCACTGCAAGTGAGAAATAGGCCTTTTGTCATATACACACACACACATATATATATATACATATATACATACATACGTAAACATCCATGCCCATGGATGGCCAAAACCCCAGAATGTGAGGGAGAAAACCCCCAAATCTATGGGATCTGCCGGTGAGTACAGGACATCAAACGTCTGGCAGTAATGAACCATGAACAGGAAACCTAGACAGAGAACAGGGTGACGACTGCTGTCAGCGACACGTCGAGGTAGATGAAACCCCTGGACTGTCTGGGTGGAAAGTGGGCCCAAAGGAGAGAAGGCACTCCGATGGATATGATTGTGCGTGCATCCGAGAAGGGTATGCAGATAGAAACATACCAGGGAAAGAACTGTATTCAGGAGCGGATTATCGTAACGGTGCTCAGACTAGAGAACTCGAGGAAGCCAAGACCAGTTGAAAGAAAAAACCTCTGACTAACGACAGTCAGACAGGATAAAGACGGCCCCACTGGGGAAAAGATGTGCCCAGTGTAATACCTGATTGTTGAAGAAGTCTACCTGGAGATTAACATGTGATAACTAAGATGTATTCAGCTTCGTCAAATGGAACTGATGATCCATCCGTAGTCCGGGAAATAACATAGGCGAGAGAGACTACGACTTGAAGATTAACAAGATGCCTGTACCCGGGCACGAAACGGGCAACTTTGCGTTTGTAGACAGCTGGTCTTACCACTAGGTCACAGCACCTATGTACCGTTTTGAAGCGTAACATCGGAGCTCAAGTGAAAAGGTCTTCAAGCGATCTGGAACGAAGGGGGAGGGGGGGCCTCTCTGCGTAGATTAAGGCATATGAAGTACAACTGGTCCTGAGAGGCGTACCGACATCCTGCTCTTGTCCCGGGTGGCAGAGCTATACTCTGATGCCTGATGTGATATAGCTAGTCCGGCGACAGTTAGTGCGCTACAACCCAGGGGCCACCATTGGCGGCTGGGGAGACTGTAGTAGTATAGTACTGTGCCATTTAGTCTGTGGCATTGATTTAGCTGTTGCAATGGCCATCAGCATGCTGCAATCCAGGAGGCGATTGGGGAGCCTGAAAATTGGCCCGGAGCTACGTCATCCGCAGCAAGCTCAGATATCCATTGTGAGGAGCTTGATGTAGAAAGTCTGTGGCAAGCCGTCCATAGGGGAGATCGGAACGCATAGGAACCGTCGCCCACGACTGCATCCATCATGGCAGGGGGAGATCGGAACGCATAGGAACCGTCGCCCACGACTGCAGCCATCATGGCAGGGGGAGATCGGAACGCATAGGAACCGTCGCCCACGACTGCATCCAACATGGCAGGGGGAGATCGGAACGCATAGGAACCGTCGCCCACGAATGCATCCTCGACTGCATCCATCATGGCAGGGGGAGATCGGAACGCATAGGAACCGTCGCCCACGACTGCATCCAACCTGGCAGGGGGAGATCGGAACGCATAGGAACCGTCGCCCACGACTGCATCCTTGACTGCATCCATCACGGCAGGGGGAGAGCGGAACGCATAGGAACCGTCGCCCAGGGCTTCATCCATTGTGGCAGGAGGAAGAACGCGGAGGAAACACCTCGTGTTTCTGCCTGTTGTAGTTTGCGGGAAATCAGTACGTCAAGGTACCGTCGCCCTCAGTAGACGCAACTTCCGGGAATGGCGAGACAACTGGGAGAAAAAAGCCGTTGTTAGAGGCCTTAAACCTTCTGTTCCACATGGAGAATAGACAGTTAGTCAGTGTAAGGGAGAAGCTCCTACATTCTGAAGCCTTAGTTTGCCTTCAAACCAAAAAATCCCGTGAGGGATTTCGTAGGGACAGGCTCTGCCTTCCAAATGTGTGCCAAGCGCCCATGCCGAAGGTAAAGCTTTCGCAGCCATTACGGCCGTACAATGTTTACTGCATGAATGAGGGCGTGCGTGCTGGATGTAGATCTGGGCCCAGGCCTCAGTTGCGCTGGGCGGCGTGCTGAGGAGGGGAGCGACCCAGTTGTGCTGTGTCGCTATTGAAGGAACTTCCAAGTAAGGAAAAAACAGGAACCGTACTCACGGCCATGACGGTCCACCTGAGGTTCATTCGACCAGAGTAGGGTCCGTGTAGACAACGGAGACTGGTAGGTCCTGCTTCAGGGTGGACCTTGCAAGCACGTGCACGTTTCCTCAATGCACCTGCATGACAGGTGTGGCGAGTGGCTGCAGGACCTCTTGTTCCACGGCCAGCAACCCAGCATCTTAATGTTTTGTAGCTTGGGGAGGTAGGCCGGGTAGACTCCTGATGTTTGAACTCCGACCAGAAACTCCACCAGAGGAAGTGGAGGAAGACGAAAAAACATGCGGTATTCATAACCTTGACCCAGCACCCCGCCCGAGGGGAGCTGAGGGAGGAGTATGGATATAACTAGGAGTTCTCAAAACTGCACCCCAACAGAGGGGAGCTGAGGGAGGAGCATGAAAGGCGCCTCATGTGTCAGAGACTCGTCCTTGAAACCTCTGTGTGAGGGGGGATAGTGATCCTCGCAACCCTGCATCTCTGGAGTCCGGAGGGATCCAGAACCGACCATTGTGTGAACGCTTGGCTCCCTGCAGGAACTGAGTATAGGTCCCTGCAGGAAGATCAGTCGTGTTCGTAGGAGGGGTGATTGACCCGGAGTCGTGGAAATACAATGGTGAAGGAACCACACCGAGATCCTGTCGACCTACATACGGTAAAAAACCGTGAATCAAATGCCACTGAGAGTGATCCCTTTGTTAAATAGGAATCCTGGTGAGCTAGCGAGGGCAGCTGGGACCCATATATAACCGCCTAGCGGGCCTGGAGCCCCGGCGTTGTTGTTGTCACACAGAGGCCCAACTGTTGGTTCTGAGGAAAGATGCTGGACAGTCCTGAGAAGAGTCAACTCCTACGCAGCTGTCCAAATGTGGTTGGCAAAGGAAGAACGTGACAGAGTCGTGCAGTCTTGAAAAATGACGACTGCAACAGCACCCCCAACCGAGGGGGTTGAGTGTGACGGTAGAATCTCCGCTTCAACCCAGCATCCTGACTTGAGGAGAACCTAGAAGAAGCATGTTGGGCGACTGAGAGGTATCTGGGCGTCAGTCTGAGTACCCCACTGTGGATGGCCTAGGAAGGTCGGACCATCATGTGTCGGGTCGACCAGGGAATACCCTGGGATAGATGGTAATAGGGGCAAAGCCACAAGCCTTATGAGACATGGACAAGTTGTCCACATTACGTCATAGGTCTCCTGATCCAACCTCATTGCCATATACTATAGGCACTGTATTCTCAACTGCAGTCCCCACTAGAAATACCCCCCTTGTATGGGAATAAGCCTTTCTAGCTTAAACTCCAGCTGACTGCAGGACATAATATTGTATGCATACCCAGACAGAGGTGGGGAGGGGGTGTAGAGAGGAGCAGCAGATGAACTGCTGACTAAATACTGCCTGCTGGAGAGAAGAGAACCAGTACAATATATATATAGCACAGAAACCTATGCATGAATATTCTTCACAGAGTAAATGTGAGACACACTGTGCATTATTACGTAGTTAAGCAATTAGCTAGTTCCCAGAGGAGCCCTATTTGTAGGTCTCCTGTAGCAACTGGACTACGTCCTCAGACTTCCCCTTAGGATGGAGGCGGTGGGGAGCCTGGGACATTAAACTGGGGCCTTAACCTGCTCTGCCTCAGCACCTGCGTGAGCGGTGCTGCTAGCAAGAGCCCCCTTTACAGCTGCGGCCCGAGGGGAGCAGCTCCGGACGGCGCTGTAGCCACCGGAGAAGGGGAATAAAGGGGGCGTGACCAAAGACGCAGGAAACCTCGCGGGGAGCGAGGAGCGCGAAACAACGGCCCGCCTCCCGCATGACGCGCTCCGTGATGCAATCCAGGGGGCGTGCGGGGGGTGTGCCGGCCAGCGCTAGGCCGAAGCCGGGGCCTAGAGTAATTATCGGCCCCGAAAAACAGTGGGGGCCGGCGCGGAGGACTAAAAAAGTCCCCGCAGGAGGACGCGAAGGAGAAGCACGGACCCCAAAAGGGGGTCCCTGACGATGAGGCCATAAGGGGGGCTGTGGATGCATC
Source organism: Allobates femoralis (assembly GCA_033576535.1). Classification (NCBI taxonomy): domain Eukaryota; kingdom Metazoa; phylum Chordata; class Amphibia; order Anura; family Aromobatidae; genus Allobates; species Allobates femoralis. The sequence continues at coordinate 28,093,998 of JARQOC010000007.1, read as the reverse complement.
AGGATACGTTTGCATCCACAGGCCGGGAAATGCAGGGGGAACATGCAGGCACGGGGGGAAGAGAGGAAATGAGCAAGGAGCCCTCTTGGTCCCTGTGCGCTCCTTCCGGAGTCCTGCACTCCCTTCTGTCACCGGATCCCTCCGGTCAGAAGCCTGCTGCAGCCTCCGGAGGACTCTGTGGCAGGCCAGAACCCTGCAGCCTCCGGAGGACCTGTGGCCACATACCTGGAACCTCGACCCGACCGGGGAGGTTAGCTCTCCCATGAGCTATTCAGCATGGTCCCCTGACCATGTGCAGATGAGGAAGGAGTATGGAGAGTGATCCCCTTGTGCACCAGCCTTGACTCGCATCCTAGCGAGTATGAAGGCTGCAATACTCCTCCGATGTTATGTCCTCTTCAGAGGAAAGTAAAAAGTAAAAATAAAGAAAAAAGTAAGAGAAAAAAATAAAAGAGGTCTGCACTCCTAAGACACTAAGCAAAAACTGGTCGGGTAAGGGCCCAGCCAGGGGGTGTATGCTAGTAGAGGAGGAGTCAATTACTCTTTTTCAGATATTGCCTAGTGTCGCCTCCTAGTGGACAGCAGCATAACACCCACGGTCTGTGTCCCCCAATGAGGCGAAGGAGAAATTAACTGTTGAAGAAAAAAATTCAAAACTTTTTATTTCAAATTAACTAAAGTTGTACTTCATATAGAAAAAAATTTAAAAAAATCTAAAGACGTCAGGGGAAAAAAATATTCATATTTGGATCACTTCTTATGTAACGACCCTAAAGTAATTATCTCACCCCCTCTGTCAGAGAGGGTCATGACTCAAAGTAAATTAAGTGTGCGGAGTCTTTATTGTTCGGAGGTTGTGTATTTCTAATTCAATGTAAATTACCTGCCCCCCTCATCCCCTCTGCAATAGACTCATGACTTATATAGGGATAATATAATAATAATAATATATACAGTTGTGGACAAAAGTATTGACACCCCTGCAATTTTGTCAGATAATACTCAGTTTCTTCACAAAGAATCACAAATTCTTTGGTATTATTATCTTCATTTAATTTGTCTTCAATGCAAAAACACAAATAGAATTGTCCTAAAGCCAAATTGGATATAATTCCACACCAAACATAAAAAAGAGGGTGGACAAAAGTATTGGCACTGTTAAAAAAAAATCATGTGATGCTTCTCTAATTTGTGTAATTAACAGCACCTGTAACTTACCTGTGGCACCTAACATGTGTTGGCAATAACTAAATCACACTTGCAGCCAGTTGACATGGATTAAAGTTGACTCAACCTCTGTCCTGTGTCCTTCTGTGTACCACATTGAGCATGGAGAAAAGAAAGAAGACCAAAGAACTGTCTGAGGACTTGAGAAACCAAATTGTGAGGAAGCATGAGCAATCACAAGGCTACAAGTCCATCTCCAAAGACCTGAGTGTTTCTATGTCTACCGTGCGCAGTGTCATCAAGAAGTTTAAAGCCCATGGCACTGTGGCTAACCTCCCTAAATGTGGACGGAAGAGAAAAATTGACGAGTGATTTCAACGCAAGATTGTGCGGATGGTGGATAAAGATCCTCGACTAATATCCAAACAAGTTCAAGCTGACCTGCAGTCCGAGGGTACAACAGTGTCAACCCGTACTATCTGTCGGCGTCTGAATGAAAAGGGACTGTATGGTAGGATACCCAGGAAGACCCCACTTCTTACCCCGAGACATAAAAAAGCCAGGCTGGAGTTTGCAAAAACTTACCTGAGAAAGCCAAATTGTGAGGAAGCATGCGCAACCTCAAGGCTACAAGTCCATCTCCAAAGACCTGAATGTTCCTCTGTCTCCCGTGCGCAGTGTCATCAAGAAGTTTAAAGCCCATGGCACTGAGGCTAACCTCCCTAGATGTGGACAGAAAAGAAAAATTGACAAGAGATTTGAACGCAAATTGTGCGGATGGTGGATAAAGAACCTCGACTAACATCCAAACAAGTTCAAGCTGCCCTGCAGTCTGAGGGTACAACAGTGTCAACCCATACTATCCATTGGCATCTGAATGAAAGGGACTGTATGGTAGGATACAGGTGATGTGCATCTCTGTAATGAGGAGGGGTGTGGTGTAATGACACCCTATATAGGGTGTACTTAAATATTAGGCAAATGCCTTTCCTTAGGCAAAGTGGGTCAGAAGAGAGATTTGACGGGCTCTGAAAAGTCCAAAATTGTGAGATTATAGAAAACTGAATTAGTCCTTACCGGTAATTCCTTTTCTTGGAGCCTTCCACGACAGCATTGGAGGATGTCGTCCACACCCCATTGGGGGACAGGAACACAGAGAGGTTAAAAGCCCCTCCCCTTCCTCAGTACTCCAGTGTTTACCAAGATCACCCTTAGCCATGGATTACCTGATACAAACCGGAACCAAACACCAACAAGGGGGGGAAACTGATGCTGTCGCGGAAGGCTCCAACAAAAGGAATTACCGGTAAGGACTAATTCAGTTTTCTCCCTTCGCCTTCCATGACAGCATTGGAGGAATACCACCAATACTCCTCAGGGTGGGACTATTGCCTGTGGGACTTTCCTACCAAATGACAGATCCCGACTGAAGGACAGATCTAACCTATAGTGGCGAGAAAAAGTGAGGAGAGACTACCACGTAGCCGCTCTGCAAATCAGCTCCGATGAAGCTCCAGCCTGCTCCGATGAAGCTCCAGCCTGCTCCACCCAGGAAGTAGCAGCAGCCCGAGTTGAAGGAGCCTTCAACCCCACCGAAGGAGCAAGGACCGGAGCAACCTAGGCCTCACAGATCACCTTCGTGATCCAGGAAGTGATGGTAGCCTTGGAAGTCTTCTTCTCTGTATTTTTCCCAAAATGTTGAACAAAACAGGTTCTGATCTAACCTCCAGGAAGCGGACTCTCGGAGGTAGTAGAGGACAGTCCGACGAACATCGAAGGAGTGAAACACGGCCTCAGCCACATTAGCCCGAGATTGAATAATGAAGGTAGAACCACAACCTGGGACCGATGGAAAGCCGACACAACTTTCGGAAGAAAAGATGAATGCAACTGAAGCGCAATGCGAACAACGGACACCACGAGGCACGGAGCCCGGACAGAGAATGCCTGCAGTTCTCCAACTCTGGGAGCAGAAGTGATGGCCACCAAACACGCCAACTTGTGAGAGAGACGTAATGGATGCAGCAGACAAGGGTGCAAAGGGACTTCGAGAAAGCCCTTGGAGAACAATCTTTAAATCCCAGAGAGGGACAGAAGGCTGAACCAGGGACACCGCCCGCAAGCAGAAGTAAAAAAACGCTTGATCCATCGATGGTAAGCAAGATCCTGGGCAAAAACTGCCCCAAGTGCCGACACCTGGACTTAAAGAGTGCTCGGCTGAAGCCCCAAATCCAAGCCACGCTGCAAAAATCCAAGAGTTGGGCCACATTAGGATGATGCATGGCCGGGATGGAAG